>BPLS01000147.1:7872-26484 GCA_019656275.1 Rhododendron kiyosumense | reverse complement strand
CGGTCTTTTTTTATGCCGATTTCTCGCGGGTACCCTTAAAATCACGTTCTGAACACATTGAGCGGCTCGGATCATTGAAATCCGATTGGAAAATTTGATATAAAAGCTGCTCGGATGAAGCCCTTCACGGTCTTTTTTTATGCCGATTTCTCGCGGGTACCCTTAAAATCACGTTCTGAACACATTGAGCGGCTCGGATCATTGAAATCCGATTGGAAAAGGCGAGAAATGGGGAGGTCCGCATATCATTTTAGGGGTGATTTCGGGGACACTTAAAAAACCCTTAAAAAAAACCCTCCAAATTTTAATCTCATAGTTTCCCGATCAAATTTTGATGATCCGAGCCGCTCAATGTGTTCAAAACGTGATTTTAAGGGTTCTCGCAAGAAACTAGTAAAAAAACTAACCGGGAAGGGCTTGATTTGAGCAGTTTTTTATTGAATCGTTCAATAAAGTTCAATAAAAAACTGTTCGGATGAAGCCCTCCCCGGTCATTTTTTTTGCTAATTTCTCCCGGACACCCTTAAAATCACGTTCTGATTACATTGAGCAGCTCGGATCATCAAAATTCGATCGGGAACTTGGGGGGGTTTTTTTAAGTATCCCCGGAACCGCCCCGTGTGTGTGTATATATATATATACACACACACATATATAGGGAAAAGAACATGTAGTTTCATGACCTCCATCGATTCTATTAAGCTTAAAGTTAGTGGAGGGTTGGTGTAATTTTGTCAATCTAGCCCTCAAAGGATGTCAGCGTAATCTACCCCTTTAACCACATAAAAGGAATACTGGCGTGAAGAAGTTACAAAACCTGTTTCTCAAGGGCACTGGATCCATGCCTAAGGTGCAAGTGAAGCTTATGTTTAACAGCAACCCGTGCAAAGTTTTCATTGTTTACAGCAGCAGCTCGCAAGTCAGTCAAGCGGCCAGGAGGCAGATCTGTGTAGGTAAAGAACAAATGCCTTGTAATTAAATGATCCAAGACTGCATCACCAACAAACTCCAGCCGCTGGTAACAGGACACGCCAGATGATGGCCTTGAAGCATGAGTAATAGCTTCAACCAACAAGCCCCTATCTTTGAACTTGATATTTAAAGCGCCTTCTAAACCACCGAAATCAACGCTCCTAAGTATGCTCTCTGGAACATCGCTGGGCCTGGTTGTGCCCTCTAATTCTTTAGAATCAAAGTCTACCTGAATTCCAATCCATTTCATGAGGTGGTTTGCAGCATTCTTCCCGCCTTCAACATAATAAACTCCGATAAGTGCTTCAACAACATCTGCTAGTGTCTTGCTAGATAGGACTCGATAGGAACTCGAATCACTCTCGAGCTCACCGTCTTCCATTTCATTATCTTCATACCCATCATCACCATTACCATCTTCTGGCACAGTTTCGGTAAGTGCTCTCTCATTATGAAAGAAGGATGACTCTGTTTCTTTAATATCCTCATCAAAGACAGGTAGCACCCCAGGAGCAGCCCATCTAGATGGAGCAAATCGATCTGCTTGGATATAGGATTGAAGTCCCTTCTTCAATGCACACTGATATAAAACCATGTTACTCACCATTTGTTGTCTCATTCTTGTGAGCTGTCCTTCATGTTTCTGAGGATATTTAAGAAAAAGAAACCGGCTAACCACCCATTTCAGGTAAGCATCTCCCAGAAGCTCAGCTCTTTCGTAGCAGAAAGTCTCCTGGCATGAAGCAGCAGTCAAAGCTTCCAAGATCTGTGAATGGAGGTATACAATTATCATAAAATGCTAATCTATTTTAAAAAAATTGTCTTGAAAATGAAATACCTTTAAAGCAGGGACAGGGTAATCAATTATATCCTTCAGCTGAATGGCTAGCAGCATGCTTTCGATCCTCCTCATTATTGAGGGCAATCTTTGGGCACCTCGAACAAGTGATGCAGGAAGAGGATGTACAAAACACAGCTCCGGAGGGAGGAAGACATAATATGTTTTATCAAGTGCCTCGTCAGATTCACCTTCATGATCTGAACCAAGAAAAAGTCCCCCAGTTACCTCCAGAAGCCACAAAATGATGCAAAGTCAAGTTGATTAAAAGGTTCATCACTGGAGAAAAAAAGATAAAGCGCAAATAGATGAAACCTTCTGAATGTTCAAACCGAGGGGAAAGGAGATTCTTGCAATAGGAAACACCACGCCCTCTTATAAGAGGTTGTTGCTTATAGGTCAACTCGACTCCATACCTGTTATGATATCAGACCGACTAGCTAAATGCACCCGTGTTGTGCAAGAAGAGCTAGAAACTTCCCCAGTCAAGAAGGATTCTTAAACTACTGACACTTACGAAACACCTCGATGGAGGTGTCCTATCTCACACCTGAATCTGAAAGTAGTTTAAATGATCCCTTCTCAGATTGAGATCTGCTTCTCTCTCCTTCAGGCACAACAACAAAGGGGCATTAAAGCTATCCGGTCCTTGCATTAAAACCAAGCAACTGTTAGCAGCTGGAACAATTTAACAGCAAATATCCTCTCTTTTTCTGAAATACAGAAATAGAGGAAAATTAGGAACAGAGAACTCTTGAGATTGGGAGTAGAATAATACTTCTGCTTGTAGTAGTTGGCATATGAGCTGTACTCCAAAGGACCAAGGTAACCCTCTTTCCTTGGGAATGAGTTCTCCGCAGTCATATCATAACGTACAGAGTCCACATAAAACCTCTTTCCGGAGTGAGCAGCCGTTACGATTCTTCCCTCAAGATCTTCCACACTTATACAAGAATCTGCCATCATGATTTTTTTATTAGCCAAAGCCAAATGACTTTCCATTTCTGCTAGGTCTCGACTAGGAACCAATCCAGATGCTTTCACAATGTCAAATTGTGCTACAGCTCCTCTAATGCCATAAGTAGGATGGGATTTTTGTCCAAAAGCCATGCCATGTCGCAATTTCCCAAATCCGTACTCCCTTCGATCTCCACCTAGTGTTCGCTCATTCGTGCCAAGGTAAACATCAGGCCGAGCTCTCTGAAGCGGATTGCTCCATGCATCTGTCGTAGTTATTTGTTTAATGAGATCCCAGTCAATTTCTTTAAGAGGATCTACAGACTTATCGCCAACCATAGGGACAAACAAATATGCCTTTGCAGGATCCCAAGGAGTCGTAGATGGTTCAACATCCACATCCAGTACAATACTCATTAATCGTACGTGAAAGCTCTTAAGGGACGCCAACTACATAAAAGCAGAGATCAGGGTTGGTTCAAGTGAAGGTGGCCACAAATGAAAGCACTAACAAGATTCAAAAAATTAGACTACTGCTTGAAAAGACCATTAAATAACTAATCAACCTGGCATTCTGTAATATCTATTGAGCCCCGGAAGACAGGAGTTGCCTTTGTTATCATCGTTCGAGCAACAAAGAGATCCATAGACATCGATAACACCTAACAACAACACATATAGCCAGAGATAACGCATTATGCTTGTCCCGCCAGTCTAATAAAACTATGTAACAACATACCTCTGCATCCAGCTCATTGCCAAAGAGTACTGCAAACTCGGAAGCTTGAGCTAAGAATGGATCTTTTGAGGAGCCAACATCCGTACAACTGATATCATACATGTACAGATGAAATAACTTGGAGTTGTTGCAAGCATCTCTCCCAAATAAAATCCATTCCCCCTGCACAACCAACAAAAGTTAAGGCACTCGCTTATTTTGGTCCCTACAAGAACGAAGTTCGTTCCTAAGCAAATTGTAAAGCCTGCACTCTAGTTTTGAAATGTACTGGAAATCATAAAGACACAATTACATGCATCATCATAAAAAGTAAGATCAATGAAGTTTCAAACTAAACCAAACCAAACCAAGCCTTAAGTCCCAAGCAATTGGGCTTGGCTACATGAATCCGTCATCTAGTTCTGTCAAAGGCATCGTGTTCCATGATATCCAAGAAACCTTGGTCTTGTTGAAGTACCACCACTTAAGCAATTTTGGTCTACCGCTCCCCTTAGCGCTACCATGATCTATTCTCTATCATCATATTTCTCCAGATGCTACCCCTCCCACCACAAAGGTTTTTGTTCCTCTCAAGTTTCACTCATAGGAAAAATGATGAGTCATATAAATACACATTCTCACACTGAAACCGGATCCAACTATTTAATTCCTGTCAAGGGTTTATTTTTCTTTCTTCATAAAGCAATAAACATAGGAAGATCTTCTAAGATGATGACTCCTTTTCACTTTAGTGACAAGAAATTGCATATTTCACCTTCCCACAAGCCACCTGAAAAGATTTTTGCAAAAATTTTAATTTTCACTCAATTATACTTAGAGTCTTGTCTTTAAGAAAGGCAGCGCTGTGAAAATCCAAGGGATGACTTCAGAAGATGCAATGGTGAACCAAGTGAGTTTTTCTTTCACATCATTGCATATATTCAAAATGCTTTCTACCTGAGAGTTGTGAATTAGAGATTTCCTTTCACTTAAGTACAGGGGAAAGCCTAAAAACTGCACAAAAAAAAATTGTTCGAGCACCAGAAATGAGTCTTATCCTGTGCCCAAGACTCCACCTTAATAAAAGGTTTGCAATAGTAGGCAGACTTACCCAAGCACTTTCTTCCGGGGAGGCTTTCCAAATACTACAAGCAGATAACCTTAGAGTGAAACATCATGCTGGAGGAACTAACCTGGAGAATATTAGCTACACCTTCAGGATAGAACTCCCTGTGTCTAGCTGTCCCAGGAAGTGGATCTCCTTCATCATTTTGGTCAACTTTTTCTACTTCTCCCCCACTTCCCTTGTCTGGCAAGAGCATGTCAGTAAATGCCCCCATCTCATGGAGCTTCTTGCAAGCAGCCAAACAAACAGCCTGTTGCGCGAGGCGCATTGAACTGCGAACAGGACCCTCAAGATTTTCAAATGGTGCATTACAAGGGAGCTGAAGCCTGCATGAATATTCTGTGGGTCCCCCTGGCATCTCATGGCGCTCCATAATGAATTCGGGACGGAGAATTGAATATCTGGGAGACAGATGCAGAATAACGTGAATATAATCAGTCTAGAAATGGCCAAGAGTACAAGTGAATGAATGTGACAAACGAAGATAATGGTCTTAGAGATTATAAACCGAACCTGTCACTAGGTAGCTGAGAGCAATAGAAATGAACAAGTCCCACAGCCGAATTTAAGCTAACAACAGCACCAGTAGACTCCACCTGGTACACTGTCCCCGGTATTTTGTCCACCGAAATTAACCTTGAGGTGTCCTTAAGATGGCTAAGGTCAGTTCTTTCTATTGCTTCTTTCCGCAAAGTTTCCTCACTATTTCTGGCATTCCTCAAAAATGCTTCATGTGACAAATTTCCCCTGTAGGAAGCAATACGAAGTGAATAAAAAAGTATTTCCTACTTCAAAAATTAGTCGAATAACATACTTTGATCACCTCGGTAAAACTTAGATCTGACATGGAAACAGATCAACACAGTACCTCTCAACCATCAAGATGTAATCTGACCCAGGCTTTCTAGCACGACCCCTAGATTGAATGTATGCCAAAACAGTTTTCGCAAGGTCAAATCGGATAACCACGTTGCATTGTCTTATGTCAAGGCCTTCCTCAGCAACACTAGTGGCAACAAGCAGAGTCACCTAAAATCAAGATACATTTTTCAGTAAGAAACACGCTTCATACAAATGAGTAAGACAAAATAGTTTCCAACATACACGACCCTCTCTGAATTTGCCAATTGTGTCTTGCATTTGGCTTGTCCGCATTTCTTGACTATTGTTGTGCCCAATCAAACTTGCCGACTTCACAAAGCCTAGGGATGGAAGTTCTGCAAAAACCTGCAGATTTGTACAGAATTTCACCCTATGTGAGGGAAGAACTCGCAGGGATGAATAATGCCCCGGGGGAAATTATAAGCGTAAATGTTACCAACCTTTGGAAGAACTAAGGCAGCCACGACTCGCTCAACAAAGATGATCGCTCGGAAATCATCTGTGTGCTGATATTTAAGAAGTATTTTAATCAAGGACTGCACCTTCGGCGTAACTTTTCCATCAGCTACAGCAGCTCCTATAATCACATCCACGTGCTCTCCTCCAGAGACCGCTATACCCCAAAATTTAATAACATAAAACGAATGTTAGAGTATAACCTCTCATAAGCACATAATCTACCAAGATTTTCATGAAGGTGAGTAACAAAGGTAGCAAATGTCTCACATGTGAGCAAGGTTGCGTTGCATGGTACTGATGTCTAGGCAAGTCACCTGAACAACCAATGTTATTCGTTTATAAATTATATTTCATGCTCATCGTGGAGGAAACAAAAAGGGCAAATGGGGGTTGAATCTCCTTTCGATTAACCCACCAAAGACATCAGTATGGTGATCCTAGTTATAAACTGATCCCTTGCTTAATCTATAGAATGAGAAATAGTTGTCAAGGGCAAAAGGCGCAAAGTTCTGTTGGGCCCGAGGCGAGGCACGCGCCTTTTTGAAGCAAGGCGCACGCCGCTCACCTATGTGGAAAAAAATAGGAAAAATAGCATACACTAATATTTCAAATAATAGGCACTAAGCCAATGAGTTTACCATCCAAAAGATACATAAAAACATCCATTAAATGTAAAATAGTCACCGATCCCCATGCGGAATCGGTTCTATTAGTATTATCTTTGCATGACATCTAAAACAAAACAAACAAATTAAATTTACATTAGCTAATAGCCTAATACAGACTTTGAAAATCTCAGAACTTGTTTTTAAAAAAATTTGATCTTGTTTTTATATATTAAGCTATTTCTGAAAATAAAGCTCATTTTAAAAACTTGGGAAAAAAAATCCTTGTCCTATTCATTTATTGACTGTGTGTGTCGTGTATAATTGTATATGTAGTTTATATGCTCAAAAATATGGATTTAGTATATATACATATGTACAGAGAGGGGAAATGGGAGAGAATAGTCAGAATACCTTGACGGTGTTGTTGGCTATTGATGAGAAGAGAAGACCGAGAGAGATGAGAGGAGAGATGACTGAGAGAGAAGACAAGAGATGAGGTAAAGAGGAGAGATGACTGATCGACTGAAGTTCTCCAAGTTAGACGACTGATCGATGCAGATGAGAAAGATCAATGAGAGGACTGAAGAAGATCGGCTGTTGATCAACTGAGGATTAGTGGATTTGCCCGTTTGTTTCATTTGTGATTGACGGCCAAAGGCAAAAATTTAACCAAGACAACATAATCCTAGTTTTGAGATCGATTTTGAGAGAAGCGCGCCTTTTTGCACCTCGTCGCCTTGGTCACCTAGTCTGAGCCTTATTCAACTCGCCTCGCCTGGGGTCATACAAGGCAATGGGGGTGTGCCTCGCCTCTCACCTAGGCGCGCGCCTTTGACAACTATGGAATGAGATGAAGGCTTATGGTCATAAAAAGGATGTATTCAAGAAAAAGTTAACTAATTACCATAATACTAAAGTCTAGCCGCGACATGGAAAGTAATACTAGTAACGTCTTTTGATGGACTAATATCATAATAGTCTTGTAATAACTCCCCTTGTGTTGCTATCAACAACTATGTTCCCAAGAGTAAAACAAAAGATGGATGTGTGAGGTACCGTGGTAGCTAGGGACAAGACAAACACCATTGGATCCCCTATTAGCATTACTATAGATATGAATACAGGAGTAACAGTCAGGGTGTTCACAAGTGACACAATGTGACTGCCTCCAGGAGCGTCAACAAATAAGCCACGAGAGCTTCCACAACAACCGGGTGTGGTTAAAATAGGCAATGGTCGTTGAGTTTCCCTTAATGAACGAAGGAGAAAAAACTAGGCCACAATTGTAGATTTGATTAACAACTAGGAATATCGGAACATTACGAGTAATAAAATGGAATTACTAGGTACTCTTTTCTCTATAACCGGGTGTCTTGGCCAACTTACGTACAACTCAACTAATTTCGGGACTCTAAAGTTAACGACTGGGCAAACCTCTATTGTCAAACCTGCAAACTTGGAGGTAAACCCCTTGTTGCCATGCTCCCAATTCGACCAACCCTTGGGGTTAATTACTAGACACTATGATTAGAAGAAATATTAATGTATAGGTGAGACCTTAAACACTAACAGAAGCTAAAAACCTTAAGTATAATGTAGAAACAGTTACGAGCAGAAGAGACAGAATCCTACTAGTTAAACTTGTAGTAGGAAAAATAGAATTGATTATTTTAGTGCCTATGCAACCCAAGTATGATTGAAGGACATTTCTGGAATCGATGGATTTGACAAGGCTAGGTGTAATGGGATGTAGGTGGGAATGGGATGATGTTCACAACAGATGCTGCTCCAGGTAGAAATCCATATTTCAGGAGCTTTTTTTGCATTTTCTGTTAATTTGGATGGAAAAACTAAGGTTCACTTTAATTCAGGGAGTACACGTGATTTTACTTAAGTGAAGGCTTTTCAAGTTACAGGAGTATTAAGTGATTTTTACTCAAAGTACAGGGGTCATAGTGGTGATTACCTTTTTTCCCCTGTGTTTAATACATAAAGCTTGAGGTGAAAATTGAACTGCACTAAAAACATTTAGGTAAGGTTCTAGGATTAGAAGGTATCGCCATAACAAAGACTGGGAAATGCTTAGGTAAGGAGGGCATATTGATTCAGAAAAGGATTAAATAAGATAATAGGGACTTCGAAAGTGCCATCGGGCATAAGGTATCTAATATCTATAACTATAAGCACAAACAAAGGCGATACCAAAATCATCACAACTACAGGCAGTATTAAGCTGATGAATAAAACAATTAAATGGTGGAGAGTAATATAGCACCCTTTAAGAGTTGAACAACAATGTAAGAGGATCCAAATCGATTTTGATTTTTGACAAAGTCTGGTAGATCAAACCAAGAAAGGGATACTAAGCGGCTAAAAGAGAGCATAGAGAACGACTATTTCTCAAGGAACACACATAATGTCACCTAATTTAATTTCCAGCAGAAGCTTCATAAATATTCATCTGAGAATCCAATCTCCAAAATACCCTAAATCCATAAAACACGACCAGAATGGCCTGCAGTCATGAATTCAAAGGGAAGCATTTTTTATAGACTAGCAAACTATTCCAGATTTTGGCGTAGCCCCATGGACCCATCTCAAGAAAAAAGCCATAAATATAACACAATCTTCAATTAACAGAAGATAAATGCAGCATGTCCAACTGTTAGATGTTTCTCAGAGGTTGGTATATCCCTATTTTGATGCACAAAGATTCCTATATTGTTGTTAAACTTGTACTGGTTTCTTACATGGAACCACAGAAGAAATTAAACGGCTACCCCCTTCTGAACAATGAGCAGTAAAAATCCAAAAATCCTGAGCCATCTTCCCCACCTTTTCGGCAGGGGGCGCGGAGAAGTTGCAATGTATTTTGGTAAGCTGCACTCCTTCAGGTGAGATCACCCTCTTCTTCCATTGCCAACACATAAATGAAGGCAGCAATGCACCATTACTAAAATAATGGGAAAGACTACTGGACTAGCATAGGGAATCAGGGACTGACATGGTTGAATAGGTACCAGAGAATGAAATACTTATATTCAATAGAAACAACTAGAAATTGTTCTCAACTCGTCAATGATGGGTTTGGGACCAAAGGGCAGACGAAACCTTCAGATGGGTAACAAGCTTCTCGTTTTGACTTGAAGTTTGCCTTCGATAGGTGGTGTAGTACGGCATCCTTGTGGAAAAAAAATACTCTTCCCAATAGTGGAGCAAAAATGGCAAATTAAAAATTAAACAATAACAAACGAAGTAAATACCCATCCTGGATTCTGCACAAATGGTTTGACCTTTGAAATCCGACATTTTCAGGACATTGGATATTGGCAGCATTCTTTTTAATCAAAACTATAACACATTGTCCTATGTGCTTGTATGGATGACATATCATGTTACCTGTTAGTAGACTTACAACACATAGCCCTATGTGCTTTTGTTGTCACACGTTTGTAATGCACAAAGAGTAACTAAAGAAGACTTTCAATCAACTTGGGAAACAAAACATTCGCAGTCTAGTTTACTGACTGTGAATCAGCTTTGAAGTCGATCCATTCCCAGCATAGATTAGCAAAGTTAGAATCCAAAATCATTTTATTCCACTTGATAAAACAAGGGATAGAAACGCTCACCAAAACTGTCAGGAAGCTCCCCCTCCTCTATTTCAAGGTCACTCGCTTCTTGAGTAACACCATGATCTGCAGCTGCCCTTTTTAAATTATTCTCTGAAACGGCTCCTTCTGATAATTGACATTGCAAGAGAGTGACAACTTTACTTAAGTATGATTCTTGAAACTTGACATCAAGCTGGTAGTTCGCTCTCTCATCATTTTGTAAAGCAGTCAAGAATGATTGAGCAACCTGAAAAAAATAATAATAATGCTCGGTTAACAAATCCCCCCAGATTACTAGTATATCCATATCTGTTAAAACCATGCACGCAAGAACTGATGTAAGAATATGCTGCACCTTGTAAGCACACCATTGTCCTAGTTCACCAAGTGCATAGTTAATAGCCCTCAACTTTTGGATTAGATTAGCAGCACCATCACTTTCTGTTCTTTCAGAGACACCATAAACTTGCCGCAGCTCTTCCTTGGCTCCAGCATCTCTTGCTCCCATAAATTGCCATTTACTTCTCCTACAACTTGATTGAGCTGCTTCTTCAACTGCAAGCTCCATTTGTTTTATTTGTTCATGTAAGGACCATAAGCTAGCGGCTTTGTCATACTCCACCACAATTTCTGAGGGCATTGGCACATGTTTCTCTAGTTCCTTACGATCTTTTATTGTACAAACTACAGCATCCAGTTTAGTTTCAAGATTACGAATCTTTATCGCACAATCCACCTGGCTGGACACACCTGCATTTATCCTTAGCAACATAACTGTCAAACCATGGATGCAACAAAAATGCATTGTGGTTTGAAAAAAATTTAAGTAAACGAGCAAAACCTGCTAATTTAATTATAGAAGTATGCTTCTTCAAGAGAACTCACATTTTCAAGAGAATTGTAAATTCCTACTTCAAGACCAGAATGAAGTCAATGAACAATACCTTTTAAGTTAACAGGAGAAGCCGTCATTCCAAACACAGATGGCCTCTTGTCCTTAGGTGTTGTGTGATAGAACTCTGACATTACTAGAGAATATGGATGTTTCTTCACAGCATGATGGCATTCATCCAGAATAAGTAGATTGATTGCTTCCATCTTTATTATGCTGTGTCTCAGAATGTTCAAAAGTATTTGAGCAGTCATCACTAAAACCTGCAATGGGAGCAAAGATCAGCCATTAATTGAGAGTAAGAACTTCCCCAGCATTAAGGATTGAAGAACAGTTAAGGATCAACAATAAGTGCTCATAGGCTGTGTAACCTTGTTTGCCTTGAATCTAGAATGAACCCAATCACCCACAGCATGTCAAAAAAGAACTAACATTCTAAGGAATAGTTGTTCTATGAGCAAATCCAAAAGTAAAAAGATAAGCCAAGATGAAGTATCTCCAAAGCAACCAACCAGTTAAACATGCAAATTGCAAAAGACCCATAGGTTACCATAGAACCAGCTACTAGAGAGTGAATTGCAGCCATAATCCAAGAACAAATACTGAACACTTGGTATTAGCAACTACATAAATGCAATCTTTCTTTTGGCTGTTTCTTATGCATAACACGAGTGATAGGTGCGTAAATATGCCTATTTACGTCCCCTAACTCAGGCTTGTTATGTCCATTTAGCGCGCTACTTGGGGTTTGATACTTGTTAATTGCATTTCAGAACTCTCGGAGCCGATGAATAACATTTGGAGCTAAAGTGCAAAATTGGATTTTATTTGGTGTCAAAAGCCGGTGCCGATGAAATTAATCAAGAGATGAGACGAGTATACAATAGATAAACAAAAGAGAGAAGCAATGGATCAAATTCCTAGCTAGCTACCTAATGGAACTTTGAAGCATAAAAGCTATAGTCTTGCACGTGGTTTGTGGCTGGGAATTGGGAGCCCGTTAATTATAATTTGGGAAGGACTTGGGCTGCAAATATACCACTCTCGGTGCACCATTATCAAAGAAGGAAAAACGGGTTTTGAAGAGATCTTTTTTCCTCATGCAAAAGCAGAGAAGCGGCTTCGGCTTCGGAGCCACGACTGGCTAAACTTTTTCGGCTAGGGCGACGAGGATGTCTCTCCAAGTAGTATGATTGTATAGACTTTTAGGGTTCTTTATTCAACTTTCGATTGTGTGACCTGGATTATTCATATTTTTATGAGAGTTTTTATTCTTTCAATTTTCGTATTGTATTTATATTTGCAATATTAAATACGGTTACACAATGATTTTCAATGGTTTGAGATAGGCTTTGAGATAGACTACGATGTGAGACTGGTCGTGCCGTTGGTTGAGTCCAGTGACACGATCCGTGCCGTGTTGAGATAGCCTATATTGAGTACATTTTTGGGGATTATCGATAGGAGTTGCCACCCTATTGGTGGTCTAGTTACAAGTTGAATGAAACCCTAGACTTCGCTGCAATTATATTGCAAGGGGAGGTTGAATCGAAACCCTAGTCCTTTCTCTCTCCTGTTTCAAAACCTTTAATCTGCTTTTGCAGAATAATCAAAACCTTTAATCCGCTTTCGTAGAATAATCACTAGTTTAATCAAATCAATCACAAATCCAACTTCTATTTGCTGTTCGAATTAAATTAGAAATCAATTGAAAGTACCGAAACTTAGCTTTTTACTTTCCGTGGACGATCCTGGACTTGACCACTATTCTTCGGAATATTAGTTAATTCCTTGTTTTATAAATTATATTTTTGGCATGAAAACGACAGACCAGCTAGTAATTGTCAACTTATTTTCTAGCAAAGGTATCCTCACTATGTCAGTATCATAGTTTATAACCCACAGCTGTACGTGTGCTTCATCGACACTAGGCCTACTTCTAAAATGAAGTTCTAGCGATGGAGAATTAGTGCAAAATTCGCTACACATGTTTGTGCAAGACATAGTAAATGAAGAATGTAACTTGGATCATAAGAGGGATGGACACTTCTGAGAATATTGCGTCTGTTTCTGAGAGGAGTGCGTCAGACACAACCCTTGTCGACCAATCCTTCAAAAAAGTTGCACACAGATCCACATGTGTCCTACTCGCTACCTCTCTTATCAAGAAGTAGCCATGCTTTAGGTACTTGAGAGCAAGTGTATCCATCTCTTAGCCCATACCAAACATATAGTGATTTTTTAATTAAACAACCACCTCAGGGCTGTGGGATAATATAGAAGCAAGGTGGATTTATACCTATTAATCCCATCTGTTAGACTTTCTACTTTTATGAAGTTTCTAACAGTGCTTTCTTCAAAAGTTGCAAGGACTTCTCACACTTAATTCCTAACAATTAGAAAAAGGAATAAGACTTATGGTTATTCTAATATAATGATAAATACACTTACAGTGTAAAAATACAGTTTTTATGACACGGTATGTGCATTGAGTATATGATGAACATACGTATTTGCTAATAAAAAAAAAACATACATATTCATTTTTAGAAAACAAAGCAAAGTTGAGTAACCTGTCTAGTAACTAGGGGAACAGGAGTAAACGTTGTTTCCGATGTTTTGTATCGCAATGTGATTGCATTTAGGGCTGCAAAAGAGTTGAGATGAGCAGAGTAGTCTGTTGTTCAAACTTGCCTTGAAAACTTACCCAGTTGCAAAATCTTTTCATACATTGACTTGTCAATCTTTCAAGTTATTCTCAAAGGAGAATAAGCTGGTCATGAACCAAGCTCGAGTAGATCTATACAATTGTGGCATACTAGCGCCCAATTCCAGAAAGCTTATAAAGTTGAGATCATGCTGAGCTCGGAAATTTAACAAGCTTCTTCAGAATGTATTCAAGCTTGCTTGATTACAGAACAAACCGAAGTCGCACAAGCTTTTAGCATGCTAAGCGTGAGTTGAGGTCAAGTAGTTTAGTTCATTTTAGAACCCTAGCTTCATTTCCTATTATACAGTGGATTTTCCCTTTAGAACATTACCAACAAAAATAGAAGGCTATAGTATCAAAAGATAAGTAGCACATAAGGATTACACTCAAAATCTAATGGTCATGATGGAAGCTAGAAACATGATTACAGATGCTAGAAGCATAGTCAATCAATTGCCAGAATAATGAGCACATAAGAAACATCGTCTTATAACAACATGCATAAACCAGTGACATATTGAAGTGTATCATGTGGCAATTGAGGCAATTGTGGCAGACCACTGGTTAACTAATGATACATAACAAGATGAAAATCGGGAGAAACAACACTGACACATTACCTGCTTTGTTTCAAACTCACGCTGCCACCTCCGTGCATCCCAAAAATCCTGGCCCATTTCACCGCAATAATGGCCTACTTGGTAGCTAGTTTGCTCACGAATAACTTCTGCTTGCTGCATGTTGACCAAGAAGACAATAGCATCATTTTCAGTTTTCAGTAGAAAGACATCACAAGAATATTCAGCACTAAGCATAGAGTTTGCACAATATGGACACCATGAGAATAACAAGCTGTACACATAGGTTTTAAACAAACCTTCACTGAAGAGAGAGATGAAAAATTTGGCACAAGAACAACCAGAGGAAAGAAATTCAAGATGAATGTGGCGGCATTTGTATGAATTTCTTGTAGCATGATGCAATTATCACTATGGTCTCAGGTCTTACTTTTGACAAACTTTTACGAATAGATTTATTGACAAACATGATTTTTGAACATGACATCCAACTTTGGCCACAGTTCCAGATCTTCTGTTAGGTGTCCAGCATTTGATCTAAACTTATCCAATAAGGATTTTTTCATCCTTTCCTTTCTCCTCCACATATTCTTAAGCATATTTCTGAACGCACTATTCTTTCACGTGGTGGAAATTGGAAGCATCACATTTTGAAGCAACATTAAGTGTACTTTCAAAGGGAAAAAAAAAATTACAGTATTTTATAATCTTTTAAAGGACCTCAAACTAATATACAATTAAAATTACGATAGCAAATATACATCACCTGTAACCGTTTTGTAGTAGCTATTTAAATCATTGCAGAGATATCACTATATAGCATTCACCATATGGAAACCTCTCAACTATTTAGCAAATAATACCTAATATCAGAGTTAAGAACATGTCATAAACTGAAAATTGAAATTTCTCTCCTTCAATCCTTATGCACAGCCACAATAGTTAATGATATCAATAACTAGGATCCAAGAGGAAGGGGGACAAGAAGTTCGCCAAAGAAAATAAAGTAGTAAAAAGCGATTGTCTACCGATGTTTGGAGTCACTCAAGAGGAACACTTACAATTGTCTATTTGACACCAGTTACTATGAAACAAAAATTCCAATGCGCTAAAATTCTAGAATAAATAATGTAGCACTTCATTTGCTCAAACAAATTACATGTGTAGAGATATAAAATTAAGAAGGCTAAAGCAGTTCAACCTTCCCCTGCCATAACAAAAAAAAATTATTGGATCCACCACATTTATGTTACAGGCTAGGAAGCACGGATAAGGATACAAACACACGGACACTAAACAAATGGGGACATGAACACGGCAAAAATGATTTATATATAGGAGGATAGATATTTAGTTGTTGAACATTCCAACTTGAAATAACCAAAACTAATAGTATCCTTACAATTCTTATTGTTTCCTTTTTAAATTTTACAAGTTGAACGAGGGTTTTATTTGGTCATATGCTTCTTTTATTTGTACTTTTATCCCCATATTTTGGGAGTATCATACCCCCAAAATAAGCTTTTGATACGGTAAATTGATCCCTACATGCTATGAAGCACTGACACCTCTAGAGGTCGAGGTATCATAGTGTCGGACACGGGGACACCGCGGAGATACCTAAGGGACATGTACGGGACACGCCACGTGGCGTGTCCCATAATTTAATTTGAATTTTTCATGAGGACATGGCTGGGACACCGATGGGGACAAGACAGGGGCCAAACTGCAATTTTAAAAAAAATTGGGGGGGCCAAACTGTAATTTTTGAAAAAATTAGGAGTCAAACTGTAATTTTTTTAAAAAAATTTGGGGCCAAATTATAATTTTTTAAAATTTTTGGGTGCTAAACAATAATAATTTATTTATTTATATAAATAAATAAATAAATATATATATATATATACACACACACGTGGCGTGTCCTCTGCCGTGTCCGTGTCCCCATTTTTTTAGAATTCCCGTGTCCCAGTGTCAGTTTCGGTGTCCGTGTCGGTACATCATAGCCTACATGTTTCCATCCATGTCCAAATTGAGACATGGGTGTCCTTGATGTGTCCCCTACTTAAAAAAAGCTTAAATTTATTGGACATGCCACGTGTGTCGCCGGAGTGTCCCACAAGGATACGGCAAGCAGTTAGGAGTGCCAGTGCTCTATAAGCTATGAAGCACGGGTACCGGTACTTTGCATAGTACTTCTAAATCCGTACTAGGTAAACAAAAGTTACGAAACACCTACCCTAAATTTTTCCTTTAACTTTTGCCGTACCCCAGAAGTACCCCTACATACATCAAGCCGTACCCAACACAGAAATGAAACTAAGCTGATAAGACTTCCATTTTCTATAGTTAGCATGATTGTACAATAATAACTGTTTTGGTCTACAGGTTCTTTAGTATAATGGCATTAAACTCTAAATTGCACCTTAAGATTTCTGTTGAACTAATATTTGATGCTGAATTCCTAATTCTCCAAGTCATTTCACTATTTCCTTTATTTGAAGTATAATTAGTACAGGTAATACAATGCCCTAAACTTTATAGCCAGACCCCAGCCTTACCCGTACCCTACATTTTTTAGGGTTAGCCGTATCAAGTACCTGTATTGTACTCGTATAAGTATCTGTACACGTGCTTCTTAGTTTGTAGGTTACAAGTAATCTGCCTACACATGCAATCTACATGTATAATTCAAGTATTCACAACACAGGCAAAGCTGAGGAGGTTATTACCTGATAAACGAGAGGAACTTTAGGAACCAAAAATACAGCTAGCATTTTCTTGTTTTCTCTTTGCAAATCACTACAAACACTTCGGATTAGAAGAACAGCAATTAGGGTCTTCCCCGCCCCTGTTTCAAGGAAAGCTATTGTATTTTTCTGCTTAGCCTGTTGGAGAACCTCCAATTGGTATCGACGAGCTTGTTCCTCGGGAAGTTTCTCCTTGGCCTCTTGAGGTTTCTTCTCTACCTTTGCATTGCAATCCTGGTCTTTCTCAGCTTCCTGAGGTGGTGATTTCCCCGCTTTATTTCTTTCAGCTTCCCAATTACCCAACCGAAAAACCACTTCATTAGAACCAAGGCCGTCTCTCTCCCAGTAGCCCCTGCTGCTTTCCCTCCATTCTCTATCTCTACAGTCCTTACCACTGCCGTAGCGCTCATTTCTCTTGATTGGATCCCTGTCCCTCCTGTCAATATCCTCCAAATCGCGAGGCCTCTTCCTTCCTAAAGGTCTCTCCCCCTCCCTCTCTCTACCGTGGTGGTATTGCCCTCTGCTAGGAAGGTGCCGTTCATTCTTGTAATAGTAGTCACTAGTGCGTATTCTTTTGTTGAACCTCCCTTCACTGCCATGGCCATCATAGCCTATGGCCCCAGTTTCAAGTTTGCGTACTCCATTCCTCTCAGGAGGATGGCCCAACGATTTCTTAAAGTTGCCGCTGTTATTGGTTTCATGATGCTTGGTGGCAGTGTTGCTGTCACAAGGCCTGCTTGGATTCATCATATTATGAGTCTTACCAAATTCATTATGACTAGCACTATCTAATTTCCCCAGCGAACCATTGGGGTAAACAGAATTTTGACATGCTGGAAGCACTGGGCAAGACACAGGTTCCTTGTCCCCTTTCCCAAATGGGCTTGGTGCAACAGGAACCCCATGGTCGACTATTACACTGCTGCTGCTGCTGAGGGCCGTAGGCCCGTTCCTAAAACCGTCAAGCATCCAATTAAATCCTTGGAACAAACAAGGATCAGAGCTGGGGTCATGATTGGAGGTATCAGCCACAGCCACGGACTCTGGAACAGCAGAAGCAGGTCCAAAATCCACAATATCATCCGTTAAGATGCAGGATATCTCCTCACAGGCGTCCAGCCAGTAAGATAGTCCCCGCACCTCCTCCCCCTCCGCAGGATTTCTGCTTCTCGAAACCCTGTCCTCGTCATCCATTGCTAACCTTGATTTATGTTGTTTATATACTACGAACACTGATAGTTTAAATACAGCAAAACACCAGAGGACTTATCACAGTCAATTAATTAAAGCATGTGAAAGAGACAGCAAATATTCTATTGGAAAAAAATTAGACAACAGATAAGAGGCTGGATTGAGCCGGTGGGCGGTAGTTCTGCTGTGCTGTCTGTGTGGGAGTTTCTGTTGAAAACAAACTCCAGTACATCGGACCGAACAGATTATGTGGAAGCTAATTCATCCCAGGAGAGAGAGAGAGAGAGAGAGAGAGAGAGAGAGAGAGAGAGAGAGAG
>BPLS01000146.1:2118379-2177987 GCA_019656275.1 Rhododendron kiyosumense | reverse complement strand
ATGGATGGTTTACTGGTGGTGGTTTACAAGGGGAGCTGGAGTATATTTTAATCCTATATATAATATATATATATATATATATATATATATATATTAATCCTAAATTATCATAATATTTTAATCCTATATATATACATATATATTCTCGAGATGTTTCTTATAATTAATAACACCAAACTAGATCATCACCAGCTACTAGAGGATTTCGTATCTTGTAATTATTCTTTCCATGATTAATGCAAAACATTTTAGCTTACCAACGAAAGAGAATTAATATTTTGTTTATCTGATCAAGACCGTCGTTTACAACTGTACATAATACTTTGTTTTAATTAAGCTAAAAATACAAACTGGATATGTCCATCTTTTATCGTTCCAATTTTGGATAATGGTTTTTTAATTACTTCACTATCTTACAAAGACGTAAAACGTCAAATTTTGTATTCTAGAGCTTAATATTATTAACAACACAATTGTCAAAAGATAGGAGTAGTTTTTGAATTAGGTGTTGGTTTTATTGGGGCCAGCATCTACACTATACTCGAGGCGCTTCTTGCTGGCGTGGGCAAGCGTAGGGAGGACTAACCACCTCCATCCGTCGGTGCTGTATGGGCAGCATTGCCAAAGCGCGTCATGTTCACCTGCCGCTAAGTGCAGGACTTTGCGCTACCCTTTAAAAGATTAAGTTATGGGTGAGTTGGTCAAAACCTGGTCCAACAATTGGTCAGATCAAGGTTACAGGTTCGAGTCCCAAGCTAGTGTAGGGGGAAGATTGTTGGTTTTACAAGAGCCAGCATTCACCATGTACTCGTGGCGCCCCTTGCTGGCGTGAGACAAAATCGTAGGGCAGAGCTTTGCGCTGCCTTTTAAAAGATTAACCTACTTTGAGGGATCCCTCCCTTGAGTGGAATGCAGACAACCGTGGCACTATTTTGATAATCCGAGTTGTTTATTTATAGGTCCCGGTATGTAAAAATCATTTGTATAAAAGAACGCAATACAAAGAACGGCTCAATCGGGTCATCTTCTGTACAAAAGAACGGCTTAATCGGATATTAGTTAGGAAATTGATTTTGACACTTTTTTTTTCCTTTTTTTTATAACCACACTCTTTTTTTTTTTGTTTTTTAGCAAAAAAAAATATGTACGTACACTTTCAGCACTAAAATTCAAAAAAATAGAGTGTGATTATCAAAAAAAGGAGTGTAGAAATCAATTCCCTATTAGCAATAATTGCATGGAATCTCAAAAGCGGATAGTGCTCTTCTGTGGACTTCACATTAGCATAATCTTTTAAAATGTCATGCGCTCTCGCTCTCAATTTCTGCACTGCAGTCGCGCTTTTAATTATCGCTCTCGTGAATATAATTAGTAGTTTGGAATGTGTTTCAAAAACATTTTCATGCTCAATCGAGCTCTCGCTGCGCTGAAACGCACACACGCAAATTGTGCGACTTAGGCTAGACTTGGCCTCTCTCTATCCTCCTACCATCCCTCACTATCCTTTGATGTATTATATGAATGTACTAATCCTCTAACCGTGTAATAGACGGTATTAGAGAAAAAGGGAATTTTTATTTTTTTTATTTTTTGAACAGCAGAGAAAAAGGGGATGGTGGCATAATTTTGACGGGATTAACAAATGGTACTACTAATAAACTTTGTAGATTCTCAAAAAAATTTGTGGATGGCACGAAAGATAGTGGATAATTGGCGATTTGGGCTTTTAGGCTTTGCTTGTGCTGAATCTGTCATGATCTAGGTTTTAGACCCATGAAGGGTGTTTGGACTTTGGCCTTTGTAAATGAGCTTGTCCCATGCATATAGGTGCCCTTCGATTGGTTTCTTTCCAATCGTAGGTTTCGTGTCTCGGATTAGGTAGAAGTGTTATTTGAACATGTATGTTGTTTCCTTGCTCTTATTAGTCTCTTCTTTTTTTTGGATTCGTTGCTCCTATTAGTCTTGTACTACAATTTTAAGAATAATATAAAAAAAATTGTTTTTCACAAAAATTAAGATGCTGGTGATTAATCTTCAATAATGATGGGATGAGTCACGTGGCCACCTGGATGAATATCCTCCCCACACAAATACTTGTACATTTAAAAGTGTTTTTGAATAGTTAAGGGTATCGGTGGTGGTTGAATTAAATGAGGTTTATGTTCATGTCCAGTTTGAGAGATGAAATAGAGTATTAATTAATATGTACTGGAGGAGTCTGTCTGCTTTTGAACTAACAGCTGCTTTGATCAAGACATTTTAAAATGCGATCGAGATGTGAGTACTCTTTATGCATGGTGGTTGGTGGATTTCATAATTGATACTACTAATTAAAAGCCACCTATATATAACTATTTGTATATTTTCTTAATAATTAACCGGATATTGTTATGGTTAGCTTACGCGCATTTTGATTAATTTCGAGACTCCTGAAGTTAATGACCGTGCAAATTTCTAGTGATCGCCTTCATGGGATTCGAAGTTACAATCCCTCGAGGGACAAGCCTTTTTAATTAGTTACATTCTCGTATTTACTTGGCCAAATCCCTTGCGATTATGCTTGAGAGACTTCACACTGTATTAATTACCCTTCAAATTTTACTTCTAACACCTTTCAAGTACTGCTAACACCTTTACTTTTTCTTGTTTTTTTTATGCTTTCACCTGCCTGTCTTTTGCAACAATTTCTATTTAATTTCTACAGAGAACATAGAGTTTGAAACGTCAGGGGTGAAGGTCGTTATCTATACAGTGGCTGATAAGAATTCATGCATCTTTCATACTATTATGAGACAGAGAAGTACACTTTTTTTTAATTACTAAAATTGACAAAACAGCTAAATTGATAGATACTCTAGCTTGCACGCAGACTTATACATAAGCAACAACCTTATGTGATGACCTTTTTTTTTTTTTTGTTTTTTCAGCCGTTAACTTCAGAATTTTACGATTAGTTAAATCATGCGTAAACTTAATATGGATACCAGAGTATGAGACGGCGAGTCTTGTGTGATGCTAATTTAGGTGACCGGCTCCCCGATCTATTGGGTAGACCTTTGTCAGTTGTGCACCATTCATACCATTAATATTTCTGATAATTGAACATTCACAACAATTATTTGAATGGTCCATACGTGGTTTAGGACTGCTTGGGCTATCATATGAATTTGTGGGCGCCCTACGATTTTTTTGCTCGTGGCTGTCAGGGGGTTCAGGGGGTTCGGCCAGCTGCATTTTCAGATTCTTTTATGGTATTTTAAAAACTGTGTTTTGTTTTTGTTTTGTTTTTTTGGGTTTGTTCAGAGTTTTCGGTTATCGATTACTAGCGACGTATACAGTATACCAGAAATGATATTGGTACCAACCGATATCCTACCGACGGCCGCGCCGGGCCGTTTTTGGCCACCGTAGATACTTGTATATACGAAAAAAATGAAGTGTTTGGATCGAGCACTTATGCACGTCGGACACTGTTGATTCCCGTGTAGGCCCACTTGGGTTTTTTTTTTAGAATTTTTGGACGGCTCAGATCCGCCGTCCGGTGGCCATAGACAGCCCGGCTCAGCCGTCGGTCCATTTTCGATATGGTACCCGTCGGTAACAACAGCAGGACTCTATAGTATACGCATGGCACTTGGCTACCTAGCTAGCCTATACATCGGGCACAATAAGTATCACATCAAAGCATCATTAATGTGTTAGCACACATACTAGCTTGGGGGTGCGGGGTGGTAGCTTCCAGAGTTGTGATTTGCCCCGCGGCATCTTCCAGAGTTGTGATTTGCCCCGCGGCATCCACCCCGCTCCCCACCGCTCCCTAGTGATCATCAGAGATGGCAACAAATCTCATTTATGAATTTCAATGCATTTGCTAAGGCTATTGTAAAACTTTAGCCAAAACCTTGTTCTTTCTGAGGAGGCTTGTATGGCATAAGAGAACAAAGTAACATAATGTAAGTGTGTGAGTGTGAAAGCATTCCTTAAAAATATCACGAATTATTACAATTTGACAGAGTGAAGAGAGGGAGTGTAGAGCGAAACCTGCACTAGAAGTGCAATAAGAGGTGAGTCCTTCGTGGTCCTCTCAGCTAGGTATAGATCCTCTTATTTAAGGGTGCGGTTGGTAGTTAGCCACTTGGTACCATAATTGGGGGGTTACACCACTATAGTACTTTTTTCCTTTCTTTATAACCGGATGTTTGTACCAGCTTGTGTGCATCTCGACTAATTCTTGGGTCCTAAAATTAACGACCGAACAATTCTCTAATAGCCCCAATATTTAAAATGTTTGGTTTTCGTGGGATTCAAACTTGCAATCACTTGAGATCAAGCCTCTAATTGTTTTCTCACGCTCGACTTGGCCAAAGCCCTTGGGTTTACACCACAACCTTCTTGAAACAGAGAATATGTTTATGCACATAGGCTCGTGCCTTCACTGTATAGTTGGCTGGTTAATTTAGGGGGACTGTGATTAATTATTATCAATGATAATAGGAGTTGGTTACACGTCTCCTTTTTTGTATATTTCTCGGTCTCAATTTATTTGAACATACTAATATTTGTCCAATTTAGGGAATATAGTAACTTATTAAGAAAATATAATTATTAGACTTTAAAAAGTTGAACTTTTTACAAATGCCCTCCAATTCAAATTGTACATGTCACTTCAAATATAAAAAGAACGGTAAAATGAGAGTATTTTTACAATACTTCTTTTTAGGACTCTTTAAAATGGACAAATAATTTGAGACAGAAAAAGAAGTATATTGGGTTCAAGTGTGGCCATCTTAATTATTCTACCTTATTCCATCAACAAAGGCACAGTAAGTTGGGTGTTTTATTTTATTTTATTTTGACATAAAAGAGAACTTTATTTATATAAAGCATGATAATACAAGAAAAAGGGAAACAAGAAATATTACAACAATTTTATCACAAATATGAAAGAAAAAACAAACGCAGCAATAAACCTCCATAGCCAAAGCTATCATTAGACTCCAGTAAGCAAGTAACCATTCAACGAGCCACAATAACCCAACCATCCTCCAGTAAGCAAATAATCATTCAACGAGCCACAATAACCCAACATTCGATATCAAAGCCTTCTCAAACCAAACCGCAACCAAAAGCTAAACAGAACGCGCCCATTAGATGACGGCCGAAATAGATGAAGAATATGAGACTAGTGCTTGTGATAGAGGGAAATGTGGGTGAGAGTGCCCATGTGCGAAAAAAAATGACACCACTAAAGGAAGTGCATGAGTGAGGTGAAACATAACCGGTGACTACAACCAAGAGACCCGGAAAACAGGAGAAAGGACCGATCGGGACAGGAAGGGGAAAACTTCACCGGGGGACCGATTGGATCCCAACAGAGAACAAGAAAAGGACTGATCGGGACGGAAAGGGGAAAACCTCTCTGAGGGACCGATCGAATCCAACAGAAGACAGGAAATGGACCGATCGGGACGGGAAGGGGAAAACTTCAAGGGGGTACCGATCGGAACCAAATAGAAGATAGGGAGGACTGATCGGGTCACACACAGCTACCACGCACACATGCAAAAGGCAAGAACCTCAAATCACAACAAAAATCAGAAAATAAAACAGAAGTCGGGACCCCAAAAATAGACCCAACGGCCGAGGGAACACTAATGAACTCTACCCTCAAATCTCAATCACCACTTATCCTCTCTGACTCCCAACATATATTTATGAACTTCTTACATTTAAAAAAAAAAAAAAAAACCAAATGACGTACTGAGTGGAGATTAATTTCATTCGCGGGAAGATGAACAGGATGAACAAAATCATTCTCCACTGAGCAGGCCCTTATGCTAGATTAGGTGCTATTGTGCTAACCAACTCACCTAAAAGAAATCGTTAGGAAACAAGTGACGTACCGAGCGGAGAATAATTTCGTTCGCGGGAGGATGAACAAAATCATTCTCCACTGAGCAAGCCCTTATGCTGGATCAGGTGTTATTGCACTAACCAACCCACCTAAAAGAAATCGTTAGGAGAAGGCACAACTTAAAATCAATCCTGTTCCTGACGTACATGCCATTAGGAGTAAATTGGGCAAAAGAGGGAAAACGAAATCCACAACGAAGTTTCATTACAAATAAAACATCTGATATTCAGCAAATAGTTGCATTTACATACAGAGGAAGGCATCACCAGTAACAACAGAAACTCTCATTTACATGTCAGTAAAGCAAGATCAGCAGACATCAAGCCACCAACTGTTGGAATTAAACCAACAGAATACCATAAACAATGCGATAATCACATGCTAACACTCTTATTATGGTTAAGAGAACCACGGACTGTATAACAAATCGGGAAACAAATTTAAGGAGAAATAATACAAGGCCACCATCGATCATCGTTTGTGATATTAGTTGGCAGTTACAAGGAATGGATGCTGGCAAACGCCGCACTCTATGGTTTCGGAACCCGAGCTAGGAACTTGAACCTGCAACAATTCAAATTGCAAATCAGATTATTTGGTAATTTTCAAATTGCACTCATTATTTACGCAAATGGTTTTCGAGAATATAAAAACCGCCTTTCGACTCTACATCACAAAAGGGTTCTCTCTCCACAACAATCCAAATAAATGAGTACAAACAATCGTAAATCAGACAAGATTTTGGTTTTCTTTTTTCGGAAAAATTGAAACTGAAAACTGTAACCAAACCGAGCAAAGGAATCTGACCAGAAAATTCCCAGACAACAAAATGTGTTCGAGGATTCAAACCTGCAAATGGACTGTGCAAGTAGGACATGCAACTTCTTTCATCCGCCTACCAGAACTTCCGTCTGACCTGAAACCTGTGAAAGCAAGCCATTGGAATTATAAACATTGGAAGCACATTACATTTGCAAAGCAGACAACCATACATATTAAGGCCATGTTTGTTCCAAGGAATTGCAGTATGGCATAGGACCTAAGATAGGTGACGTCCACATCTCGTATAACACTGAGTGATAATTTCTTCACGAACCCGAATGCCCCATTTCCATGGGATAATTTCTTCCAGCTTCGAGTACTAATGCCCCATTCCCATGAGATAATTTCTTAACCCTTCTGTCTCCTTCTTCCAATGGGACAATCAATGGAGTTACCACTACCATATCATGCACAAAAATAATCATCCAAATCTTATCTCACTTTTTTGTCCCAACCAACCAAAGAGAGCACAATTAATCTCATGGCACATATACACACACCCAAGACTCCATGATATTCTCAAAATTGTCCCACAATACTTAAACACCTCTGCTGACGAGCTAAAAGGAACTCTTTTCTACATCTCTTAAGTGCCAGTCCCATGGTCAAGTTGATCGGATCAACTGTATACACTCAATTGACACCAATTTTAGCCGGTGAACAACCTTTTCAAGATAATTCAAGCCAGAATTATCAGATAAATAGTGAAGAAATTGGATGAAAAACTCTTATTATTGTCACATACTTAGGAGACAGCATTAGGACACCTTAGCAAGCAAACATGCAAGTACTAGCACAAGAAATTACCTGTTGACGACTTGCGATTCCTCTCCATCTCTTCCTGTGAAATTTGATTCACATCAGAAACATATTGACCAAAAGCATTGACTAATCACATCTTTACAAATGTTGCACCGCACGACAAGTGACATACAATAATTAGAAAAGAGACAAGAAACCCCTGAATTGATACTGTCAAAAAGAAAACCAATCACCATGCGCGCAATTCAAGGAATATTAAAGCCGGCATGGAATAACCTGGTTTAACGTTTAGGTCAATTAAACCTTTTTTTTCAAGTACCAAATACATGGTATGTATAAGCTCTTGGTACACCCGTTAAGCAATATTATTGATCAGACCGAAATCGTACACAATGTACATCATGTTTTTATATGAGGCAAACTAAGGAGAACGACATGTGTCCAACACTTATTCGATATACCACATAGACAAAAGGAGATAAATGCAGATGGACAATATGGATAAACAGACATAAAAGCAACGAGATACTATAACAAACAAAGCGGTGGCCAACGACAGGTACTTGTTTTTTCTATTAATTATTATTCTTAAAGAGGAAGGGGAATTAACTATGAAGTTTTACAAAATCCGGAAAGCGGGAAATAAGGAAGGAGTAGCTCCTGGGACTGAAGTATCCCTACGTGAAAAGAAACCTAAAACAATAGGTCAAGTATATCTCCTCTTATTGCAGCCAACTTACTAGATGCAATAAGCTTAACATAGTTGTAATAGAATTAAGCAACCATGACAAAACCATCGAGTACCGCCAGAACTAAAACTGTACAAGCTGTCAAGCACAGAAATAATATATTCAAAGCATTGGTCACCTGAAGCTTCTTAGCAAGATCCTCATGACTTTGCAAACCCACTGATTTGCTGGCTGCTTCCTTAGCATTACTCAATCTTTGAGTAACTTCTGCCTGCGATGGAAAACAAACTAGTAAGAGGTAGTCCAAGAGTCTTAACACGTGGAGTGAACCTATATCATATTATTAGAAATAATACAAGTGAGCAAATACATCCGCAAACAAACATCTTTATGGTTAAATTCTCCCCAACTTATCAATGGATATAGCCCTTTTGGTATAATTCGTTTATATGTTTGGGCCACTTTCCATGAAAATATGCCACAGGTCCTCACAGAAGATTCATCAAGGACAGAACAAATGACTAGACCTTAATATGGGCTGAGCCAAACCATAAACCCGAAATCTATGCAATTGGAATCTGTATGACACAGCTTGGCATTGTGTTATCTGAACCAAGGGTACGAAATAAGTGCTTTAAAGGATATCCCAGTTATATAAGGTTTGGGTTAAGTGGTACTTCACAAAAGCAGACAAAATGAAGGATCATGAGAAATTATGTATATTAATGCTCACAAGTACACAGATCAAAATAAGTACCATAACATATATAGATTTACCATAACATGCAAACCAAGATATTCAACAAGCAGAAAGTGTCCATAATTAGTGGATGTAGTTCTCTTAGTAAACAGTGAGATGAAAAAACCCAATCAACGATAGGACTAATCAGTTTCTTCTCCTGGTAAAGTGAGATGACAAAAGAAGGATCAAGCTCACAAGTCACAACTAAACAAGAAAAAAAATTACCATGCATCGATCACAAACTCGAACTGGTTGAGCATTCTCCTCAGCTGTAAGAGCGATTCTACCATGGGTACATTTGTCACAAAATATATCTCCACAATTTCTGCAGTGATGCTGAAAACAGAGAAAACTCATTAGGCTCAATCCATAAAAAAAAGGAAGTGCTTCCCATATCAAGCAAAGGCGGCAGAAAAATCAAACAGAGAGTTCAATTAATAGTGAAAAGAGACATGCCCTGCGCACAAAAGCATTAAAGTCGGCCGCACAAGCCGTACATTTGGCGACTGCTTCATCAGGAACCTGAAAAAAAAAAACACAAGGTGAACTCGCAACTCAATTTTGAAACATTTTAACACTTCTAAACAAGTCAATCTTTGTGGACCAAGTCCACTTCAAATTCACAAAAGTTCGCAAATGCTTCCAATTTAAGGTAAACTTTTTAACAATTTAGTTGAAAATAAAGCTCATTCATATTCAGCAGAAACTAGAGACAATACCTCCACTATGTCAAAGTACAGTACTAGTTTACTATAGTCGAGGAAAGTTCAACACCAGTTACACCACAAAGATATGATGCCCTCTGTAGCAATAGACCATAGCTACTTCCTCTACAGTGGGAATCCAATATTCCAATCCTAGCTTCTAGATCCAACAGAAAACATTCAGACTAAGTTTTAAAAAGCTTTTACCCTTGTCGCAATATATGACCATGTATAACAATGACTTGCCTTCTTTTCTAAAAAAAAAAAGGGCATGCCAAAATATTGCAGAACTTGAAGATGAAATAGAAGTTATCTTCTTATCACTTTTCTGTTACCACCAACTCGTCAGTTGGTGCAGTATTGGGACAACGGGTGGACAAGGTCCCTCATGTCATCTACTATGCTAGCAAGACTCTTGCAGATGCGCAATTGAATTACACTACTACTGAAAAAGAGTTGCTAGCGGTAGTTTTTGCTTTAGATAGGTTTCGGTCATACTCCTTCCGTCCCAATTTGTTTGTCCAATTTGGGGAATACAACTTTTTTAGGGAAAACAATCATTGCACCTATAAATGCTCAACTTTCCAAAAATTGCCCTCCTAACTTTTTGAAAAAGAGTACTTTAGTTCAAATGGTACGGGACAAAAAAGAAATTTTGCAGCTTTTGGTCCCTCGTCTTCCAAAGTGGACAAACATTTCGAGACAAGTAAAAGTCAAAAAGTGGACAAACAAATTGGGGCGGAGGGAGTATCTCCTAGGATCCAAGGTATTAGTGTACTCCGATCATGCCGCTTTGCGGTATTTGCTCTCAAAGAAAGACGCTAAGCCTCGGCTAATTCGATGGATCCTTTTGCTACAAGAGTTTGATTATGAGATTCGGGACAAGAAAGGTTCCGAAAATTCAGAAGCGGATCATTTGTCTAAGATCCTAGTAGAAACCTCGAGTTACCCTCTCCCCTTCAAGGACTCATTTCCGGATGAGCAACTTTTTGCGGTGTCACAGGTCAATCCCCCATGGTATGCTGACATAGTGAACTATCTTGCCATAGGCAAATTCCCTCGCATTGGTCCAAGCAAGACAAGGACCGATTCTTTGCGCAAGTTAAGTTCTATTTCTGGGAGGATCCCGAATTGTTTAAGTATTACCCAGACCAAGTCATTCGTAGGTGCGTCCCTGAAATTGAATTCCATAGTATTCTTACCTTTTGTCATACTCTCAAGTTTGGCGGCCACTTCAGTAGGAGGCGGCCTGCCGCCAAGGTCTTGTAGAGTGGCTTTTATTGGCCAACTCTATTTAAAGATGCACATAAGTTCTGCCAAAATTGCTTGAGGTGTCAGCAAACTGGGAACATGTCACGTCGAGACATGATGCCACTTACCTCTATTCTTATTGTGGAGATCTTTGATGTGTGGGGTATTGACTTTATGGGACCTTTTCTGTCCTCATTTGGTTTTGAATATATTCTTGTGGCGGTGGATTATATCTCAAAGTGGGTAGATGCGGTAGCCACTAAGACTAATGACCACAAAGTGGTGGTCAAGTTCTTACAAAGTTATATCTTTAGTCGATTTGGCTTTCCGCAGGCGATCATAAGTGATGAGGGTACCCATTTTATCAATCAACACTTCGCGGCTTTAGTGCGGAAATATTCGATCACTCGTAAGGTAACCACTCCTTATCATCCTCAAACAAGTGGTCAAATCGAAGTGTTAAATAGAGAGGTTAAGAGTATTCTTGAAAAAACTGAGAGACCCGACTGCAAGGATTGGTCTCTCCATCTAGATGATGCATTGTGGGCCTATCGAACAGCCTACAAGACTCCCATTGGCATGTCTCTTTATCGGATGGTTTTTGGTAAGGCATGCCATTTACCGGTTGAGTTGGAACATCGCGCGTTTTGGGCCATAGAGAGATTGAACTTCAATACGGATGCCACTGGTTCTACTCGAAAACTCCAACTTAATGAGTTAGATGAAATTTGCAATGATACTTATGAGAGTTCTAAGATTTATAAGGCTAGGACGAAAGCTTTCCATGATAAGCATATTAATCACAAGTCCTTCGAGCCTAACCAAAAGGTGTGGCTCTTCAATTCTAAGTTGCGTCTCTTTCTCAGTAAGCTTCAGTCTAGATGGGATGGTCTCTTCATTGTTGTACAAATTTTTTCCCATAGCGCAATAGAGATGAGGAACCCAGTAAAGTTTGTAAAGTTAACGGCCAACGTTTGAAGTCATACATGGATTGAATTTCGGACGGGAAGGTGGTTGAGTCTATTGATTTGTTCGACCCTAAATATTTAGACTTTTGACCTTTCGCGACGTCTGGCTGAAGACAGTAAACTTTGCTCTTCTTGGGAGGAAACCCAAGTTTATAAGCTTTTCTTTGTTCTAGGCATTGATTCCTTCTTATGTTTTTGTCGCTTTTCTTAGTTGTTCTTCTTTTGTTTGTTTTTATTTGCTCTATTTTGTTGTAGTGGAGGCTAACATTTGGCAGGTGATTCAGTTTAAGTTAGGGGGTCTCCCTCTCGCTATACTCCACCCTACTTAGTCCCTCCTGTTTGAGGTGATATCTTTTATTTCTTTTTGCCATTTGTTGTCTCTTTTCATATTCATGGTTTCAATGCAGACATTGAATGGTGTAAGTTGGGGGGAGGGATCACCTTGTTTCACAGTTAGAAGAATGAAAAATTTTGAAAATTTGAAAAAAAAAATTAGTTGGATTATTTTTGCATAAGACTTGAGCTGAGATGTGATGATCATTGCTTGGATATCTCTATGGCATTGTAGTTCTTTTTCTAGCTTGTCGCGAGAAATTCGTCATGGCACTTATTCTTGGCACTTTTGCACTTCACGTTTACGTGGGCTTTGGTTGATTTGTGAATTGCATACTGACTGTTCTTAATGCCTTGTTTAGTGGAGACTTATGCCCGTGTGAGTTTAGAGCCTTACCTTTTCTTGGAGTAGGTGTCACATAAACTCTCATTTGTCACATAAGAACATATTCGTAGTTGATCTCATTCTCTTTGTTGTCAAGTATTGGGAACTTAATGTGATGCCTATTTATCTCTTGGGTTTGAAAATTTGCATGGTTGTGTTGCCCTTGGGAAAGGATTATAGGCCGCCTTTGATATTTTGAGCCAGTTCGTTTCTTTCTTTCATATACACTTATCCTTTGTGAGCCCATTTGAGCCTCTTGCGTGATAGCCTTTTCTTGTTAAGCTCTACCATCCACATTGTGTCTTGAGAAGGAATATTGGATCATCTGGAGGTGACTTGTTGGAAGAAAAAAAAAGGGGGGGCCGGGTGAGTGGTGTTCTTGGTTGCCAATGATCTTCCCATTTTGAAAAAAAAAAATTGAAGGTGAGTAACAACTAAAAATTCTCTCCGGACCGAGTATCAACTTCAAATCTCACCGTGTCATGCACTCAACAAATGAATTCACTCGAAACAAGGTGCATATTATGGACTCTCAACATGTGCGGGTGGAAGTTATGCAACATGAAAACAAAGTATTTTGCACACAGACACGAAAAGAATGCTCTATAAAGTGGACACATGATCTCATGAACGAAATGCAAGCATCGGGAACTCTCTTTTTCCATCCATCCACATCCCATTGCCCCTAGGATCAAATAGAACTTTCAATTCTGGTTGTAGCATTAGGTAAAGGAAAGTGTTTCAAGGGTAGGGTAAAATATTCAAGTGTTTGAGAATAGGCTCACAACAACTCATATAGGGCAAGTTTTTCACAAAGTGTGCCCGCTTCTCGTTCTTTCTTTATTTTTCCTACTTCACCACATCTCTCTTTCCTATCCTTCAACGCCATCTCACATTAAGATCAAATGTTTCTCTTTCGCCAATGATTTGGTGTCTCCCTTTTCCATTCCTTTTAATTTTTAGCCTCTAGAACTACTCTTGCCTGGTATGTTTCTGCGACGGTTTTATTTTCTTTGCTTGAGATATTGATGAGTTGTCTTACAAGTTTTTGGGTCTCATGTGAAAAAGATTCACAGTGTTTGTGGGAGTTCATTACTGTAAACCCTCATGAGACTATACTCGTCCTCTAGAGATCGCCTAGAGGTTTAAAAGGCTTGTTGCACGGGCTAAGTGCAATCGTGAGTCCTACGAAAGTGTAGTTAGAATTAACCTTTTTTATTTTATTTGTTCGGGACTAGCAAAGTGTAAGTTAGGGGGCATGCTAAGTGCCAAAATATAAATATACATATTTTGGCACTCGAAACTACATTTATTAGTCTTTTATTTTAGTTACTTGGTAGTTATTTTGTCCTTTTTGTGTTTATAGGTTGCTCGAGCCCGTTGTCCGAGACTTTGGATAAAAAGAAGAGTTTAAAGAAGTTTGGTGTTAAAATGCGAAATGATTCAAAATTGAATGGCTCATTTATTATTTCATCAAGTCCAAAGGGTCTTTATGTGATTAAGGTCTTCAATCCCTATATAAGCAATTTACCCTACTGACTTCGGGGGGGATTTTTGAACCTGGAAAAGAGGCACAGCTTGGGACGAGGCAATTGGTTTCAGTACTGCCGAGGACGGAAGAACAAAGAACAAAGTTGCTGCTCTCGACAATGGAGATCACTTCAACATCTTTTGATTCTTTCCGGTCCATGGGCAACTAATCATCTTTCTTAGGGTGTAGAACCATAACCAAGAAACTATGTTTTTATGTTGATTTTGGATTTCGATTGCTGAAACGATGGTTGTATAACATTGAGACTTGTTTTATGATTTGAACTTATTTTTCCAATCTAGTTATATGTGTTTGTTACTTTGTTTTTTGTGATTGCAAATACATAGTTATGCAACGGTATTCTTTGCGCATGAAATTGAGAATTAGAATAATCTATGCCTAGGAAAGACGAGTCGTGCCTAGATTAATTAGTTATAGAATCGAAGACGATTCGTGCTAACCGAAGATAGATTATGTCCGGTTCTCAATCACATGCAATTTTCTTGGCGATATCACTAGGGCTTGTAGTTTTTAGTGAATCAATGTCATTTTGGTAGTCGGTTTCTTAAATTAACATAATCGCTTGGTTACGAAGTTAGGGTGGATTCGAAACCTAAGACCTTTTTCCATATTTGAATTCAACATCTCTCTTGCTTTTAATAACTTAGATAACTTTAGTTAATCAAAATCCAATCACTCTTTCTTGAATTGAATTAGGAATTAATTTTAGAAATACAACAACTTAGCCTCTTGATATCCGTGTTACAATACCTGGACCTAAACCACTATTCTAATTGAATTGAGGTTTTCGCTCAATTCTAATTATTTATTTTTGGTGTGAAAAACGACCTACCACACAACCATTTCTTTTAAAACATTGCACAGTTACTACAAAGAAAGAACAAAAAACGCATATGCTTATTAATAGTTTCAACATTCAGTAATAAACAAGACAGTTTGCCCTGCTGCATCAAAGTAAATGGCTAAGGAAAAAACTTCAACATTACCCAATGATCTTTCTCCTCACTTCCTGGCCTCATCAGATTCATCCAGTCCGCCAAACCTTTCTTCTTCTCAGCAGGCTGTTCGGTTGACTTAAAAGAATCAGAAGGCTTGCTTCTTCCACCAATCTCTTTAAGCTGTAAATCAATTGCAGAATTAAAGTGTAAAAAAACAAACATCTATAAAGTGGCAACGGTTGGAAGAACAAAAGACCGTAAAACCTCTGTCTCAGCGTGTGCACTTATTCAAAAAACACATGTACAGCGCTACAGAAACATTGGCACATGCTCCATTGCACGTGCATGTTATTGGCCAGCATTATCAGTATGGCCCACCATACCCATTTTAAAACAAACCTACTATTGGTGGTTTGCTTCCATCAACTTTAGTAGTTGCTGCTTCCCGGTAAAAAACTGGTTCTGTCATTTGATAATGTATCAAGGAATTTCTCTTCAAATGTAACAAGAAGATTCCTTGAAAGAAGAGTGGACAACAAAATATAATCTCATTAGGGACCGTATCACCAAAACATTATTTCATGATGATAGTTGTCACCTGAGCATTGAACATTACCTAGTGTATTCACATGTTTCTTATTCATCCAAGTTCCCAACATCTTGTCCCATACGAAGTTAGTAGCTTCTTTCACCTCTCTCTTACTCTCACAGTGTCAAACAACTCATAAAGACATCCATTCAAGTTCGTTCAGGATAGCAGCGCTCAGCAATGAAGGGGTAAAAATAGGTATTAAAATTATAAGTTCAACCAGTTTTCTAAAAGGATGAAACATCTGTACCCATATCTACAATCAAATTAACAAAGAAAGAACCTCACTGAAAGTACAATGCAAAAGAAGCAAATGCAGAACAAAAAAACACCTTAATAAGAACACATAACATGAACAAAATACAAGTGGCCCCATCCTAGGCAGAAAAACAGAATCTACAAAGCAGCAGAGCCAGAAGTGCTATAATTATCTACCTGCACAGTAGCAGCTGTCACTATGTCCAGAATAGTGCTGGTGGTATAACTGTTCGATTGCAGCCGGATGCGTCGTGGTTCAATATCCACGGAACTTTTGGACCAAAATGCAAAGGTAGATGGATCAAAGACCTAAATAGTAGGAAAACACAAAGTGAATTAACTGCGGAAAACAAAATTATGTGAGGCCTGGTCAGAACAAATCAACAAACATACCTCAAATCTGGTTACTTGTTCAAGAGGATATATTCTCAATGTCCGACTGGTACTGGGATCAAGCATACGAATACCATCTAAACCAATCTGCAAAATGCAGACCCCGTACTAATAAGCAGCTAAAGATGGAAATGAAAGAGCTATTAAACTTAGAAGTAAAAGGTAAATGGAACAAAGCCAAAATTATTACAGCAAAACAAAAAACCTCCAATAACTGATACAGTTCGAATAGAACTACTAACATCTATGCCGCCTATAAAAGAAGCTTCAATGCACATATAAATCTTATTTATCCACCACACTGATCCAAAATCAGCAACACCCAAAAAAAAAAGGGAAAAAATCTAATGACCCAAAGGAGAACCGCGAACAGTCCCCAAGAAATGGCAATCATCAAGCCAAAGTGGGCTAAGATCACCAAACCTCAAGGGGCCTGGGGCCAGTAAGCTGGACTGAAGCTCGTCTTTGGGACCACTTGTCCCAAGTAAGGATGGGCAACCATGAAGCCAGGTCTGTCCATGCAAGGTGATGGGGCATGCGCAGGCGATGGATTGGCCACCAAGAATGAACCAGTGTTAGGCTGAGCTGTCAAGTGAGCCTAGGGCCCTAGAGGGACACAGACGAGTGCTGGAGCTAAATCAGGACCTAACACAGCAGTCAACACGAATTGACATGAAGAAGTCTTTGTCCCATGGCAAGGTCGGTCAGAGTGCCTTGGCACGTCGGGTAATACCTGACGGCTGACGCAGCTGTCCCTAATAGAATGGGATACTTCTTGTAATGGTCTCGCACTCAGGGGACATCAAATGCATGGGGGTTACTTCAAGTGAGCCATCAAGACTTGAACGCCCAAGCATGAGGTGCCTATAAGCAGGGGATACGCCCCTCTCCACGTGAAAACCATAACTCAATACCTTCTCACTATAGTTCATTGACTTAAGCACCAAAGGGGACCCATGAAAATACATAGGTTTCTTACTCGTGCAAAGGAACTTTTTATTGGTAACTTGGACAACTTATAGCGATGACTTTCCAACCAAGCCCCGGTTGGAAACCCTTGTTATTCTTGCATTGTGCATGCTATTGCTACCGTTGGAAACACATTGAAGGGAACTTGGGCTCCATGTCTATCCTAGCAGGGTGATTTTCAACCGGGCCTTGGTTGGAATCCGGGTGATTTTCACCCTGCTACACTAACCATTCAAATAAAATCCATGCACATGCAGATAAAAAAAAATTGCCCAGCTATCACACAAAACAGCTAATTTTAGTGCAATATTCTTCATGGGATGAAAAGGTGCTGACGTATCTAAGTTTTCTTCACACATACTTCAGTATCTAAATGAAGAAAATACAAACATTGCCGTTGAGATATCTATTCTAATATATAGAGGGGAGCACCAGTTTTGGTGTCTCCCCTGTCATGTATTTCTCTTTCCCAAAATACCCTCTTAAGAGAAAAAACAAACAAAACAAAAAAGTTAATTGTGGGGATACATTTGACATTTTAACAAAAAAAAACCTCCCCAAAACAGTTACGACCCCACTACATGTCCTCCCCCTACACAAACTGTGCACCTTTCTCTCTTCTTTCTCCCAGTTGCCGTTCTGTTCTTTCTCTGCTACCACGTACCCAGAAGTTTCCCTTTCCCATCACTTTCAAACCTGTAATTTCTGTGAATTCTTCTTAATAAAGGCCTTTCATTTTTTACTTTTCGTTCTTTTACTCAGGTAGACTTCTCCCACTTTTTCTACTTCTTTTACTTCACAAATTTTGTACTATTGGCTTTTGTTTCTTTGCAATGAATTACTGATTTCAAGATCATGCAATGACGACGGCATCATCAGCCATGTTAATTGTGAGAGTAATTTAAGCTAATTGCTATGTAATTAATTTTAGAACTTTCGTGCACATTTAAATTCCAGATTTGTGGGATATCACCGTGCACGTTGTGATTTAGTCGTTTTTTAAGAATGTGTATTTCCCCTTTCCCCTTTTCCTTTCTCTGCTTGTACTTTTCATATATTTGTGAGGAAAAAAACAAAGAGATTAGTTAACAAGTTAGTGAATTTGTGAATTGCAAACATCGTGTGGTACTCTGGAGTGATAAAAATTAATTACTGGGTTGTTTGTTACAGATTTTTAAAAAAGAAGAGACCAAGAACCCAAGACGGAGGTTTTCAAAGTAGTCGTCACAATTAGTGAGGAGGTGAGTTAAGATAGTCTGACTACTCGATTGATTAAGAGGTTTTATTTGTCTACTTGCACGTGCATATCATGTTAATTTGCTATATGCATGTTAACTTCATATGGGTTTGTGCAAATTGGGTTCCGTTTGTGGGTACCTAATTCTCCTTATTTTACTTTCTAAATATTTTCATCTTTTTTGGGGGAAGATGCACAAGTATGGGATTGGGAAGGATATAAATAACAACTAGAGGCCGGGGCACATGCAATGTGGGTACAAGTCGGATTTTGACAAAAGATGTGATCAAAAATTGCCAAATTTTGACTTGCACACGCATCGCAGGGCAGCGTGTGCCCCGGCCTCTAGTAAACGAAAAAGCTCCAATTGAAAAAAGAGGAAAATACAGTCCAAACAACAATTTGGTTTGCTCTTGGAATGCCCTTTTTCCATTTCAAAAATAAGATGAGAAGTCACAAAACCTAACACTTGATGCACACAGGTGCTGCTAATAAGTTTCCCATATGGTAAAGGTAAACATCAAAGAAACTACACATCAAATGCCAAAAAAGAAACTATACGCCACACTAGCAGAGGGAGTCACCTATGATTACCAAGTCCACATTAAGCCTTTTCAAGTACTACGATCACAAGAGCAAATTCAAGAAACCAAGTTAACATAACATGGCCAAAAGTAGCTACTATGTAGCTTTGGCATTGCTGAGAGCACAAACTTTCTAGCAACGATCGAACAGAAAACAAATAACAGTTGGGTTGATTCGAAACAAGCAAAATGGAACCACACTGTAGCAGTAGTTTCATCGGCAACTTTGAGGAGGTCTAGGAACCAACAACATGCACAACAATTTGCCAACATGCCTACGCGTCAGTGTTTCATCGGCGACTGGATGAATTGCTATTTTCAACTAAAAACGAATCATTTTAAATGATGCAGTGGCACATAAGCATGTTGTTCAATGTTGCCAAAATGTTGTGTTCCTAGGCTTTCTCATGAAAATATAGTGACTACCAAAAAGTGATTCGTAGTATTAAGTCAACTATTGACAACAAATACAAGGGATTTCCTTTAAACCTGGCAAAGAACATCCATCGTACTCTGGCCCCCACTTTCAGCCAAGAGCTTAACCCTAAACTTCTGCACCCCACTCTTCACATCTTGCTGGGTATCAGCCTTGGGCACTGCCCTCACAACCTTGGCCGGACTCGGTCGATGATCTTTCCCAGATGGGAAACTAACCGGCCTTCCGAAATCATCGAACCCCGACCAAGTCGACGACTTTGGTCCGGTGCCCCGAGCACCATACGGCTCCACCTTATTATTCCCTTGATAAGCATACACCCCATCACCATACCCACCATCCCTATCCCCATACCCACTCTCCGGTCGCTTGCCATATAAATCCGGCCCCAAATCGGACCGTCCCAAATCGAGCCGGCCCAAATCAGACTGGCTACGACCATAACCAGCAGCAGCTGCGCCACCGCCGTACCTACTAGAAGGCTCGTCAAAGTATCCCCCTACCCCATCGAATTTCGAGTTATTCTCGTACGACTTATCATTTACCGATGCTACTGAAGAGCTTAGATGAGCGTACGGGCTTGGGTTAGGGTTCGTGGGGAACGAAGAAGCGTAATTGGGAGCCGTCTGATGCTGATCGTACGGTGGGTAATACGGTGGTTGCTGTTGGAACGGGGCATGTTGATCGTACGGTGGAAAAGGAGGGGTGGGTTGAACGGGGGAGGGAGTGAATGAGTGTAAATTAGGGTTAGGGTTAGGGTTTGGGATAATTGGGGTTGGGTTGTATGAAGGAGCTGTGGGAGGGGTGGGGACAGGATCGGGATTTTGAGGGTAAGGGGGGTAAGTGGAGGGGTAAGGGGTGTAATCGGAGGCGGAGTACGTGGTGGTGGCGAAGGGAGGTGCGGAGGCGTAGGTGGGCGGCGGAGGGGTTGGGTGATTTGGGGGGGTGGGATTGTAGTTGGGGGTTGGGTTAGGGTTTGGGTTTGGTGGGTATTGGTAGTATGAGACGGAGCTGTAATCTCCTTCTTGCATTGCTTGGAGAGAGAGAGAGGAGTGGTGGTGGACTGGTGGTGGTGGTTCGGGACGATGACGAGGAGAGGAGAGAGAAAGCTCTGCTGTTTCGTTTCCTTATTCGGATTCGTTTTCTTGGGAGTGCGAATGGCTATGGGTTGATCGTGATCCGAGCCGAACCCGAATTGTTTTGGGTTGACAGTTGACCGTCTCCTCTTTTTTTTTTCCTCTTTTTAGTATATATCAACACACTTTTTTCTTTTAAAAAAAAATACACTTTTTCGAATATCAAATTCTTTTTCGCACATTATGCACCGCCCAGTGGGCTTTGCTGATGATTTTTCATGTTTATATATTAACTGCAGTTTTCCCGTTGATCTAAAAAAAAAAGACACGTTTTCTTAGGAGTAAGAATGGCTATGGATTTATCGTAATCCGAGCTGAACCTGAATTGTTTTGGGTTGACAGTTGACCATCTCCTCTTTTTTTTTTTCCTCTTTTCTTTTTATATATATATCAACACACTTTTTTCTTTTCAAAAAAAAAAAAAACACTTTTTCGAATTTTTTTTTTATCCGACTTTTTTTGAATATCAATTTACTTTTCCGCACATTATGCACCGCCTAGTGGCTGATGATTTTTCATGTATATATATTAACTGCAGTTTTCCTGTTGATCTAAACAAAAAAAAAAAGAAAAGGTCTATTGACGTATAATACCGATGAGTTTTCACTAATAATATAGGGGGAAGAGGGAGCGATTGGCTATAGCAACATTTCTGAAAGTGTGATTAGAGATTCAAGATCTGCAAGGAGTCTCGTGAGAGACCAATGCCCATAAGTTTGTATTGTTCATAGATTGTCAGTTCAGCCCTGCTATCCGCAGGGACGATTTGCAGAGAACCACGCAGAGAAAAAAGCGTTTGGCCCCATTTCGGGTTCCGAAAAAATCTAGAAAAATATCCATAATTTTTTGAATATTATTTTATGGAGCCCTGTAAAAAATCAGCTCCATCGGATATCAATAAGTATTACTTTTGAATTCATAGGGGCGAACTGAAACACGTTTTTCTCTGCTTAGTTCTCTGCAAACTGTCTCTGCTGTTAGAATTTTTGTTGTCAGTCAGGTTGCAAGTTAGTGCGGAAAAAATCAAAATAATCATTGTAAACTACTTAACATTTGGTATAGGTTTTCAAAATTCGAAATCAATGGATTAGAAAAGAATTACTCAACTTGCAATTATGTTTCTTTACTTTCAAGAAACCTCAAAAGTGCTCAAACTATAGATGGATGGCTTGACTTAAGACTTATGAGCATTCCATATGTAGTGTATATATATACACAATTCTACAAGATTTCTTTACCATTCACTTAGATTAGAGAACATGGCATGAACATCAAAGAGTGGGGTAACTATGTTTTGGAAAAACAATGACCGCTTTGTTTGATTTTCATCTTTGGATATTTTAGTTTTAATAGTGGGTGGAAAGATAAATGAGGTAATAATTGGAAAGATGAGTAATAAGTAAAGAGAGATAAAGAAAAAAATGAAAGTAATAATTAGAAAAATAGGATAATGATTAAAGAGAGAGATATGATAATGATTATGATTATAAAACAAAAACAAAACAAAGATAAATTTGAAAACAAACAAAGCCGAGAAGTTTTGAACAAGGTAAAAACGCATTCCACACTTGATCACAGTAACATCTGCATAAAAACTACCTACAAAAAACTAAAATGTGAAAGCTAACATCATCTTTTAGTTTTACACACTCATGTTTTCTCGGGGTTACATCATGTTAATCGGAGGTTTGGTAGCCTTTTTGTATTCAGTTTTTGTTTTTACTTTTTTGGAAACTAATGAATAAAACTTGTTTAGTAACAAGTTTCTACTTTTTTGCTTTTCATAAACTTTTTTAGAATTTTTGTAAACTATGAAAATTAAAAAAATGTGTTCCCCAGTTTTTTTTTTTTTTTTTTTGTTGGAGAAATACAAATATTGTCAAACATTTTTTTTTTTTTATGAAAACAGAAACTTATTACTGCTTCTAGTTTCTTAAAAACAAAAAACTGAAAAACTGAAAAGGTTATTAAAAACACTCTAAACCTTTCTTTTCAGTTTGAGTAACCTAAATCTTGAGAATAAATAAAAATACGATGTCATGTTTTCATGATTCTTGCATTTAGAACCGAATGGAATAGGAATCATGACATATTCAACTCAAAAATCGCATCCTCAAACTGAGGAGGAATCTTATCATTTCCATTCCCCTAGTAATCATAAATTCATGACTCAATCCATTAACAAAATAAATGTCAAGATGAGAGAGAGTACGACATTTCAGCTACCAAGAACAGAGCTGCAATTTTTCTCCAGACAAATATCAAATCAACCAACCATAACTCTAAATTGGGAAACGGCACACAAACCCAGCAAATAAAAGATCAACTTTGCTATGAGTACAAACGGGTATGTACCCCGGTACCGGTACATATTGTTTTGAGACCCGTTTCAGAATCTAAAAAGATGATTAAAGTCATTCATTGTATTTAAAATTTTGTAAAAAATTAACTCAATTAGATATCAATAAAAGTCTACAAAACATCTAACTAACTTCGCTCCTAAATTAAATTCAAGATCATCTTTTTGAGACTCAAAACATACACCAAAGCAATATGTACACGGGTTATGTACCCTTTGTATGTACTCATATTCCCTTCTACAAAGATTCTTCAATTACGATTCTATTTTTCCTGTTTTTTGCATCAATTTCAATTCACTTTCACCCTATCAACATAACCATCGCTACTGACACAGTACAGGCCCTCAGGGGAATCAAAAAAAAAATCTCCATTTCACCCCCCCAATATTTTAACAAAACAAAAAGGGAAAAAGTCAGTTTTCTTTACCCTTTTTACCTCTTCAGACCATGTACACCTCCATGCTAGCCTCCTTTGCAGAGTTACAAACAGGACAAAACCCAACAAAACCTTCACAAGACTTGCACGAGCACAGATGCCTACAAGGAAGGAAAACAACACAACACCTTTTCGAAAAACACAGTTTGCAATCCACACTTTTATTACTCTGTTCTGCTTCTGACTCCTCTGTTTCCTGCCCCCTGTTTCTGTTTTCCTCTCTGTTTCCCCTGTTTGAGTAAAAATCACAGACCGATTCTGCCTCCATGGCCCGCTCTCTGACTTGGGTCAGAGTGTTGTTGAGCTCTGCGACCTTTGCTTCGTTCTCTCTGGCCTTCCTCTGCCATTTTTGGCTCTCCATTTCTATCCCCCTCAAGTATTCCTCAAGCTCCATTGTTTTCTTCGTTGCAATTGCCAAGTCTTCGTCTTTTTGCCGCATTAAGTTCGTCGTTTTCGAGTGATATCTTTGGAGGAGGATATCATGCTGTTGCCTGGATTCTTTTATCAATATAGCTTTCAATCTTTCATTCTGTTCGGTTAATCCAAATATTTTGTTAGATCCGGCTTTAATCGGGCTTCCCCGCAAAGGTGGGATTGAACCCCAAAAAGAAACGAAAAATGCATGTTTCTCTTATTCATACAACGTATCAATCAACACATAATCATAATAAATTATCTTGAGATGATCAAACTTATTCACTATTTAGAGCTCGTCGAAAACGTGAATGATGACATATTGATAAAAATCTTGAGAGAAAAAAAGAAAAAAGCTTAGAAGTTAGAAGACATATGTGATGTGATCAATTCAAAACTGAGATGGTTTGCCAACCATGTATTGCCGAAGTCCACGTGATCTTTAGCATTATATTTCGACAAGTTTTAATAAGTGAACGATTTCGACCGTTAAGTTGAGCATGAACATCACCCACAAAAAACAACCCACAAACTTGATTAAGAGATTCAGTTTATATTACAGAACCCAAACACAATAATCAATCAAAAAAAAGAGAAGGGAAATCCCAAAAAATAAAAAGTTACTATAAACAGAGCAGAGTATGGATTGATTAGATTCTGACCTGAAGCTGAAGAACCAAGTCAATCTCTTGCCTCTGCTTCTCGAGCAAAGCTGCTAAAGACCCAGAAAATCCCGGCGACGCAAAATGGCCACCTCCATTTGATACAGAAGAACCCCCTTCACAAAAGTTCGTTCCACGAAATGGAAACCCTTGATTCTGGTGAAGAAGGCTAATCTGTTGGAGGTTTTCTTGAGGAATATTCATCCCCGTAACAGAGCCATAGACCAGTATCGCCTGAGTCTCAGAATAAAATTGTGATTCAACAGCCATATCAATCAACTACTCCCAAATCAAGAAAATCAAGATTCAAGAAGATATAAGTCGAATGAAGCTTCTCTCTCTAGAACTCTCTCTCTCTCTCTCTCGCTGTCTTGCCTCGTTCTTGGTTCAAGGGAAAGAGAGTAATGTGATTGGGGATTGTGACGATTTGCATTTACGTTTGTGATTAGCTGTAATAGTAATCCGATAAAAAGGAGGAAACAATTGTGAGAGAGGGAAAAGGGGTGTTGGTTGGGATTCTATCTTTTTCTGTCAAAGTCGAAAAAGTTGAGAAGAAAAAACAGAGAGAGTTAAGGACGACGTACAAATGCAGATTTCGTGACAGAAAGCTCGGATCAGAGAGTGACAGAGAGAGAGAGAGAGAGAGAGACGTTGGAGAGAGAGAGAGAGGATCAAGGATTGGAAAACTTGTCAGTTTAGTCATTGGGAAGGGCTGATGACAGATTTTGGAGAATTAACTTCGAAGTGCCAGTCATTTTGGAAGAGTAGTAATATTTGTCGTAATAAAATCATTATGAATATAATTAAAATTTATTATAAATATCATAAAATTATATTAAGGCATAACATATTTGTTATATTTTGGTTGGATTTAGTTATTATGCCTTGATTGATTTTTTAAATATTTCTTAGTTATGTCTTGTTTGAATTCTATTATGTTTGTAATAGGGTTTAGTTAGGCTCATAATGGTGAAATTGTGCTAAAAATTATAGTGTCCCCAAAATCACCGGAGACACCATAGCATCATCCCCTAGATTTAGTTTTAGTACTGTAGTACTTTCTCGGATGATGCTATAGTGTCTCCGGTCATTTTGGGGACATCGTAATTTTTGGCATAACTTTATCATTATGAGTATAACTAAAACACATTATAAGCATAACAAAACCTAAACAATGTATAAATAAAAAATATCCAAAAAATTAACAAAGGCATAACCAAACCCAACAAAGACATAACAAACAAGTTACGTCTTGTTATGGTTTTGTTATGTTTGTAATGAATTTTGGTTATATTCAAAATAGTTTTGTTATACTAAAAGTTACGGTGTTCTCAAAATGATTGGGGACACCAAAATCATTTCCTACTTTCTCAGTACTTCTTTATGTGAAAAAATTGGACCATTAAGAAAAAGAAAATCCTAAAGAAGAGTTGAGTGATGCGTAATGAACTTTTCTTTTCTTTTCAAAAAACCAAAAAAAAAAAAATTATTCTTTTACCACTATGGTGGTAGTTCAGTTGGCAGAGTTCACTATCCTACTTGACGGAGAAGTGAATTCGAGTTCCGGCAGGTGGTTTGGCCTCACATCTACAGATGAGTCTTCGGACGATTGAGGGGGGAAGCTTATTTCAACTGTACGCTAGATGGTGCCGTGGTGACGGCCCATCTTTCCAGACTGTAGCTATGACTTGAACCGGACATTTCATCGACGGGACAGGGAGCCCCTATGGTCGCACCCAAGGGGAGTTGCTACGCCGGTTGTCCTCTCCCACCCTTTTGATTATAAAAAAATAAAAAATAAAACTTCTCTTTTTAATTACTATTACAACTTGCACGCATTTCGATTAATTTCGGACCCTTCAAGTTAACAACCCGGCAAATCTTTACCCCACGTTTTGGGGTGTTTGACCTCTGTGAGATTCGAGCATGCTAACTCATAGAGAATAAACAAGAGTATTTAGAAGTTTGCGATGTGTTTCAAATACACTTTTATTCTCTTTACTCTCGCTCTCGCAAAATTTAATAGTTTGCGATGTGTTTCAAATACGATTTTATGCTCTCGCTCCGCATGCATATTACATGACTTACTAGTAATGCGTACAGTTTATTTAAGTTCTCAAGTTTATAAGAAGCACCAGAAATGCAGGAGATGGGGACACAGACACCCGTATATATCGAAGAACACAAAAAGCCATGTACTCCTACGATTTATACACTGTATCTGGTTTAACAACTAAACGCAACGTGGTGCATTGTTTGACCATTGGATTATTGCTGGGTGGGGATTTTTTATCTTAGTGACTGGACCAGACCAATTTGGGTTGGTTGAGTGGTTGGAAGCTTGAATTCGGTTGGAGGAGGCTCATATTCAAATCTTCGTTCGTATCCCCTCATTTGGCTAGAGTACATACTCCAAATATCACCTACACGTTATGAGATTTTAGCTACAGTCATGGCATAGGTTCGGTGAGATCCTTTAAAGAGTGGTGTGGGGTAACGGATTAATACTCTAGATGAAAGAGACGGAGTGACATACATGAGACTTGTATTTGAGCACCGGAAAAAGTTACTCAACTAGCGGTTACACAAGAGGAGGAAAGGATTGTTGAAGCACATTCCCATGATTGCAGGGACGGATTTAGAAATGTCATTTAGTGGGGGCACTTTGTTAATCATAGTAGCAAAAATTTATTTTTCTAGTTAACCACAATAACATCGATACATAATTAAGGCATGCAATACAAACTACAAAAATATATAACACAAATTTTCACTTAAATTATGTAAAAATAAGCACAGAATCTCAGACAAAATTTGAGAATATGTTTTACATGAATATTGACAAGTTTTAGAATGATCGATATAGTTTTATTAATGATATTATTTTAAAATATTGCTCGTAGACGGTTAAAAATAAGTACAATTAAAAAAGAATCGATTCAAGTAGAAAAATAGTTCGAAAATCAACAAGTCTAAATGAAACATATGACGAAATTGCAACATAAAACTAGTTTTATATGTATATTTTCAAGATATATGCACTTGTTTATGTATAGTAACACACTTAATTTTATAATTATGCAAAATATACAAAAATTTAACAAAATTATTTTATTTTCGAGCGGGGGGCACGTGCCCTCCGTCCCTGCATGATTGGATGGTGGAGATTTTAAGGAGGAATAAGAATGTGATGCTATATTCTCGTGATTCCAACATTTGAAAGAGACAACTATAAGAAAATATTACTAGATTGAGTAATATGATTCTTGATGACAAGTTCAGGAAGAAATCATATTTTTAGACTGAGTGAGAATCTGATCCCTTTTATACCCATGAAAATATTACACCCCTCGCTCAATCATTAAAATGTTGGCATTGATTATTTTTCAGAATAAATTTCAATAGGTTCCAAAGGTAGGAATCATTAAAATATGAAATCTCACTCATTCCTCTTATAGATTATAGATAGATTACTGTCTTCCAAATTGAACCTTAGGCTATGTTTGAATGAGGAATATAATACTTGGAGTATTTTTATTCTGGTGTTTGAATTAATTCCGTAAATGTGCTTTCTAATGACATATTCAACTAGGAACCATATTCTGAAACTAAGATCTAATTCATCCCACACCCCATGAAAATTCTAGATTCTTGACTCAATCTATTAATTTTTTTATTTTTTGGTTATAGTAAATTAACAAAATAATTGAATCCTAATGTAATTTAAGCCTAATGAAATTAAAACCAATGCAATTTAAGCCTAATGTTGCGGGAAAAAAAAAAACTTAGCGTACATCCACAAAAGAAAATTTATGTTAAAACCAATGCAATTTAAGCCCAATGTTGTGAAGGAAAAAAACAACGTGGTGACCTGTTCAATACTAAGTAATAAAGGTGAATGAACAAGGATCCGCTGGGTAATTTGCAGACTGCAGAACTTCAGGGAATGGCCATAATGTTACTGATCTCAAAGAAAAAGCAGACGTGATAACAAAAACAACCCTATCTCAAGATTCTCAAAAGGACCAAAACAACATCCAAGGTCTGATTTTCATCTGAAGCAAAACCATTCAAGGAACCCGCAAAAACATGGAATAAACAGGCTGCCCAATGCTTTAAACAAATCAAGGCATACCATAACTACCGAAATAAACATGAGAAGGAGTTACCGTGTGGTTACCTTGCTGGTCAAAGGCATTCTGCAACATAGTGGTCAGAGAAAAATCTGGTAAAGGACCCGAGAAGGAGTTACCACGTAACCACACCCGATTTCATCGGGTCACTATATGGACTCTCCACTTGGCATTCAACGGATTCTCAGGTCCTCTGCCCGAATCCTTTTCGGTTCTTGGGGTCATTATGCGGACACACCACTCCACTTCACATTCAACATCCTCTCAGATCCTCTGCCCGAATCCTCTCTTAGGTCCTCTGCCCGAATCCTTTCGGGTTCTTTGATATAGTCCCTGTGGCTAAACGGGCAGCAGAGCAGCTCCAATCTGAACATGTTTATATCCGTTTTGCCCAGTTGACCAAGGTGTGGTTACACGGTAATTCCTTCTTGGGTCCTTTCTACCAAATTTTAGTGTGAAAGAGAACCAGACTAGAAGAGTTTAGGAGCATCCGGGGGGGCTACCACCAGCAACAAAATAACTGCTTAAAAAGCAGAATCCAGGTGCTCGTATTATTCTATACCGTCTATCTAAACAGTCCAGTAATTACTTCCACGTGTTGTTGGTATACGTTTTGTCATCACAATAAGAAATATTAATCGGCCTCGGGGAAACAATTGATACTTGATACAGAAGAAATCAAGATAGCCAAACACAGCAAGATCAGCTAAAGTAGTGAAGAGAGTACCATACGTGCAAGCAATCCACGAGCTGCTTAATCTAGATTAGAGACTGCATCACATGAAATTGACAGCGTGCCAAAACACATTGAGAGCTTCAAACAGATCTAGCCATCTAGGTATTCAAAACATACCAAACAACCTACCAAATAATGATGAGTGACACTCCAGAGGGACCGCCAACAAAGGGAAAAGAAAACCTGCTTACCAAAGCCAGATCAAGCTGCTGGTATTATTCTCTATAATCAACCTATGAACTCTTGGTATTTAATCTCACTGTTTCCATTACCAGTTTTTCATCGCCTAAAGAAAACTTCAAATAAACTACTTTTGCTCCATTACTCTGGAAGACTTTCCAACTTCACTTTCCATGCTGGAGTACCACTCACCAATGCGCGTGTGCTCCACCATATCTCTACCAGACTTGAGGTAACGGATAGGTTTCAAGACACCAAAGACAGCAAGATCAGCTAAATTAGGTTTTGACCCACCTGTAGGAGCAGTTAAAAGTAGAGTCGTTTTAGAAAAGAAAAACTATCAACTGTCGGAGTTTAGGCGCCATAACACAAACTGGGATTTGAACGAACCAAGAAATTTTTGACCATTAAGTGCATCAACCCATTTCTCTGCAGCTTCATACAAGGCTGCACGCTCATCAGTGATATTGTATCTCTTCTTTAGTTTCTTTGACACAAAGTACATAGCCGCAGCTCCAGCATACTTTGCCATTATTCTTTCAGTGAAGCTGAAATTGCCTGTAATCAAATGAAAACATAGCTAATTTTCTGAGTTTATCTTTGACTGGGTCAATCTGCCATCACTACGCATGAAATTCAGCTCTAGAAATGAAATGAGCTCAATGGTACAAGCAAACCAGTATAAAATCTCAAAGCAGTTAAGATGAAAATTAGTATCAATAGATGTTGTAGTAGAATTGATATATAACTTACCGGGAATTTAGCAATCAAAATAGACAACCCCATACTATAGAAAGGATAAGACTTGAAAGCATCACAAATGAAATAATAGTAAAGAAACAGCAGAACCAAACGATGGCTTGATATATTAGCAATTTGCTATATCTACTAGTGTACATGTCCTCAGGTAGGGATAACTATTCAGCAATCCAAATCTTATATTACTTGCAGATAAATAAAGCGCAGTGTCGGCGTGGGAAAACGTGTAAAGATCTCCATGATGCGCGCCATGCGCCACACCATCACCAAAACCCACAGCGTGGATCCTTTTAGCACTTAAATGCCATTATCTGGAGTGGTTTCTGCCTTAAGGTAGACTGGCCAAGTATGGTGAGCCACCGGTCCCTCGTCTCAACCCAAGCACGTGACACTATTCAGGTGAGCTGTTAAATATAGAGTCTCAACCTCCCTGGATGCTTGAACAAGTTCCTCATACTCTGCTAAGCCTATAGAATCTATTCACCACTGCCTCACCTTTCTCCATGTGTTAAGCTAATCCATAGACTCTCTTAGTGGCTATTATACTTCCCTAACGACTCCATATCCATTGAGACGGACAAGGCAATAAAATTGATATATTTTAGAGATCAGCTTGAGCCCAATAACGTCACTCATCAAGAACCTCAACCTCTGGTGGCTCGACCAGGGCGGTGAAAGAGCAAATGAATCGCATGAGCCAATTTTTATTTTCATACCTGTCTTTTAAAATTATGACAAGCCTTATTGGTTGCCTCAGTCTTGCCATTAATAAAAAGAGATACCATAACTGGAGAGGAGAAAACAAGAGAGTGATTTCGCAGAAGTAGTAACAGGTTGTCCACAGGGGTGGAGCTACCTGGTGGGGGGTGGGGAGTGGCACGTGCCACCCCTGTTTCAAAAATGTTAACCAAAAAAAAAGAATTTATTGCACAGAAACTTGTTATTAAATAAAAAAATATGAGAAGTTTGCTCAAAGAGCAATTTGGCAGACTTGGCTATGTGTGTGCCACGTCCTAGACCTCAACCATGGGAGTTCGATTCCACCACGCGCCAATTTTCTTTTCCTTTAGCGCTCTCTCGCCCTCCCTCGTTGTAAATATTTTTGCATAAACAAGGTATTTTTCACTAATTGGACAGGCACATGACCCATTTCAACATTAAATTCCCAACCCAACACCCCCCCCCCCCCCCGAAGTTAGTACGATTTTTACTGTATGTTTCTTTATGACTATTGGTGTGTGTGAATGGACATATACAATAAATTCACGAATATATCGACTTTTATATTTGCATGAATAAGTTATGGGATACACCTTTTTTTACACTTGGGAGTGAAAGAGGGGTTTTCCATTGCCTCCGGCACTCCTGAAACTTGTCAATTTAGTTATTTTTTGTGGTGTTTGTTAAGGAAGAAAGCAGAAAGCAGATTTTTACTGTATGTTTCTATACGAATATTGGAAGAGGGATTTCCCATTGCCTCCAACACTCCTGAAACTCGTCAATTTAGTTATTTTTTGTGGTGTTTGTTAAGGGAGAAAGCAAAAGGCAGGTACTGCTGGAGCTATTTAATTTTATTTTGTGATGGTGTTCACATATAGGGGGTTGGGGTAGGTGTCACCCGCCCTTTCAAACACATAATTTTTTCTTTAGATTAATATGGTTCGATTAGGTATTTACGAGGATGCAAAAAAAAAAAAACTAATACTTTGTACATATAATGTAAAATTTGCAATTTAGAGAATGGTCAGTTCGGATTGAGAAAAATTAGTATCGTAATGTCTTCCATTTGAATACTAGAGTTGGAGTAAACTTGTATTTAACAAAAAAAGATCTACGACAAAACCTAATTTTATGACTTTCTACTTAATTTTCTTCCTCATATTTTTACACACATGTAACTAGATTTCCATTGAACGGTGCCACCCGGTGGCCGAATCCTGGCTCTGCTCCTGGTTGTCCAGGATAACTTCCACTAAAAAGCAGACACAAACAAGACGAAGACCCAAAAACATGACAAAACACAACACGAAAAGAACTTCTTTGCATGTATATTTAGTCATATCACAATAGTGAGTTCTTTCCAAATTCAGCAAATCAAAATAAACATGCATAGAAGTCCTAACAAGTATTTCAAAAGCGCCCATTCCATTACACGTTTTGTCTGAACGTCTAGCTTTTCTTTTTGTGGAGATGTATATTTTTTTTTGTGTGGAGATCTGTGTAAGACCGTCAAAGACGCAAAATCTTCAAATTTAACATGAAAGTTTAAAGGTGGAGGGTGAATATCATTTCCCTTAATTAAATAACAAAAAGCAGGGTTGAATGATGAATATTATTTCCCTTTACGATACACAAAACTGTTATGAAAAAACAGGATATCACAATTTTCTACTTCAATGCCACATTCCAAGGTGTCGAAGAATATAAACTCTACTTATTGTTCTCAAAGGTCCAAATTCATTCCAAGGATCGCAATATAACATACCTTGGGTTGCGATATAATCGAAAGACTCGAGAGCCTCAGAAGGAGATCGATATATATTTGGTGATAAGACATGCACCAGGTGATTATCCACCCACCTACATCACAACCGGTGGCTTAGAAGGAGCTTAAAAACATGTCACATCTAAGCTATATCAAAATAACACAAGCTGTCTACACAATCATGCTAATTTAGGGGGGGGGGGGGGGGAAGGGGGGAAGAATGCGGGATTGAACATGCCAACACAATGTTACTTCTTCTAGTAGTAAAAATACCATAGCTGCATAGCATGTATATGCATAATGTCAAAAGAAAGGCATACAAGGAACTAGATTAAGTTTTCCCTCCTCCTGATTTCAAATAACAAATAACGTCCACAAAAGAATAACATTATGGAAAAGTAGGTAATATGGAGATAAAGAAAATTATATTCAGGAAGTTCTAGAACATAGTAGAAAGACCATACCTGCGCCACTCTAAGCCAAGGTCAACAGGTGTCCCAGGATGGACCCTTAAAAACAACTTGTCAATAATTTCTGCGTACATGCAGCATTCAAACTCATAAACATTAGATAAAGTTCAACAGTAGTAGTACACTAGTATTTTGCTTCAGAGACATGAACAAACAAACGACAGAGCTTTCAGTATTAATTACAATGACAAGGTTAACTGTTCAACTTTATTTTTGGATAACCAGGTGTTTGGGCCCTGAAGTTAATGCGCACCTCAACTAATCCTAGGGCCCTGAAGTTAACGATCGAGTAAACATTCAGTGGCCCCAAAGGAGTTGGTAGCACCTGGGTGGCTTCGAACCTGAGACATTAGCAAACCCCCAAGTCCCAGGACTTCACCACCAGGCCAACCCTTTTGGGTTACTGTTCAACTTCCTAAAAGTTTTATCTAGAAATAGGAGGAAGCAACCAAAATCTTTTTATCAAGTACCTGATGAGTCAACCATCTGTTCACCATCAACCACCAGTATGGGGACTTTCTTGTAATCAGACCATTTGATCTCCTTTTTGTTGATGGGATTGACCTCCACAACTTTGTAAGGAATGTCATAGTAATCCAGGAATGCTGGGAGAAGATGAAAAATAAGGAAAACTAGTGAGGAGAAGGTCAATCGATACATGACTAAATCTGTCAATGAGACAAGAATATCCATCAAATATACAAGAGACAAATAAGAAATATGCATCACAAAAGAGAACTCATCAATTCAATCAAAACCCTCGCGCTCCAAACCTTTCTCTTCCACTGATAAGCCCACATCCTCTCATGAAATACTCCTCAAATACTTCTGGAAAGTTTCTTAATAACTTGTAAGTCAGAAAGATTAGATTATCTGATCCAAATCAATGGTAGAATTGTATGTTCAATCAACCGATGGAGTAAAAGGCTCCAATTTTGCCCTTTCAATTGTTCCCATTTTCTTCCTAATGACATTCTATAATATCTAAACGAAGGATCAGACATAAAACTTATAAAATACCTTTCCAATTCTATAGAGCCGAGAATACCCAAAGAGATTGAACAATCAACAGAGTCTACACACCTCTCTAAATGCCAAATATAACTAACATGCCAAGGAATTGATAAAGAGGTGGCTTAAACTACCTCGACTCCCAACTAAACAAACTACAAAGAAAAAGACTCGCCCATTTAACCAACGGCATCTCGTTGCCTCAAAATGTCTACGATTACCCTCTTGCCAAATGAGCCACATACAAACACAACAGAATCAATTTTCAAAGCTTCCGTTTTCTTAATCGACTCTAGCTCCATACCATTCTTGAACAAGCACCACCACCGTCGCAGGGAAAACCCACGACATGCCCCACCAATCTAGAACCATATCCCAAAGTTCCCTGGCAATTTATGTTATGAATAAACAAATGTGCTCCCTTAATTCACCATGACTCCATGTAACACCGATTCACGATTACCATCCTACGCCCTGTAAGATTATCTCTAGTGAAAATCTTATCCCTAGCTGCACACCAAAAAAAAAAACATACATTTGTAGGAGCACGAGTGCCCCAAATGGTTCTCGAGGGAAAGGAAGTAGTTTGATCTCTAGCCAAAACTTGGTAAAAAGACTTCACCCGAAATAACATAAAAAAAGGTTTTCAAATTTAGTAAGCAAATCATTTGACACCCATATATGAAAACCTATCACGGCCCAAGTACATTAACTTCACTTTCAACTCAACCAGCATCAAAATATACGTAGTAACATCAAATCTTTTCTGAACATTACTTTATGGTGTGCTTCTTGTCCCATGGGAGCTTGTGGTGTACAACTGTACATATACAATTACGTATGCAATTCGTAAAATGGCCACAATAATATGTTCTATACTTTGTGTGCAATCCAATCCAATGCTATGTAAAGTAGAAGTAAACATCAAGGGGAATACACATTGCAAATATTAAAAATCCTAATTCTTTAAAGAAGACTAGTCCACCACCATTCATTACTGTTGAGTGATACCAAATTGTCATTTACTATTCTTCAATAAAAACCCTTACAGACGAAAGATTTTAAGGTTGGGTGGGCGACCATTACACCAAATTGTAACAAAGGCGATATTAAAGTTGTAAATATACGACCAATACTATTACTGTACATACAGTCGATCAATGTATTTTTAAAACTAACTTTAGTTGTCTCCAAAACTCTTGGAGGGGCGGGCTCGAATTGTTCAAAATGTCGGGTGGGCGAGCGAACATATGTTATTATAACGTTTCTTTGAGATAAAAACTACTTCAATCCTAGTACAAAATTTTCTCAAGGACTACTTTTTTTATGTTGATAACTCAGGTGCCCGGGTCATCTTAAATTTGAAGCGTGCGTAGGGCAGTTCGGTCCATTCTTGCTAAGCGAAAAAGACTCCACAGGATCACAAGTCATCTGAAACGGGCTAAAAGAAGAGAATACCTTTAACCTTGTTACAGAAGGGGCAAGCTTCGTACTGATACAGGACGACTTCCTTGGGATTGAAGTTCTTAGACGGCGCCTCCTTGGCGTGGACCTCTTCGGCGAGCGTAGAGGCGGCGACCGAGAACATCATGGTTCCGGCGACGGCATTGGCCGCGGCGGATCGAGTCCGGTGACCGGAGGAGGGATTGGCGATTGCGTGGTGCCAGAGGAAACGAGACTTGAACGGAGAAGAGCTGGTGGTGGTGGTGGTGCTGTACGGCGCCGTGTGGAGAATCCAGTCGTGGGTAGGGCCGGCAGTGAGGGCGGCGGGTTGTGTGGCCCGGGAAATGGCACGGTTCAGGCCGCTAAACCTCTTCATTGTGGGCGGTGCTACTCTCTCTACTTGGCCGAGGTTTAACGCACCTTTTTATATAGAAATTGTCCCGAAGGTTCCCTATTTTAATCATTTTTAGGGCAGAAACCTCTTAAAAAAATAAACAATTTATTTCACATTTTTAAATTTAAAAATAATCTAAATAAAATATAAAATTTTTAATTTTTTTATATCATATAAAAGATCTCAATCTTTCAAATAAAAATCATATTACATTTTTTTAGATTTCAATAATTTCATAATTTTTAAACTTAAAATTGCATTTTTTAAAAATAAAGACTTAAAACCTGTTTCGGAACGGGATGTTAGATGCATTTTTTGAGAGGAAATTGGGAGATTAGAAGAAACAAAATTCAGATAAAAAAAATCAAAGCTCAGCTCGTTTTTTGTTTGCCATATGTTATACTTTCCTGTCCATGCTCGTTGTCCATTATTCTATTTCTCTTTTATGTGTTTTGTCTATATTTTTTAGTGTGAATCTCGAAAAATATGCAATATGAATCTTATTTGATAGATCTTGATTAGTTCTATAATACTAAGTTTTCAAAATTATGAAAAATATTATAAATTGAAATATATAAACAATTAAAAGATAACATGCAAATTAAAAAATGAACAATAAAAATGGGACGGAGGGAGTATATCAGTAGAGATTAGAACTTTGTTAAGTAAATTATCAAATCCAAGTTTTAAACTTGTTTAATAGACAAGCCACATTCGAACCCTAAAAAAGATCCAACCAAGGTCATAAAGACTTCAATGTTTTATTAAAATACGTAGATTTTAGGCCCACTATTAAGGTTTGAGCTTATTTTTAAAGTCCAAATCTTAAGATGGTCTCTGTTTTTTGAAAGAAAAAAATTTGCTTGTGATTTTCGTAGTTTCTTGAAGTTTTGTCCAAATTTTTAATTATTTCAAAAACTTCTCAAGGTTTAGTTTTCTATCTCATAACATTTAAACGGATTAAACAGTAAAAGTCCACAAAAATCACGATAAAATTGGTTGTCTCATGTCCCCTAGTAGAGGCTTGAGTTCGAGCCCCATAAGGAGCGGAATTAGGGTTCAGGGCTATGAACAGCTTCTGAACTCCTGTTGACTAACATACCAATACTCCGGTAATCTCCGTTAGTATATAAAGTGTGACAGAAATAAATAAATAAAATGAGAAGGTAAATTTTACTATCCTTTTTCTGGCCCATGGTTTTTGGGTCAATCCTTTAAAAAGCCCACATCGTAAGTAAGGCGGTGTGGCAACATCGGCCTTGAAATTACTAGGTTCACACAGGGGCAAAAACGGAAATCGAAAAACCCAACCGCGTCAAAGGTCGGCCAACCCTTCACGCTATATATACCCCCTCACAGCCTCTCATTTTCCCATTCAACAAATCCCATTAGGTCGTGGTTTCCTCCCCCGAAACCCTAGCCCTAATCTTCTTCTTCAAATCGCGGACGAACTTTCTCCTCGATCGAAGAACAAGTCTTGCCTTCCAATCGGAAGAATTTTTTGCGCAGATCTGCGCTACATATATAGAAATACACATATATACACGTCACAAATTTTTTTTGGTTGCGATGTCTCGGTGCTTTCCTTACCCTCCACCTGGCTATTATCCAAAGGGAGAGAGGAGCGAGGCGGCCTTGATCGAACCTTCGATTAAGGTTTGTTGAGCACTTGGAAACCTTTTGTGTTTTATGATGCTCTCGAAAAGCCTTCATTTGATTTCGAGATCTGGGTTTGTTTAATGTATTGTGCGCGAATGTTCTTGTACAGCAAATATAGTCAAAAAGTTGATTGTAAAGACATAACAAAATAACAGTGATTGAATTGTGTGTATAACGAGGAATAATGAGTTTTACTTGTAATTTATGTTTTTTTTGCCATGTTTCTTGTTGATTATGGGTTTCAGTGGTTCTGTTGGATGGTGTTTTAGATTTGGGATCTATGAATATGCATCATGATGATGGTTTCTATCATTGAACGGCTAGCGTTTGTTTTGTTTGTGATTTGGGGATACGAGCGGAATCTGAGTTGGACTAGATGGTCAAGTGGCAGGGTGAGATAGATCATAGACGGTGGAAGAAGTGTAACTGTGTTTAGCAATTTTGGATGCCCAATACCCATTTTAGATTACTGGACTATGCATAATTTTGGCTAAGGTTGTTTCTGCTTGTTGCTTCATATAGGGCTGATTTGAGGGTGAAAGGAAGTAATGGAGCACGTTTTGTGGTGAAAATCTTAACTGCAGCTGGTCATAAATCCCGTATCTATGTGGGTGGGATAATTTTCATTAGAATTGGGATTGGTGAATTATTTTGAGGATTAGATTAGGTTTAGCACTAATGAACTGTTTGTGAATTGAGGTTGTTAGTGGTTTTCATTACTGAGGAGAAGGGTTAGAAATTTTTTGAATTGAGGTTGTTAGTGGTTTGAATTGAGGTTGTTAGTGGGTTTCATTACTGAGGAGAAGGGTAAGAATTTTTTTGAATTGAGGTTGTTAGTGGTTTTCATTACTGAGGAAAATGCTGGACGTGCAGCCCCACTAATTTTTCTTAGACCCAGGTGAGGGATTTGGGTGGATACTGGTTAGTGTGGCATTGCATTGTTGCTCGTGTTCTCTGTCTAAAGTATCTTTCTTACTTAGGTGATTACTCGGTCCTCTGCATGATAAAGGGTACCACGGAAGGTTTGTTTGCATCAGAGTTGTACCAACTTAGTTATACTAGGTTGTGAGATGGCATGGTTGATGTCATGACTTGGTAAATGGTTTTGTTTGGAACTAATTGTGTTCACACTTTGATGAATTAGTGGTGTCTCATCCCAGTCTGGTGTTTGTATACTAATTATGAATTACCAATGATATTTGTGTCCAACATTTTATCCTGTAGAGAAGATGTTGGTCTTTGGGTTATGTTGTCTATTTTACCAATATACAGTACTATACCATGTGTATTTGAAGGCTTGTAGTCAGATTTGAGTTGATATCTAAACCCTGTGTTTAGGGATTTGATTTAAGATCCAGGGGAGTTCTTGTTGGGAGTATAATGGTGAAAACTCGGGGAGATTGACTTGTGGTTATCTGCTAATTACTTTTAGGAAATCCAGATGTTCCTAGTAATGTGTTTTTTACCTGTCAGTCTCTTGCTACAAAATTAGCAAGAGTGGATTTTGATATATGTCAATAAAGATCTCTGCCCTTCGTTCGCGTGGTATGCTTGCATCTTTGGTCTTCCCTTGTCGTCTATTCTAAATTTGTCCTTACTGGTGCTTTAAAGCTCCAGAAGGAAAGGGAGAAGGCCGAGACAGAAAGGAAGAAAGAGAGGAAGAGGGAGAAGAAAGAGAAAAAGAGGGAAAGCAAAGTAAAGGATGCTAGTGCATCTGGTCATGGTGAAAAGAGGAAGAGAAAGCGGAAAGATGAGAAGGCTCACAAAGCGGAAAAAGATACTGCTGACGTGGAAGGCAAGCACATTCAGAAGAGAGGAGAAGATGAAGCTGAACAGTTAGAGAGGAGTAATCTCACAGAAGAACACGAACAGCCCGTGTCTCTACAAAACCCATGCTATTCATCAGACAGTACAGAAAACAGCAACAAAAGGAGGAGACAGACCTCTCCTGTGAATGAAATTCGTTGTACTCAGGGTGAGTTTATGGTTCATTGTCCTGATTGTCTTGTGTGTTTGTCCTCTTTTATTTCAGAACAATATTTAACATTTCCAAATATTGTGACCATTAAATAGGTAACATCTTAAGGATTCGACTACCATCACTAAAGCTCAAAGAACCTGAGGCTTCAGTCAATGAAGAGAAGCTCTACTCTTCAAGCAAATCCGTTCGACTACCATCACTGAAGCTCAAAGAACCTGATGCTTCAGTCATTGGAGAGAAGATCTACTCTTCAAGCAAACCCGTTCGACTACCATCACTGAAGCTCAAAGAACCTGATGCTTCAGTCAATGAAGGGAAGCTGTACTCTTCAAACAAACCCATTCAAGAAGAGTTGCGTGGTAAGGGGACTGATTTAGGTAGACGTGATGAAGAACAAATTTGTTCTACTTCTGGGGGAACCGGAAACTCTGCCCAAGATAAGTTGTGGGCTGCCAAGGGATCCACTTCCAAAAAGGGGATTCCGACTGTTGAATCTCTTTTCAAAGATCTAGTTGAGAATTGGGTTTCACCACCTTTACAAAGTGAACGGACAGACCCTGATGAGCTAGATTGGCTGTTTGGGCGGAAGCATCCTGTCAGGGAAAGAGTTAAAGCTAGCAGTGATGTCTTGTGTACTGGAAGCGCAAACTTGTTACCCCGTGCCCACTACTTGCCTGAGGCTGATATATATGCTTTGCCTTTCACAGTTCCATTTTGAGTCTTGTGTTACCCAAAGTTTTGTGTATAGTTCACACGAGAGCTCTGTTTGATGCTGCTGAGCTTTCTTCTGTCTCCAATACAAAGGCTGTGTTAGCGTCATTTTCTGAGCTTATTTATATTTTGCGGATTTTGAATGTCATTGAGAAAGATCACATTTATATAGTACCGGATGGATTAAATCGTCAAAGCGCATTGTTTACTTTGCGTTTTGCATTGTTTTTTGAGCCCGTTAATTGGCTATTTTGTTTGTGAAAGAGTATATGAATACGATGGGAAATCATTTATGCATTCATTTGGATGAGATGGTATTCAACATGAATAACCCTTCAAAAAACTGTATTCAACATGAAAGTTGTATTCAATGTACATTCACAACTAGCTTATGGAGCGTCATTGGTTCGCCCGATCGAACTAGAGCATCCTTTTAACAAACAAATGGCTCAAGAAATCAAACCAACACTGCTAGAGCATCCTTTTAACAAACAAATGACTCAAGAAATTAAACCAACAATTGAACCGTTCCACAAATGACCAAGGTTATTACAAGAAAACAAAAATACAATGGGGGCGAGGATGCACGGCTAAAGTGAAGCAGTCGGACCACATCAACTCATCACTTGGAGCGGGGTCGAAAAAATCAAAGCCATTCAGATCCCATCTCATTGTTCGTTCATCACAAATGCCATCTCCACTCCACCCCTGGAAACTTGTACTATGCCCATTCCACACTAAACAGCATCACACGTTAATGCTATTATACAATTCACCAATTGCGCCGCCTTTCTCTTTCTGAAACTGAATGTAGCGCAATGCACTAGCAAAGAAAGCATCTGAAGCTCGATCTGCGGTTGTGGTGTCGCTTTGCATATTTTTTATTAGTTCTATTAGCCCCTGAATTGCAGCACCTGTTATCTGCGGATTTCCCTTCTCAAAAAAATAGAGGTACCTGAATCATGAGAAAAAGGTGAATTTAACTTGTCAAAACAGAAAAAGCATTTTCTTGCTGCTATACCAAAATCAACACTTATGTACTCTTAAGGCACTAACTTGTTCAGTATTTCAACAAACAGTGTAATCGGTCCACTGCTACCCCGTGCAACATTGGCCATTTGTTGTGCAGCATTTGCAATCCTTAGTGAACGCTTTAAGCAAAGCAAGACCCTGTAATAAAACATGAAACCAGTATATCAGGTCTATTTTGTTTGAAAAAGGCAACTGGAACTAAAATTTCAAACGAACAAAGGAAGAGAAATAGAGAATCCTAGAAGAGGCTAATAATTTAATAACAAAACTTGAGAATGTTCAACTACTGACATTATGACACATGAAATTTTTTGTGTCATACTCAAAACACTCTTGAATATTTTGTTACGTGAAATACATAATTTGTTGATCCGATTAAAGGGATGAGAGAGGGAAAAGTTAGGAAAGTCTGAGTGCAAGGCATTTCACCTTTCCCCATCCTTAATTCCATCTTGGTCATCCACCCAAAAGAGATGCGAACATGCATAAACTGCTCTGCATTGATCAGGCTTCTTCAAAAGCTTCGCTGAATACTGACAAAAGGAAAAGTTTCAGAACAAGATGCTAATGAAAAACGAATGAAAACGGAAGTTATGAACAGTATGCGTATTAATACCCCCGTGGCCTTATGTGTTAAGGTATCCCTATTCTCAACACCAAATACATTCATTCTCTGTAGAGTCCCAATTATAAGGTGAATTGCAGTCACCTGGGCTTTTGAATCCTGAGGATGTACATATTAATGCGGAAGAAATTAGTAAAAAGACAATCCAATCACAGTCGCTTATTGTGAATTAACTTTATCAGTGTGACTTTAACCACAATAAAGTAATATCTAGGTAGTTACCGCAACTTCTTCTTCATATAATAGAAATGCTTGAGTGAAACATTCATAAGCAACCGGTTCGAGATCACTGTCATTGGCAGCCTGAAATAAAGTTCAAAGCTAAAATTTGGTGAAAAAAAAGGATTACGTTTACCAAAGGCCATAAAGCCTATCAACCGAGGGGAAAATGAAAGCAAGCAAATGTGCATTGATGTAACTAAATGAGAAGAATATATCTGACGGTGATGATTATGTGTTTTCTTCACAAGTGGCACCAAATGGGAAACTTCAAAATGCATATGCAGCTAAAGTGATGAATACAACAGTATTCTGGTTGATATAATTTTCAGTTCCAGCAACGTATTTATCTTCCGACCATCATCCTTAGTGTGAATGTCTTACTGGAATCACTTCTTATATCTACAATTTGCAAGTAATTAATGTAGTCTCCATTTACCTCTGCACATTGCAAGTATAGCCGTAATGCCAGTTCAGGTGATTGAGCATATGAAAGCGCCTCAACGGTCTGATACAAAATAACAGACTGTTATGACAAGCAATAATAACACTTACAAGAGAAATATCCAGGAGATGGAATAGATGAAAGAGCCTCAATAGAAAGGGAAACAGATTAAGAACACAGGTCAGGCTATTAAATGCCAGAGGAACAAGATAGACCCCTGTAACCCTACACGAGGTTTCATACACTACAGATGTCATAGAAAAAGCTTTTGGTATTCATATATTACATTGATGGATGAAATGTCTCCGATTGTACAAACAGTTAAAATTTTACCAAGAAGAATGACCTCAAACAAGTCTTACATGATAAAGTCAAGAAAGTAGGCTCACGACCAAACTATATGGTAAGGAATGCAGCACATATATAGGGGGAAATGCAGATGTACCTGATTTAAGAGCTGGAAAATTTTCTTTGGTGTTGCAGGAACTTCTTCTCCATCTACTTCTCCATCTTGACCTTGCAGTCGCCTGATCAACTGCAAGCCATAAACGATGGTTCAAACTTTTTCCCCTTTTTAGTGGCAGTATCAAGCAATCAATGAACTACATGCCCCAAAACGAAAACTCTAGACACACTTGCCCAAGGTCTCCTTTTCTTTTAACAAGGTCCGAAGTACAATTTTGATATGTACATGATAATTTTTTTTTGACAGCCCAAGTTACATGTTTGAACAAAATTGTCATTTAGTGAAGAATCACAGGCAAAACTTGCAACTTCAAAATTGATGAACTGAATGTGTAGGCATATGGCAATTGGTGAAACATTAACAGAAGACCATCTTTAAATTTAGAGTAGTTAGCTTGAATTTTGATTATTAGACAGAAAAGTGAGTGGCATATCTCCCTCCCACCACAGCCACTTCCGTTATTTAATGGAGGTAAACGAATTATTTGATTCCCTTCCGCTTCCAAATTTTCCTCTTTTGCGGCCATATTTGTCGGAAATTGCAAAATTAACAATTCAAATGGTATGATTCGATTCAACTAACATAGAAATCGATTGTTATCCCTCGTATGTGCATGGAAAACAGCTGAATCATAATCTGAATTGCGCATACTGTTGTCAAGTGTGAAGATGCAAACAGAAACCGTATCCAGGACAGATCTATTGGGCCGGGTAGCTGTTTTTTTCCCCTAGGTTTCTGATCCTTTTTGTTTTTTATTCTTTTCGATTGAATAAAGGCTGTGCTGTCCATACCACAATATAAAGCCAAGTATGTGCTCTTTATTTGTTCAGCTGGTTCAAAAGGAACCCAAGAGAAAACCAAAAGCCCCCAGCAGTATCCCAGAGGTCAGATGCTAAACAAAGGAGCCAATTTTGGAATTCTGTAGGTTTCTAATGAGACCTAAAGGGGGAAAAACTATAAAAAGTGCAAGACACAACGCACCAGAGAATTACATTAACTCTACATATGTAAATTTTGATTGTGTTGTCGTGAAACTACTTCAAGATGTCAATCTTAACTTTGAATGTTCAACATCATGGCAAAATGAAACAAAAGAATGCACCTCCAGAATGAATAAACAAACCTTAAGTGCAGAAAAAACAAGAGGGGGGACTGTGAAAGGAAGGCGTTTTGGACCTCCAGTCATAATATGTTTCCTCACAGTACATATAATCTGAAAAATACAACAAAACAAAAGAAGTTAAGAACATCCTAATTAGGGGAAGAAGAAATGCAATTTGAGAAGAGTCATAAACAGTATTGTCAAGCATTGAAAATGTATCAATACAACAACAGAAAAAACTACTATAAAAAACACGGGGAAAAACTATTAGATGACCAAGAACATCCATAACTCTTTTTAACCTGGTTTTAAACCAAAGGCACTTCAACATTTTGGAAGCGTGAATTACCTATCATGTTGTATGGGTGCATGTTCAATTAGACCTATCACATCCTGTCAGAGGACCCTTGGGGTTAACCAATTGGGGCTAGCTTAGTTGGCCAGGACTCTTGCATCTCCCTAGGAGGTCAGGAGTTCGAATCTCCCACACACATGTGGGTGTTCTTCCTTTAATGGGTTTTTCATTAAATTCTTTGTTTCTATCCTATAATGGGTTTATTTCTAGTATTAGTAGAGTTGTTGGGCTTGGTTGTCTCGTGAACTCTCAAAATTGATGTAGTGTCCCAAATTTGTACTTTGTACATCATATATGATGTAAATGATCTCTTCGATCGACTGAAAAAAAAGGACCCTTGGGGTTGAGGACTCCGCATAACATGACGTATGTAACGAGAATAAAAACACAAGGAAGCCAACAGAAAACAACAGAATTAATTTTTTTAATCGTCAACAACATCAAGATGATCACATGGAATCACATCACTGATGAATCTCAACTCTCAAGGCTTGCAAAGCAGTCAGCATGCAGAAATCAATAGCCTCTCAACCCACTAACTCAACAACAGTGCTGCACAATTTATTGATGGTCCACTAAAATCAACAACAAAGCCAAACATAATGCAAACATAGAAGCAATAATTTCCCAAACTGCAACGTACTTCAAAAGCAAGATGCAAGATAACCAACAATATCTAGGGAACCAATCTTAACTATATTAAACCAACTCAAATAATGAACTGAAGAGGTAAAATTAGCATCAAGGTATAATAAGTGAGAGATTTGAAACACATTTAGTACCTTTAACATCTCCTCGGGGTCATCATTATACAACATGTGTATAAGGCGAGCTACAGAATTTTGCTCCTCTTTGAAATCCTCCTCATCAAGCTAGTGACAGAAAGTACACCCCAGAAAGAGATAAGAAAGTCACCATATGCAAACAAAAGCAGTAAACCAATCTACTACAAAAGCAGACAAGTGCACCGAAAATGCTAAAAGATAAGTTACATAAACATAGAAGATGTATCAGCAAAGCAAGCTAGCAAGAGTGCCCGAAGTCAAATAAATTAACAATCAAAACCCAGCTAGAGAAGCTTCTCATAAGCACCTCATCCACTGGAGTTCCGTCTAGATCCTTGATAAGCCCTTTTATCAATTCAAACAATACCTCAACCTGAAATATGAAATATAGGATGCAAAGCCCTTATTTGAAAAGCACAATGGAAATAGTAGAAACTAGAAACCAACAAACATTAAGCATTACCTTATCAGCAGTCGAAATGCAAGTGTTATTCATCATGATGCTTTGAATTATAACCATTGCCATGACTTTGTTTGTTCCATCATCTAGGTGGTCCATCACACGGGGATAATTAGAAAGTGTCAGGGCAGTTACAATATCATTGTACTTTTCCAACGGAGCACTCAAAAGTGCAACAACTTGTTTTGTTGCTTTAGTATCTTCAAGCTTAGCTTTTCCAGAAAGTTTCTTAACACACGCTCCCTGTTGATCGATAAAATGAAAATGAACATCAGTGAGCGTGAGAATGACCAAAGGTAGGCCATGTGACATGGCATCTAAAGATGTAGATTCTAGGTAGCAAGGTCCCATAGTGATTCTTTTAATCTTCCTTCATGTATACCCCCTCTCCCTCCGATTTCTTTCATCAACTCGTGTGTTTGGAACAATAACAAAAGGAATGAAAAAGCAAGAGGAACAAAAAAAAAATGAGCATTTTACAGCAGCCAGTTGGCGAAATACAAACAAGAGTTTTGGAACCAGAATTCTAAATTCCAATTGGACTATCTTATCAAATGAGGAGAAACATACCAGCACTTGATCCACGTAATCAAGCCGATCAGGATGAACACGGAGAGTGAAGGTAAGAAGAGAGACATACAAAGTAATGGCACCAACAACAGGCATGTCAACCTGTGCTTCTATCACCTGTCGTCAGAACAAAGCACGTCAATTCTCATAAGAAAGCCATAATTTGGTAGTCATAATATAGGTTGTACATAGTCACAACTTTATTGTAGCTGATCGTCACATAGATTTTGGTATTAACTAACATAAGGCAGATGAGCTTTTGTTGTCCACTTGGTCTCCTTTTCAAGTCTCTCAATACATTATGTGACAGGTATTCTCCGCACCATAAAAAAATGTCTATCTCTTTATTCTCTCCCGTTTCCCTATTTCCCTTCATCTCCCTATTTTCTCTGACCAAAGTGCACTGTGCACACTTAAGTGATCTTTCTGCTCTTTATAGAATATGAATTTGAGAACAAACTATGAACTACATATCGTGACATGTAACAAAATACGGAGTAGTCACATGTGTACGCGCAAAAAAATATTAACTAGATAATCTGGAAAAGAACATCAAAGAAACTAAATACTTTTCGAATTTAAGACGATAAGTGTTACTTCACGAAAGTAAGCTTGAGAGCATATGAAGTTCTCATAAGGAGAAACCAAGCCCCACGGGCCACCTGTGAGATAGCTCAGTTATGCCTGATACTAAGCCTAAGTTCTGCACAATAGGGCTCGGGTTCTTGAGGAGCTTCTCAGGGTTCACACTGTGGAGGTATGAGGCGAACCGCCACACTGGTGTCTTCTAGATGATGTCCCAACTGAAGTAACGGCATGGGACCTTATGGGTTGGTCATTTAGCACAGCCCATATACAGCCCTTTGGAGATGGTGAAATAGTGTGGGCCCCTCAGGACTGGGCTACATGTACCTATGCATGCCGTAAAGATTAACATGGCCTTCCAACTACGAATCAAAGAGTTCAATTTTCCAAACAACAACGGCGAGTATAAAAGTACCATGTAATCTCCAATAGGGGTATGGGCGAGGGAGTATTGGAGAAAGACCTAACCTTTGGCAATATATGAACAAAGTGGCTGCTCTTAAAAAGTTTTAACACTTAATTAGCGGCCCCCCTATACCTCCAATAATTGAGAAACTCAAGGAAATGGAACCATGCCCCCAAAATCAAAGCATGAAGGCATTAGAGAGGGTAGACCCAAAAACCCAATTCAATTTTATAAACATGACAAAAAATAACCATTTATGACCCGGCAAATGTGTGTGTATTGTGAAGATGCAACCGAATGGTCGCCACAAAGCAGTTAGTTAAGAGGTGAGACATCCACTGCAGAAATGAAAATGAGAGTGACATTTACTCTATTACACAGGGGCAACAATGACATTTACCTTCCCAATGGCATTGCTTAACTTAGCAAAAGCTTCCACTTGCAAAAATTCTGGTAACAGCTGCAAAACAATACTATATCAGTAAAGTATAACAAAGTATAAAATCAGAACCCACAAAAGTAGCATATGAAAAAAACTCACTTCCGGACTTGAAGCTGCATAGTTGGATAGTCTCTCCATCAGTAGTGATAACACTGTCTTGATGTCAACCGTCGGCTGAGAATCAAAATGACAAAACACAATGGAAAAGCTTATATCGTTGCCTAGTTGAAGCCCATCATGACAAAACAAAGGCATCCAGGGACAACAACAAACTCATTAAGAATGCACATCTCAAAGATGAGAGGACCATATGGATGTATTTATTCCTACCTGGTACAGTATCTTCATGACAAATAAGAGAAACGCCAATCAATATGTCAACTCTGTACATGGCATGCCACAGGATTTAGAGAACCTTACCCACATGCAAAAGTTGCTAACAAATCCTAATACCTAATATCTTGCATTCTTCATGACCGTTTTATACCCCAATTAAAAAGAAGATATTGGTCATTTTGGAATGAAAATCTCCTCATAGGATTAGGTTTCCATCCAGTTACGTAGAGTAAGCAACTTACAGTACTTGATAATTGATGCACCTCCACTCAATAACTAAGAACAAGTAAAATAGCTAGAGCAGATACTGATCTAGCTCGTTCAAATAACTCCATATTCATAGTTCTGCATCCAATGAAAACAAGAAGATTATGCACAGCTATCCTAAAGTTCACATAGCTATACTAGCTTTAGTCTTGTATGTAAAAGAACTGGAATTCTAGACTATGTAGGACACCAATGTTATGAAACAGGATACACCAAATACATTGTGGATTCTGGTACTTGCAGAACAACGTCCCTAGAGAAGATTTACTGCAATCGTATGATCCTGTTACCCACCTGGAGTTGAGGGCAAGCACCCAACAACGTTTCAAGAGTTTGCAAGTGGTACTCATCAGGAAAGACCTGAATTATGCAGTCCATTAAATAATACTGCGCAAGCTCATCTTTACAATTGACAACCTGTCAAAAGATATGGGCAAACCAAAGAAAAAAATTACATGTTACGTGCCTCCTAAATCTTTGAAACCAGAGAAATAACTGCATGTTGAACTAGATGATTGACCTGCTCCAAAATTCTGGGAAGGACAGTATCTTTGTACATTTCAAGGTCAATACCCTCAATCTGACTCAGGACGTGCAAATTCTTCCCAACCTAGAAATTCAGGGATGGCAGGATGATAACTTTTTTGAAGTGTTAAGCAATCTTACCTATCAAAATTAACCAGCTTCGGAACAATGTATTACCAGATCACGAAGCTCATTCCTCTCCTTGTTCCGTTTCTCTATTACCCGGACTGGTCCCTGCAGACCAGAAAGCCCGATTGAAGGCCTCAACTCAGCATCACCAAAGAGAATGAATCTATCACAATCACTATAACACCTGCATGGCCAAAAATCATGCCTTCATGATTCATTACCTTTGTGGCATGTAAGAACTGGGGTGCCATGCATGTCCAAACAAGAGAGCAAATACTTGAGAAGTATTTCAACCAACCTGAAGCTCCATCCGAACCCAAAGTTTATTCATCTCTATGAAGTTTTGCAGCACAAATTCTACAGCATCCATGATGGTGTCAGCATCTCTGCAGGAAAACGACAAGACAACATAAGTTGCCAGTTAGAAGTCATGGCCAACTATGAATATTACAGTATTGTACTCACGAAATAGATTTCAGGATTTGAGCTAGATCAACCCATTATTAAATCACTTTTTACGTTTCAATTAGCACTTTCACAGGCCATCATTGTGGAGATGCGACAATGTGATCCCTTGATAAATCTCCAAAAGATGAATTCGACTATTCTGAAAAAGGAGTCTGTCTAATAATGAACACCAAAACGCAAGACTCAGATCTAGAGCTTGCAAACAGGTAATAGATTTTCATCATAAGTATAAGATACCATAAGGAAAAATTATCTTGAACTTTTCCATACAGAAGATCTTAAACATTGACAAATTCCTACTATAACAACCAATTCAAGATAAAATAAAGACAAATAGTTACACGGTTTTAGCTTCGGATTCATAAAAAAACAGTTACGAAGGGAAACAATATAACAGAAACCCTGGATGGTTTGATGGTATTCTCTACTTTAGACAGCTTTTTCTTTGATAGTGAGAAAACAAATTAAGGAAACACCCGGAGAGACCAGAACTGAAGTGAAAATCTCATGTTCTTTCTTTTATCTTCATATTGTTTGACACTGAAAGTTGACTTCACCACCGCACAATAAGTAAATAGAATTAAGAATCCAATTACAAATGTCAATTTGTAAGGCAAGAAGAATATGAATGTCAAATGGACGTAACCATAAGCAACAACAAAAAGAGCAAAGTAACTGTGGAACAGCTTATACAAAAATTCAAGTACTAGGAAGGTGAGGATATCGATGCTAATGTGAAAGAAATATTGACATAGCTGACCATAGTATAACTGTAAAGAGGAAACTAGTTGTTTGATTAGGATATCAATCCTGGAAAAGGCTGCAGTTATCACAAGCAGAAGATATGTACAAATCTCAAAACAAGGAGAATTCAACAGTCCCATGAGAGTGTTTTATTTTTTGTGGAGAGAGAGAGAGAGAGAGAGAGAGAGAGAGAGTTTTGTCTAATATGACAGGAAAAAGTGGGAAAAGGTATTTGGAAAAAAGTTGGGTTCTATATCATCAGAACCCCATCCATTATTTCTCCACTCTTGTCTCACAATAAGACTGAAAGAGCTAAGTGGCAAAAGTGGAAATCATATAGCCAATGCATATCTTTTTTCAGTTTTTTGCACCAAATCAATAGACGCATGTTAACCAGTAGATACAGTTAATAATATCATGTCCACATGGCCATAAGAGAATGAAGTAAGACAAATAAGCAAGTGACAAACTTACCCTTCACACTCGGAAACTATATCAGGTAACTTATCTCTACTGACTTGAGCAAGATAACTCCTCAAAAAGAGTCCACGGATAGGATGCTGAACGCCGCGACACATTTCAACAAGGTCTTTCAGCACATCCTTAGCAGGGGCATCCTTTGACTTAATGTACACAGATCCTACTGTGCAAAGGAGATACCTGACAGATCATAAACAAGAATTTCACACACTCTGACACCAAGGTATTGTCTGGGAAACCACACATAAATGCAAGTGAGGAACTTACGGAAATAAAGCATTGCATATTCGAGCCAAAACGCAAAGAGGATAAAAAACTAAGTTCTTGCGCTACACTAACGCATTTATAAAAGCTAAATGCTTACTATGGTATAAGCATTTACTAGGGTACCAGAACACTTATATGGCACTAACGCATCAATTTGTAGGCCCCACCCACTTATGTCCATACCCAATTATGTATTGACGTGCTAGAGGCACAAAAATATTTAGTACACTTGTTAGGATGTTATTCAGCGTCCCAAGAAATAGTCTCAAAAGACACCTCCAGTTGATGTGTTATTTAAAGTATTAGTGATGTGCACTAAGAATTAGCAAATAGATTTTTTTTTTGGATACTCCAATAAGTGAGTTATCTTGTGTGCTAGTTTATGTGTGCCAATTTTGAGAAATCACTTATCACACATTAAGAGTGAGGGAGCGGAGAGAGAAAGGAGAGACAGGAAAGGTGGGGCCCATCATTACGAATAAATGTGTACACACATATGCATATGTCCAGGTTCCAATACATTATACATCTAGCTTACCTTAGCACAGGAGCGGAGCTTTACAGCGGGGGAGTGGCATGTGCCACCCCAGGTCTCAAAAAAGTTTTATTTTACACGAATGGATTAGGCACTTAAGGGTGTCCCAACAACTTTATTTTTCACATTTATGGTAGAAAGAGAGCAATGTAAAAGATGAATGGTCCGGATCGTGAAAAAAAATCTCAGTGGCGTTCATTTAAAGACCACAATAGAATTGAATCTAGCCTTTGTTCTTTTTTAAAAGAAAAACAAAGCCCAGGACAAAGCCTGACTTTAAACTTGACCTTTCTCTTCATATATTTATGAAGAACATATAATGATACAAGCGAACTCCCATTAAACAGCTCGACCCCCAAATCTAGATCCCGGATCCGCCGCTGCTTAGCACATACTTTAACTGTAGAATTGGAGTACTCATTCAATCCCTAAACTATAAACACTCGAAACACACAAAAATTTGTCCCAATTTTAATACTTTTTACAAGTTAATACTCCTTTTAACACACTTTTTCTGAGAGCCCATTGGAGATGCTCTTAGACACTCATTTTCAGTCAAGGCACACCACAGTTATGGCTATGAAGTCAAACAAGAAAAGTAATTAATTAATCAAAAACATTAACCTATTGCAGGACATAATTCTACAGAAAACCATGTACAAAATTCCGACAGAATAAGAAACAAATCCTAACAGCAACGGTTAGGGAAAATGCATGAACCTTCCGGTAACAAGTAAACAACTTTCTTATCACTACCGACGAAGATGATGATGATCAGTTACAAAAACGATAAAAGGACATAATTGGACAAAACAAAAGTACGTAAAATTGAATTTCTGACCAAATCTAATTTAGTGATTCCAACTCACAGTCTAGGTAAAATATTCCCCGCATGTTGAACGAGTTCGTAAAGGTCGGCTACCGAACAACCGTGCCTATCTTGCTCTTTAAAGAACATCTCGAGCTTTCTCAATTCATCGAAAGCTCGCATATCTGAGACATAACAGCAGCAAAAAGTTTAATTTTCAAAAAAACAAAAACATAGATGAATCAATTGAATTTCAAAACGTGAAACAAAAACAAGTAAGCAATGGCTGTACATAGTTCGAAGTATTTGTGGGGAGAGAGTCTGGATGTTCGGAGCTCCGACAACAATTGAGCCGAGTACTTCAGGGCTTCCCTAAGATTGTTCGCGTCCTAATAAATCCACGAATCAATACAAATGGATCAATGTAAGAGCAACGGTTCTAAGCACATATATTTATAATTGAAGAAATATTTTTTGATGTGTTCTGATTATAAATTACCAGTGCGCGATGCATATAGAAAGCGTGGTGTTGAATTCCTGCGATGCCTTCGGCGAGCCATTTGTCTTCGTCCTCGATACCGCTCGTGATCATTCTCTCTCTCTATATCTCTCTCTCCTGGATTAGTTTTGTTCCAGAGTGGTTCTCCGAGGACGAATTCGGCCAATTGAGAACCCGACACGCTAAATGATCCAATCAAACCGTGGCTTTGTTTTTTTTTTGCAAGTTCACCCGGTTCAGTAACCCGAACCCGTATTTTAAAGTGAGAACGTCTAGTATCTCAACCTAACGGTCTTTCGTATTAAAGAATCTCCGACCCATCTCAATTATAAAACAGAAGGGTGTGGGGACAAGTTGTTGGAACGGCTTAGATTCATTTCATCCAAAGGCTGTAGTGCATCCTCCCACTTTCCAGTTAAATGCCCATAGTTTTCACCTAAATCACACAACTGCTATCCCCTTCCAACAGAAATGCATAGTGCCGTAGGTACGGGTTAGCACTAGTCTTTTAAAACAGAGGCGGACTCAAAATTTGGCTGCAGTGGAATCAAATATTGAGCAAAAAATGTAAATTCATGGGATCTTCGGGGCAAAAATATTATCTTTTGGGGCAAAATTACGAAATACTCAAAATTATACCTGCTTTAGGGGTATTTTGAAACTCAGCGGGGTCGCATGACCCCGCTTGCTATAGTGTGGGTTTGCCACTGTTCTAAAACACAAAAATAAAGAATAGATATGACATATTGAGAAGAGATTTTGTAATTTATCATCTTTTTTTTTACTTTATGAGAGAGTATTAGATAAGAGAATATTGGAGGGACTCATAGTACTTTTTTAGAGATTTAGTCTCCAAATTTACTTTTAGATCTCAAAAAATAGAGACCCTACTTCCATTTTGGAGACCAAATCTCTAAAAAGTATCACGGGTCCTTCCAAAATTCTCTTATAAAGTGTAAAAAGAGAAAATAAATTATAAAGGTAGTGTTTGGTTGAGAGTTTAGTTTAGTTTAGTTTTGATAGTGGGTGGAGAGAGAAATAGAGTAATGATTGAAAATATGGGTAATGATTGGAGAGAGATAGAGAGAGATGAGAAAGTAATAATTGGAAAAATAGGGTAATAATTGGAAAAAGAAGTAGGGTAATGATTGGAAACAAAACTAAAACTAAAACTAAAATGGGAACCGAACAAAGCCGACTCCCCTTAATATATCACATCAATTCTCTATTTTTGTATTTTAGAGCTTGGTTGAAGATGTTCTTTGAGCTCGGGTTGTTTACTTTGCGAGCTCAAATTCAAACTCGCACATGAGTTTGGTTTATCTATAAACTAGCTAAGTTTGGTTCATTTATTAAAAATGTTGAACCTATGCAAAAGAGTCGAGTTTTTTCGAGTCAAGCTAAAATTTATTTAGTAAACGAGCCTCTATTAAACTAGCTGAACCCATAAAAACGAGACGATTTTTTTTCTAATCGAGTCAAATGGGGTCTAAATTGTTGAGCTCGCCTTGTTTATCAAATGACTAATTTTCTTTCTCACGCATTGGACATCGAGAGATGCACCTAAATTGGGTACAGAGGATGATAAAAATAAATAAATAAATTGGGTACAGAGAATTGGATGGGATCATGTAGGTCACGTGAAATGAAAGATCATTCTCCCGAAGTGTTGGTTCGGTCGGTTGGTAGATTTACTTTCCACAATTGACTAGAGTTTAATCTTTGAGGTTGGATCGCAAAAAAATATTTTTTTGTGAATTCTTTAGTTCTGACATGGACGACCTGTCTTTGACCAGATTGGCAAAGATGATCAATTGAGGTATGAGTAAGTTGACTTAGACACCTCTTTGAGACTTGAGGAGTGGAAAAAACAAAATTGATTCTCCAGTCTCCATCACACAGCTTAAGTAGTCATTTCATGCCGACTGCTGAGGATCAAATTTGGACACAAAAATTACTTCAGCATGTGCATGGAAGGGAACACTTCTTGAGAATTGCCGATAAAAAAAAAACCTTCTTCTTGAGAAACAATGGCCATCTAATTAATACACCAATAATGCTATCCACACAGATATTAAACACAATCCCTCCCTCTCCTTCTCTCCTCTCGCATTGGCCAACATTTCCTCCCAATCAAAACCCATTTGTGCTCCAACTCACCACGCACCAGCACCCGCCACCACCAACTACCGACCACCGGAGACGCAACTGACTACTATACACCTCCACCCACCAACTCCTATTTGGGAATGGTGCAAACATCACCGCTGAAGAGAGAGAGATTGTCGTGGCTAGTTTTTGTCTCCAACAAGATCTGGCCGGCCATGGCTACTTGCATTGAATATTTTAGAAATTTGCTTGTTTGAGCGGCGTGGAGAAAATTGATACTAGTATGAACCGAAAATGCACCTAACCCATCATTAAATTGCCAAAAAAACAAAATAGAACAACAGAGACGTGCTTGATGTCAAGGACAAAGTGCCAACCGATTCCAAATCCTAATATCCATTATAGACGAGTACAAACCACCTGATTCTTCCACAAGAAATCCCTATAGCAAGTCAGTGGAGACTATACACACCAATGGTATAATTCTTGCGAAAAGGGAAAGCTTCTGCTTGAGAAGTGATATTGCAGCACCACGAGAAGCCAATACAGAATTACAGATCATCTCCTCTCTCCCTGCAACTACTATTCCTGGATCATAAAAAGGAGCAACCCTTCTGTGCCTTTCTCTTCTTTTTCTTTTGCTTGGGTGGTTGGAGCACTACCTTAATGGCTGCGTCAAAAACTGCTTTCACATTCTGCAGTTACAAAAACATAGCATAGACCGTATTCATCACCATTCACAAGGAAATGCACATTTTAACTGCAGTTGTGTGAAGAGACATGTAGAAGGGATATATACTCCATACCTGCTGCGTCTTTGAACTACATTCGATGTAGGCAGGAGCTCCGATCAGTTTCTTCAGTTCCTCTCCCTTCAATAGAAAATCAAACACATCCATAAATACCAAATTCAGAGGCTCGGGGAGGAAAATTTTGGATGTGGGGAATAATGTTCTTTACCTGAGCTGTTGTAATGGGCACTGCACCAGGGTGGTCTACAAAGAACTGCTTATCATCCCTGAGATCTGCAGGCCAACGACAAGGAGAGTACAAACATGAGGCCAACTTCCTACTTCCTAGCAAGAAGAATATGTCTACTACATGTAGTAGTTAAGAAGATGTTTATCATGAATCAATTTAAATGCTGCCAAAAAAACATGTTAACGATTGAAGGTTATATTTTGGTACCCAGTAAATGGATGAAGATGAAGAGAGCCCAGCAAAAATGAAGACAGAATCATTGCTGAGGAAGAATAAATCCATCTTTGAAGATAAGTTTAGGATCTAGTAGCACCTTTTTTTTTTTTGGAAAGGAGATCGGAGATCTAGCAGCACTTTAAAAAAAAATACATGCTCAAGTACGGACACTCCAAAACAAATTTGAGAAGGCAAAAGAGTAAGCCAAGGAACATAACAGAGAACCCAAACAAGAGAAATGAACATCCTAGGAGACAGAAGGGCTGGTTATACTAATAATTTCCAACTAAGAAACAACAAACAAAAACCAGAAATCGAAGTTTCTACTCTTTTGGCAAAAAGTCTGATGCGGAGAAGATTAAATTTCATATATCAATGACACTAGAAAGAAAAATGAAGTATAAGAAACTTCCAAGAAAAATAGATGAACTTGCTACAAATGATACCCATTACCCAAGTCACAAAATATCTATTCCAATTTCACTCCACTTGCTCGCTGAAGCTCGTTATGTATACAGGCGAAACAAAGCTCATTAGTCTCTAAACTTGTCTTAAAGCTTAGATTTTCTCTGAGATTGCATAAAAACAAAGCTACACTTGAGCTTCATTTGTGCTCAGCTCAATTAAAACATATATCCGATCACTAAATCTTAGTTTCCATCACAACCCTAAACAATACAAGCCCAATTGGTACTGACAAGAAATCTGCTGGAGCTTGAGTGGAAGGTTTGGGAGAATAATTGAAGTTCCGCTTTTTGGTTGAGATTGGATTTGTAATATTGTGGCCTTCGAGGCTTGGAGGTTTGGCATCCATCTGGGTGTCTTAATCAAATTTATTTTGGGCAAGTGGTTTTAGAGACGTATGATGCATATTAGTGTACCAATTATGCTGCATATTACTGTACCAATTGTGCTTGTATTGTTTAGGGTTGTGATGGAAACTAAGATTTAGCAATCTTATATATCATATATGTTTTAAACTTCATAGAAAACGGGGAAGACAATAAAAGACTACTTCCCTACAAACCACGAACCTCACCAAGTGGCATATTCCAACACAAAACGATAAAAATGAAAAATGATGAAGGGCAAAACTACAGTGTGATGGTCTAAGACTCTAAGTGATGGGAGAGTATCTTACCAAGCTTTGTTCCAACAAGAATTATTGGAACACCAGGTGCATAATGCCTCAGTTCAGGAATCCACTGAAAATAGAAGTCAAAGAAGAAACAAGCTGTCAGCAAATCATTAGTTCACATCAAAAGATAGGAGCTGAAAAGGTACAAACCAAGGGTCTTAACCTTCTTTGCAACATTTTCATAACTGGCCTTGCTAATGAGAGAAAATGCGAGAAGAAACACATCTGCTCCACGATAACTTAAAGGTCTTAGTCTATTGTAGTCCTCCTGACCTGATAAATGATTCATAAAGTCAACCCAGAAAAAAAGGAAAAAATTAGGCAGTGTCGAAACATAAAGGAAAAGGAATATCTTGTCCCCCAAAATTCTATTTTGAACTTACCAGCAGTGTCCCATAAACCAAGATTGACAGTGCTCCCATCCACAACCACATTGGCACTGAAATTGTCAAAAACAGTTGGCACGTAATCCTGTTTTCAGAAACATAAAGAGTATCAACTGAACAAGTCTTTCCCTCAAGATATCAGAAAGGAATCATAAAGTTAATGTGTTCTAATTTGACCACGGAGAGTGCAGACTGAAATTTTTCCGAAAGAACAAAGAACAAGAACTCATATGCAATCTTAACACATTCAATTTATATCATCTGAATCCTAAACCATGAGAAATGCAAAGAGTGCCACCGTATCAACTTGAAAAGCACACTTCATTTTAAGAGTCTTCAAGAACCAAAATGGAATGTTTCCAACAAAGGACTCAGACAGAACTTGGAACTTAATTGCCATAAAGCAGTACAAACAGTATGAGATGAGCAACATAAGATAACAATCAATGAGCACATATAATTCCCATATATGTTCATCAACCGCATGAAAGGATATCATATGCACTGGTTTAAACTGCTAAGTCTGTAAAGATTAAGATGGACGCATGACGATGCAATGGTACTCACTAATTAGTATACCAAAGTCCGTTAATTGAACTCCATCCACACACATGAAACCCCATTGCAAAAGATGATCAGCACAGAAACCACAAACTGGTTGTGAACTGGTTACATATATTCATCGAACAACCATAAACACCACAAACTTCACAACGCATTACAAGTAAAGCAACATAAACTAACTATTCGATTCTCTGTTTGCAATCATTCAAAATATAACAAAACCGTAACACCTGAATATCATTCCAAAAAGACTACAAAAATGCCAATCAGTACTTGAAGCTAAATAGACGCATCTTTCAATTATAGCACAGAGGTAACACTAACTGTATATTTGCAGTCATAATTACTGGTTTAAACGGCAAAAGTTAAGATAAACGCATGACGATGCAATGATAATCAAAATACCAAACTACGTTAATTGAACTCCCTTCACACCAAAAAAGGGGAGGGTAGTGAGATTTTGTCTAAAAGAAAGGCCTCATGGAGGGAATTGTCAACGGACAACACCATTCAATCATCCTTTGATTAAACAAGGGCATTTAAGTGCAGTGGCGTCGGAATAGATGGACTTTTTGGTAGTACCAGTGAACCAGAAGCCACAAACCACAAATACCTGTTCACAACCAGTACTTAAAGGCTGAAGCTACATAAATTCACCAAACCCCCCTAAACTTCATAACCCAATAAAATCCACCACGCAATAGAAGTCACAAAGCTAATTAAAAGCTAAATTAATTTCCCAATTTCTGCTTGCAATCATTCGAATTACAACCCAACGATAACAACAGAAGATCATTCGGAAAAGATTACCAAAAGGTCAACATTTTTCTCCAAAACAGACGCATCTTTCATATAGCACAGAGTTAACGCTAACAACAGAAATCACAGAACCACTGAACCAGTACTGGCCCAGAGCAATGGCGAGCAAGGCCAGCCTTCGCCCCAAAAATTTACTTAAAAGCAGGGCCCCCCCCAAAAGTTATGTACTACTCTTAAATATGGATCTAAAAAACAAAATTCATTCAAGATTGAATAGTTTGTCGCCTCTTAGAATGCAAAAAGACTTGATTCTTAAGTGATTGTCTTAATGTAAATTCGGCAATGATGAATAACTTCACAATAATCCTATTTTGCTGAATGCTACTAACATTTTTGCTCTTTAAACTTG
>BPLS01000146.1:2032738-2108379 GCA_019656275.1 Rhododendron kiyosumense | reverse complement strand
TTTGTTACTGAACTCTGTTGCTGAAAGTTGTCTGCATCCCCAACAATTATGGTATGTGGAATTTATCTTAATCCGTTGATGGTGTTTATATGACCTTTGTGCTCCATTGCCTGTTTAAATTGAGTTGAGATGAGTTTCCCAAACTTTAAACTAAACCAAACCAAACCGAGCCCCCCCAAAAACAAGGATTTCAAGATAAGACATTCTCCTCACATATATCAACGTTTGGGGCTAAATGGGCTTCTTTTTTTCCGAATATAGTGGCTAATATCGATAAGGTTTAGCCTGTGTTATTTTGGGAAACTCACCCTTAATAAAGCTTTCTCAAGTAGTTGTTTACTGCTGTACAAGCTGTTGCGAGCTAATATATATAATCCTTGGGTAGGAACCTTTGCAATCGCTCTCAATCTCGCGAATTTTTATAGTCTGGAATTTTTTTGAAAAAAGACTCTTTCACGCTCGTCCTTCTGCTCAAGTATGCCCACGCACATTATGTGACTTAGGTTGCGAGCACCATTGCACTCAAACAAAGCTTTTTTGATAGTCTTGACTCAAAAGCAGTTGATATGATGATCTTTATGATGCTGAAGGTGTAGTTCTAAAAAAGAAATTGGAGCAGAAATCTCGATATCTCAATCGGATCTACATGTTTTACCGTTCCATTTATTGATTGCAAGACCGAATGACAAAACTTGGTTCTCTTATGCTTCTCTTTGTCTTATCTTTTTCAACCTGTCCTGGCAAGAAAAATATAACGACATACATATTAATGCAGTTAGCTTGCTTTCTCCAATTGCAGGTTGCTTCCAACATGCTTTACATTGCTTGGGGGGAAATGCTCAATTCCAACTGACTAAGGATGATGAATACGTATGAGGATGTTGATGAACTTGATAAGGTGAGAGTTCGTTTGGCGTACTCCTTAAGGTTATCCTACTAGGTCTTGCGTTTCTTTTCTCTTTTCAATATGCCCTTTTTGTTTGAACTCAAAAACCATCTAATGTGGTCCATTCAATTTGTCTTTTGTTCCTTAGTTTCTAGACTTGCTGGAGGAAACTTTTGTAATTGACCCCGGGAACTAACAAGTGATCTGTATGTATCAGATCAGACCATGTGGATCAAATGGAGGATTATAAAATCCCATCACTAGGAAGTTAACATCATCATTATAATATTCCAAGGCTTGAGTAGAAAATTTCCAATCTTATTTCCACAAATTCAATTCTTTTGTTCTTGCTATGTAACCACATTCACATATAAAGAAGCAAATACAGTGAATATCTTCATACATACCCATCATATGTATTCTCTGGATGAAAGTTGAACACAAAAACTACATTTCCACATTCAAATACAAGAAAAAGATATCACAGAACATAGGGACTTTCCCATGATCAGGCTCTATCAAATAAGAACAGAGACAAAAGCTAGCAAATGCTTTGTTTTCGTGAAACAAAATCTGATTGAGACAAACACATATATTCCAATTAAGAATCCAAGAAAATCAGGATTTGCCAAGCTCAACAAAAAGACCAGGAGAGAGTGAAAGAGAGATTGTAGTGTAGTGAAAGGGTCATACCTGGTTTAGTCTAGTGAACCCACGGATGAGAAAGATAAACGATGGGACGGGTAAAAATAGTGAAGGTTGAAGGAGAAAGAAGACAAGCCTAGTGTCTTGTTACTCTTGGACTTTTTTTTTTTTTTTTTGAAGGGGACTTTCTAAATGTTGCACCATACCATTGCATTAAACTTTGCGGCCACCATATTAAAACTTGCGAACACTGTATTAAAGTTTGCGGCCACTTGGGTAATTAAGTTGGGCACTATGGACTTCTTGGGCTTGATTGCCCAATTGGTCTCCTAAAGTTCTAGACTTGCTGGAGGAAACTTTTGTAATTGACCCCGGGAACTAACAAGTGAATAACATGTATGGGATAGCCCGTGCAATCTGCAAGACAAGTCCTTGACACTAGGGTGGTGCCAGCCAAGGCCTTCCCGACGATGAAGTCAGAAAAGACAGTCTGCAGGTGTATGAATTCAGTATGCTTTGCATGTAACAGTGAACCGACCTTGGCTGTAATTGATGAGATTCAAATCCCTTGACTTGTGTCTACCAATTCTATCCCGTGATGAGTATAAGGGAATAATCTTGGGCTTCAGCTCAAGATATCATTTTTTTTAACGGCCTCAAGATATCAGTTAGGAAAGCACCCCACATGTGATCTCAACAAGTCACATAGGGCCAGCAGGCCCAGCACCACCTCGGTGGCACTGTTTCAAGGACTTGTCTTACACATCACGCAGGTAATCTCAGAGTGACTGTCCATTTTCTAGTCCCATCAGGTATAACGTGATTTAAGTTGATTTTTAAGCAGTAAGGCTCCTTTGGATAGATGTGTATTCAAACAAAGGCTTTCATTATTCAACGAGAATCGCTCAAACCTAGGTTTGATTGTTCACCTATGGATTTCACTAATGAGTTTCGGAGCTTTATATATGAAACAATAATGCTAGTGCAACTAGCCATACACAAATGCGCGCACACACACACTTGTGTCAGCAACCAAGTGATTGTGAGCATGTGTGCAAGTGTGCGCGCGTGCATTTTTGTGTGTCTGTAGACTAATTTTATATGAAATGACTGGTTTATAGGAGTGACTTCAAATTCATTATGTAAATGGTTAAACACATTTATACAGGATCCAAATAAAATAAACTAACATTTATACAGGATCCAAATAAAGTACATCTCTACTTGACTACTTCCTATAATCCATATTCCCTCTAGTTTCACAAGCCAAACTGCCAAACAGCTAAACCTCTTATGTCACCAGTGTCATTGTCATTCAGAACTAAATCCCTTATAGTGAAATCCTTTTCTATCCAAACTGAGCCTTGATGAACATGACATTCTCTTTTACTTCTACACTGAAGTAAAACAAGAACTACAAGAACAAACAAATCAGTCCACTGGCGAAACAAAACAAAGCAATTGCAAAATAGATGGAAAAAACAAACAAACAAGCTACCAAAAAAACATAAGGATTGATCGAACGAAGGAACCAACTTTCTTGAAACAAAAAAGAAAAAGATTACAAATAAAGATTGAGAAACCAAGCAAGCCCCAAATCCGCGCGCCTCCTGGAAGACTCATCTACAAGCCAGAAACCACCGTCTGCAAAAAATACTAATTGATTCAATCGCAAGCGTTTCTTAGAATAAGAATTGATGGCGAACACAGGACCACAAAAGATATGTCAAAATCCAAACAAAATAATGGTGGTTTAAAAAAAAAGGACAGACCTCCTTCCCGTCCTCGTCCTGGATCTTGAGATTTTTCAGACCTTCCTCAGCGTTGGCCCTTCCCATCTTTTCCTCCTTGCTCTTGTGTATTTCATCAACAAATCTATTGACCATAATCTGGTAGTACAAGTCACAGTGTATTTTCGCATGATCTTCCTTATCCTCCTCCCTCCTCACCGTGATGTGGACGCCATGGGGCTCAGGATCGATATTGCCCTTTTTTCTTATCTTCCAATCTTTCTCGGCTTGAGCCATCTCTTCGGTTGACACCACCGTTCCGTAATCGAAAAAGTCGCAATCTTCGTCCTCGTCCCAACAGTTGGGGTCGGGCTCGAAGTACTCGTCGTCCAACCCGTCTAGGTCGTCTTCAGTAAGCGGCTTTCGTATTGCGGGAGCGGGCCTCGGTAACCATATGCCCTTCCATGGCGATTCCATCGTACAAGAAGGAAGTGTACCGACTCAGCTTTTGATTGGGCGGAGGAGGAGAACCTTTTTGTCTCCGGAGGGATGTCGGCTGTGTGGGCACGTTCTATAACAGAACATCAATCTATATATTTGTAATATATTTCTTTAACAGAACATCAAATCTCTTAATAATCCATCTTTATCCAATGAGGTGACTAAAATATTTTTACAATGTATATTTGTAAAAATATTTTCTAAAAACTTCAGAGCTATTGGATTATGTTCACAACAGATTCACACCAAGGACAATACTTGTTAGGTCGCTTCGTTGGTGAACATTTGCATGAATCCCTACTAGTTTAATATGCTGATAAGAGATTATCTTACGGACTTAAATGGATACGATTGAACATATGGATGCCTATCGAGGTTATCACGTCTGTTTCTTTCCAGGACTACAACCTCGAGCCCAACTGTTACAGTTTGGCGTATACCATCACATCACCACAAGCGAGGCCCATCAAATGTTGAATCGGGCTATTTTAGAGGAATCTCAGCAAAACCCTTCCCTGCAGGGGGATGAGTTAAGGGTCGTGGTTAAATATAATTTACAGACCAAATTGAACATTACCTGGGCCATGGATTTACAGGATAACTTCTTTGACTATAGTAGCGTCATTTATGACATCTTTGATGATAGAAATTTTGGTGAAACGAGAACCGGGTCACACCCTACACTTGTATACCTGTACCTAATGTGGTACCTGCAGTTGTCCCTGCAATGGACGTAATACCTGCGGAGGATAATGATAATGACTCACATACGAATGGTGCAGACCTATCAGGTGGGTCGACACATTAAACTTTATGAAACATGTTTATGTTTTGCCATGCAATTATCAGTGTACTTTTAGCAGTTGGCTTCCTTTATAGAATCTTGTTTCTGTCTTATTGCCTTATTTGCTAGTCTATCTTTATTCATCCTACTATTTGCTCTGCTGTTAGATGCATAACGGCAGCGAACTTGGGCCGACTGACCCTCTGGCTGACGATAACAATGCTAGAATGACTCAGATGGAGTTGATGGTGACCAATCTGGTTGAAGTGGTTCAGAATCTGCAGCAACATGTGTTGCCTCCACCACCTCCACCTTTTTCAGGTATGGGACCTCCTTCTCCTCCGCCTTAGGTACCATTCCTATGGGCCAGGGTGACGAACCAAATGTTAAGGAATTTCTCGATGGGACCTTCGACTTTTGCTAGGGGAATGGATCCAAGGACTGTCAAGTCTTTAGATCTCAACCTCAGAGAAAATTTTCAAGGTCATGCTTTGTTTTGACCATCAGAAGGTTTTTCTGGCAGCTTTAGGGAGAGTCTGTACGTTGGTGGACGATGAACAAATCGACAGACCAAACAGTGAGTTGGGCGCATTTATGGTACTATTTAAAGAGAAATATATTCCGCAATCCATTCTGGATGTCAAGTCGACGGAATTTCAACAGCTAAAACAACGAGGTTTATATGACCGTGACTGCTTACGAGGCGGAATTCACTAATCTTGCAAAGTATGCGCCGCATATCATCATACCAGAAACTGCGCCCAACTCGTTGTTTGGTCTGCTGCTGGTTCGTTCATTGCCCACCAACGTTCAGGCTCTCCCTGAAGTTGATAGATTGCTAGAAAACCTTTTGATGGTCATGACAACGCATGACCTTGAAAATTTTCTCTAAAGCTGAGATCCAAGACTTGAAGTCCGCTCCTTCCATGGCCGGCTAAACTCCTATTCTAGTGTTAGATGAAGGTTTCTTCCAAGTAGTTTGAGTTTTGCTTGTACTTTAAGGTTTATTCATTTGTATCTTATGTTGTATGCCTAAGGATATTTTTGTTTCTAATGGAAGGTTTGAATGTTTTCCATTAATCTCTTGTGTTTGAATTTTAGATGTCAAACACTTGCATACATGGTTCAGTATTGATTCACGGAGTTGGTTGAGATAGATTATGCTTTATAAGACAAGGCGGTGCTATTAGACGAACCGTACTTAGATACGGCTCGTGTTAGTAAGATGACTTGTACTACACGAAGATAGTCTATGCCAATTGGTTATTTAGGAATAACTCGAATTGATTTGAATGTGCAGTTCTTAACCAAGCAAAATCAAGTTATGATGGGAAAAACTGGATTCAAAGCCTAGAAACTTTTTCTAACTCTTTAGCGAAAAGTTTGGAAGTATTGTAACCTGTGTCTCTAATAGACTGATACCATTCTTTATTCTCTGTTATCTCTTCCACCTTAGATATGGTAAATTGCTGCTCTCATTGAAAGATTAAACCCAGATTCTCGGAGAGAAGCCTGAGCTCATACTTCTGGCTCCCATAAGCAAGCCTCCTCATCTGATATTTCTGGCACGATTAAGGGAAGAATAAACCAAACCAAACCAAACCAAACCAAACCGAACCTTAAGTCCCAATCACTTGGGGTCGGCTACATGAATTCTTTTTTCCCATTGAGCTCTGTCAAGAGCCATTTGCGCACACAAACCTACTCTACTCATATCGTTGCGTACCACAGAATCTAAAGTCAATTTAGGTCTACCCCTCCCCGTAGCATTGCTACCAAAAACTATCCTATCTGCTCTCTTAACTATTGCATCTCTTGGTCTACGGTAGACATGCCCAAATCATCTTAACATATTTTCTCTCAACTTTTCTTCTATGGGTGCTACACCTATCATCTCCCGAATCGTTTCATTTCTAATCCTGTCTCTTCTAGTCTTACCACACATCCACCTCAACATTCTCATTTCTGCTACATTCATCTTGGTCACCTTTTGTTTCTTAATAGGCCAACATTCTGTCCCGTAAAGCATCGCTGGTCTGATGGCAGTTCTATAAAATTTTCCCTTCAATTTTATGGGTACCCTCTTGTCACACAGTACACCAGTAGCGCTCCTCCACTTAAGCCACCCCACTTGAATCTTATGAGTCACATTAATCTCTCCATCCCTACTAATGATTGATCCTAAGTATTTAAAATGAGCACTCTTAGGTATCTCCTGGTCTTGGATCATCACTCTTTCTTCGTGCGCACTGCTAGTACCACTAAACTTGCACACCATATACTCAGTTTTACTCCTACTTATTCGGAAACCCTTTGACTCTAATGCTTCCCTCCAAATTTATAGTTTCGTATTAACACCTCTAGCGGATTCAACTACGAGGACAATGTCATCTGCAAACATCATACACCATGGGATATCCTCTTGGAATTGTCTAGTCAATTCATCCATAACTAAGGCAAAAAGGTACGGGCTCAAGGCTGACCCTTGGTGCAATCCTACAGTGATTGGGAATTCACTCGTTTCCCCTACTGGTGATCGAATGGTAGTGACGGCACCTTCATACATGTCTCTAATCACCTCGATATACCCTTTGGTCACTCCCTTTCTCTCCAGAACCTACCATATGACGTCTCTAGGCACCCTATCATAAGCCTTTTCTAAGTCTATGAAAACCATATGGAGATCCTTCTTCTTTGCTCTATGTTTTTCTATCATTCTCCTTAATAAGTAGATAGCTTCCATGGTTGATCTACCAGGCATGAACCCAAACTGTTTCTCTGACACCGTAGTCACCGCCCTCAAGCGATGCTTAATAACTCTTTCCCACAATTTCATCGTATGACTCATTAATTTAATACCTCTATAGCTGTTGCAGCTTTGGATATCCCCTTTATTCTTATAGATAGGTACTAGAGTGCTCCTTCTCCATTCGTCAGGCATCTTCCTAGTCATAATAATCTTGTTAAATAATTTCGTCAACCAAGTCACCCCCAGGTCACCTAGACTTTTCCACACTTCAATAGGGATACCATCTGGTCCTAAGGCCTTACCCGGTCTCATCCTTTTCAAAGCTTTGACTACTTCAAACTTTTGTATTCTCCGGTAAAATTCATATGCTATATTCTCGCCAGGTTCATACTCTTCCTCCCCCCCAAAACCTCCTTCATGTTTCTCATTTAACAACTTCTCGAAATACGACTTCTATCTATCTCTAATTGCCTCGTCTTTTACCAACACCACCGAATCAATATCTTTTATACACTTAACTTGAGAAACATCTTTAGCTCTCCTTTCCCGCAACTTGGCAAGTTTATAAATAATTTTTTCTCCGTCTTTACTATCGAGTCTAGCATAGAAATTCTCATAGGCTTCCAACTTAGCATCCCTAACAGCTTTCTTAACTTCCTTGCTAGCTTGCTTATAACCCTGAAAATTTTCCTCAGTCCGGTCCTTTTGCCACTTTTTAAAGCACTCCTTCTTGGCTTTTACCTTGATTTGAACCTCGTCATTCCACCACCATGTCTCCTTAGAAATTGGACATTTTCCCTTCGACTCCCCGAGAACTTCTCTCGATTTTTTTCTAATACCATCAGCTATGGTATTCCACATATTGTCACTATCTCCTTCTACTCCCCACTGAATTTCTTGGGACATTCTTTCCTTGAATACCTCTATTTCTCCCCTCTTAGGCCCCACCATTTAGTTCGTGGGTAACTAGTTTCCTTTCTCCTTCTAATATTCCCCTTGAGACTAATATTTAACACCAAAAGTCTATGCTGTGCCACTAAACACTCTCCGGGAATAACCTTACAATCCTTACATGTTAAGCGGTCCGCACCTCTAGCGAGAAAGTAGTCAATTTGGCTTCTATTGGCTCCGCTCTTAACGGTAATTAAGTGCTCTTCTCTCTTCCTATAGAGGGTATTACCCACTACAAGGTCAAAAGCTACTGCAAAATCTAAAATCCTTCGACCACCTTCGTTAAGGTCACCAAAACCAAAGCCACAATGCACCTTCTCATACCCTTGCTTGTGCACTCCCACATGGCCATTGAAATCGCCTCCTATAAATAGCTTTTCCCCAAAAGGTATATCTTGAATCACGTCATCCATCTGCTCCCAGAATTGCTCTTTAGTGAGATCATCCAAACCGATTTGGGGTGCGTAAGCACTAATAATATTAATTATGCTCCCTCCAATCACAAGCTTAACTAAAATAATCCGATCTCCTTTTCTCGTGACTGTAACTACCGAATCTTTCAGGTGTTTATCTACTACGATACCTACTCCATTTCTATGTCTATTTTTGCCCGTATAGTAGAGCTTATAACCTGTGTTCTCTATTTCCCTAGCTTTCTCCCCTACCTACTTAGTTTCCTGAAGACAAGCTATACTAATCTTCCTTCTAAGCATGGTGTCAACTAGCTCCCTAGTCTTACCCGTCAATGTCCCTATATTCCAAGTTGCTAAACGAATCCTATAATCCTGGGCTAACTTCTTTACCCGTGCTCGTCCAGGTACACACGGGAACCCTTGCTCACTTATCACCACACCCGGGCGCCGGTGTGGCGCTCCTTGCTCATTTTTCAAAGCACCCGAAGGCAGGCACAACGCGTCGCTTAAAGGGAACGCCCTAGCATGTTTCGTTATCATATTTGGATTCATGTCATAGAGATCTGACGGGTTTTTTTACATGCTGGCTGTCAGCTACCTAACGCACAACCCTCCTCCTTTATCCGAGCTTGGGACCGGCTGGAGAAAAAAGATAAAACTCTAAGCACAAACCAGGCGGAGTTGATTAAGGGAAGAATATCTGGACTAAAAAGAGAAGATGACCATGACATTCATCACCAATGTGGGCACATATACTAATATGATAAATTGAAATCCCCCAACTCCGAACTTTTCCCATGTTCAAGCACTCCCTATATGAAGTTGTTAAAAGAGTGATTTTCATCGATAGAGAAACAACAAATACTTCAAAGTTTGTCATACACCTTTGAGGCCCAAAACCAGGCCTGGACTTTGGAAGCCTGTGATGGACAATGACAAGCCACGTTAGGCACTGTTTGTTAAAAACAATACTAGAAAAGAGGAGGGGGTAAATTTACACTTACCACTTGAACTGTAACTCGTTATCACTTTATTCCCCAGCATTATGAAGTTTTACATCACTATCCAAACACGTCTAACAAAGCTCGGCTTGAGTTAGGCGGAGCTAGTCAAACATGTCGATCAGTTCACTCAACTCTATTGAAAATTTTTTGCAAAAATTTGTAGTACTCAACACCTTACCTTTCCTTAATAGGCTTCCCCACTTTATGTTAAGTGGTTTGTACACATCCCAAACACCAACTAAACATGAACTTCTATGTCTTTCTCTTGTTGCAGATTAACCAATTGTTTGTATACGCTCTCTTGTCTACACATAAGCTGGTCGTGGCTACCACTCTCCACCACCACCCCATGCTGCAGAACGGCAATACAATCTGCATCACATATAGTTGACAAGCGGTGGGCTACCATGATCGTGGTCCGGCCTTCCATAAGCCCATCAAGAGCCCCTTGGACCTGTTTCTCCGATGCCGAGTCCAATGCACTTGTGGCTTCATCCAAAAGCAGAATCGACGGATCTTTTAAAATTGCTCGGGCAATAGCCACCCTTTGTTTCTGCCCACCAGACAACTGAATCCCCTTGTCACCCACTTGAGTTTGGTAACCTTCAGGCATTCTGCTTATGAAGCCGTGAGCGTTTGCCGCTTTAGCTGCCTTCATTACCTCGATTTCTGAAGCGTTTCCATTTGCATACTTTATGTTTTCGTAGACTGTCGTCGAAAACAATGCCGGTTCTTGCTGGACCAAACCGATCTTCTGCCTCAATGATTTCAAATTTAAGTTATTGATATCACATCCATCGATCAAAACTGACCCTGAAATGGGATCATAGAATCTCATGACTAGTTGAATCACAGTGCTCTTACCCGACCCGCTTTGGCCTACTATTGCTAGGCTCTTTCCTGCTAAAACTTTTAAATTCAAGTTCTTGAAAATGGTCACCTCAGGCCTTGAAGGGTAATAAAAACCCACATTTCTGAACTCTATATCTCCCCTGATTTCATTGACGACTTTTGACGTGGGATCATTAGGGTTTATTGCAGTTTTCCTTTGGAGAATATCAAAAACCGAAACAAGTGCTTGTGATCCCTTCACAATGTCAGGTGCAAGAGCAAGCGTTTCTGCTACTGAAAGAGCAGTAATTATCAAAACCATGAAAGCCTTAATGATGTCTCCGAAGTTAGAGTCCTGTTGCTTGATCAAAATTGAAGCATACCAAAGGCCGAGAGCATAAGAACAGAATGCGAAAAACTGTGAAATGCCGTATCCAAAACCTGATATGTGTCCCCGCAAAAGTGCTTGCTTGTTTGGTCGGTTTAGTTCAGAGACAAATTGGATTGAGACCTTTTCTTCAGCAGCAAATGCTGCAACAGTGCGAATATTGGAAATGGCTTCATGTGCCACAGCAGTAGCTCTGGAATAGGCTTGGGTATAATCTCCTCCAAAACCCTTAAGAAATAGTTGCTGCAGAGAAAGAAAAAAGAGAGGAAGAATATGAACAGGTACTTTCGATGTTGGTGAACTAGAATACTACTACATGTAAAGTATCATGAGGTTTTAATCAAAGATTAAAAGTTTTGTGTCATTAGATTGTTTTGGCTAGCTTTCAAACAAATACGTAGAAACATCAAGGAAATGACAAAAGAATTTGGGAGCGTATGAGGCTTACTGGAAAACATAAACGAGCATAAATGTTCATTTCTGCTCAATATCAAAATGATTGAACATGTTGAGGTATATGAATAATGGAGGATCAAAAATCAAACTTTATAGACCTAGTTGCAACTTGCAGGCCAGTGTAATATGAAAGTACAAATTCTGGTGAAAGGGATAAATAAAAAGTCAGAGTAAAAGATCTTTGAATAAACGGGACTTGGCGGAGACAAAGAAAAATTAATGACTTATTAATCTGTTTTTTCTTCTCCTTGCCAATTTTCATCTGGTTCTAGCTTATTAAATTCTCTGACAAATATAAGGTTTTCCTTTTGTCCTTGTACATTTCTCCCGATAAAAAGATAAGGAGATGATTATTTGCATAAGTTGCATAGTATTTCAATGGAGCACTGGCATTTACGATTTGGATCATGATTTTTTGACTTTTACCTCAGCTATGGAGGCTCCAACAAGTAGTGGAAAGGTGGCAACAACAACAGATGCAAGGCGCCAACTTAGAGTAAATGCAATTCCAAATGCAGCGACAGTTAGTGCAATATTCTGTACAATAGTCGATAAGCGGTCAGCTAGTGCACTTCGTACTAACGTTGCATCTGCTGCTAACTTCGATACCAGAGAGCCAGTTCTATTCTCATCCAAATCAAACCACCCAACCTCATTGCCAAGGATAGCTACAAATCAAAACAAAAAACAAGGTCTCAGGATAACTAAAAATACAAATTTAAGAAGAGAGCATGTACATGTTGTGCATTTGGTTCTTGGATTTGTGGAGGGTAAAAAAAACCTATGTTTCGTGGTTGTAGTTTCTAGAGTCAATTTTGCACAACTCTTTCAGAAAAATGCTTTAAACACTTAATAGCTTTTGTGTCCTATTCATCGTGGAGCTGAAATGAAATCAAGAATATGGAAACGCCTTTTCAATGTTTTCTCAAAACTGGGTTCTTTTCCCAGAATTCTCAAAAAACAATTTCTGCAGACTATCAAACAAATAAGTCTCAAAAATTGCCACAAAAGAAAGATAAAAGAATACTTGTCCCTCACTTGTGCTTACGCTCCACTAATCCAAAATCCAAACAAAACTAGAATTTGAGAGAGATTACTGGAAAAGAACCTGAGAACATTGATAAGCGGACACGAGTAGTGAGGCGCTCCCCCATCAAGGTAAAGTAATAGTGCTGCAACAGATATATAGGGACAGTAATAAGTGCACCACCTAAGAATATGAGAGAAACATGTTGGACTTCTTGTTTGATTTGGGCGGAATCAGGAGAATAGAATGCAGTCAATATATAAGTAATTCCAAGGGCAAAAAGAGGAGCCTCCATTCCAGCTAGAATAGCCCCCACTGAACCAAGCATTGCATAGGGCCATTCTGGAGCATTTAGTTTAACTAAATCCCAAACTGTTGGCGCTGAAGCAGATTTTGATAAGGCCACATTATGATCACTTGGTTGCATCTCCTTTATGTTGGTTGACTTGAAATCCTGCTGATGATCTTCACTTTCTGGGTATTCGTGAAAACTAGAAGTTCCATTAGAATTGTTAAGACTTGTACTTTTTACACATTCTGATACTTGTAAGCCTACTAGAGTTGCATACTCTCCACCTTTGGATATCAGCTCTGAATGACTCCCCCTCTCGACAACTTGTCCATTTTTCAGGAAAATGATTGAATCTACATCACGGATAGTAGATAATCTGTGTGCAACAACTATCGTTGTACGATTGGACATTACTGTATTCCATGCTTGTAGAACAAGGAGTTCTGATTCTGCATCAAGAGCACTTGTGGCCTCATCAAGAAGTAGAATCTTTGGGTTTCTCAAAATTGCTCTTGCGATAGCAATCCTCTGTTTCTGCCCTCCAGAGAGCTGAGTTCCCCCCTCTCCAACCTGAAGCCATCAAACTGTCACATACAGTCTACAAGATGGTGCTGAAGACTAGTGTTTCTGTTCTAAAACATGAGGTTTGCAGAACGCTACTCAGACACGGCCTTTGCAAACACAAAAGAACTCTTGTTTTCGTAGCTTGTTGAATTTTAGCAAAATTAGAAGACGTCTATTTGATACATTGTGACAATGGTCCTTTTCTAAAAGGTAGAAAGAAGCTTTAAAAACCATTAACCAAAGAAATTTTTGAGAAGTGCTCTGGATAACTGATTCTGAAACAACCACCAAACATATCAAGCTTTCAGAACCAACGGGAAAAGAAAAAAAACCAAAGTGGAAAAAGCTAAAATCTGCTACTTGTCTTCCACATCGGGCACTTAAGTTACAACAAATCCAGACAACAATAACAATTAGTCATTAATCCTGTTGTCTTGTTGTACAGGAAAGGCTTAGCAAAAATACCTACCTGAGTATGATAATTATCAGGCAAATGTTGAACAAAAGAATGTGCATTTGCAGCTTTGGCAGCTTCAACGATTTGATCCATATCTGCTTCATCTTTACCATACAGAATGTTCCCAGAAATACTAGTGGAAAACAGTGCTGGTTCTTGACTTACCAGCCCCATCTGCTCTCTCAACCATTTTAACCTCAGATTCCTTAACTCATGTCCGTCCAACATTATTGTGCCTATGGCAGTTCATCGAACACACAGAACAAAATTCTTGTAAACTAATGAATAAACTATTAAAATTCTACTTTAAGATCAAAGAGAAATTTGAGATCTGCACTCTGTTTGTTTATATGGGAAACATATTCTATATTTTCTCTGATGTTTGGTGTGAGGGAAACAAAAGTTAACTGGAACCTTTTCTGTGGTAATAGGCAAATGAGTTGATTATGCAAAAAAAAAAAACAAACTATTATCTACTATTTGAGAAAATGGAAACCTTTCCGGATCAGCAACACTACCAAAACAACGCCACCCGCCACTACCATCACTACCATGTCCACTATTGTAAGTAGTTTTCTCAATATATTCTACGTACTTCCTTAAGAAATGGAGGTAGAAAATGAAATGGCTGCTAGGATAGCTTTAGACACCTGTAGTAGGCTCATAGAAGCGTTGAATCAAGGAAATAATAGTGCTCTTTCCTGAACCACTAGGACCAACCACTGCAACTCTTTTTCCAGCCTCAACTGAAAAGCTCAGATCTTTGAATACCATATTAGGACGCGATGGATAAGCAAAACCCACATCAGAAAATTCAATATCCCCAACCACCTTTGGTAATACAATCCCATCATTTGATGCTTTAGAAGAGTTAGAATCTCCTTCAATCATGCTTACAATATTTGCAGCAGCAGCCCTACCTTTGGCTATTGCAGCCAGGCTTGGAGCAGCTTGACCAAGAGCACTGCACAGGCAACAAAAAGACTCAATCGGTTACAATGTGTTTGGAACCCAAGGGAAAGCGATTATTTTCCCTTGCTTTCTCTAGGAAAAAGTGAAGAAAAATGTAAGAAAATAAGTTAGAGAGTTTTACTTTTCTCCTATTTTCTTTCTTACTTCCTTTCTTTTCCTCATTTCTCAGATTCTTTACTAGTTTCTTTCCCATGTCTTCTTAAAACCAAACCAAACCGAGCCTTATGTCCCAATCAACATGAATCCATTTCCTCCATTGAGATCTATCAAGGGCCACTTGTTCACACAAACCTGCTATATTCATATCGTTGCGCACCACAATATCTAATGTCAATTTAGGTCTACCCCTCCCCGTAGCATTGCTACCCAAAGCTATCCTATCCGCTCTCTTAAAATCAAACAAAAGAAAATCTCCTTGCAAACCAACAAGGTAAAGAATCACTTCTCTACTATTTCCCTTCTCTTCCTTTTCTCTTCATTCCATAAGTTTCAAACAAGCCATTAATTATCAGGTATACTCAAAGCCGTTCAAAAAAAGGTATACTCAAAAAATAGGCATTTGGGGGGGGGGGGGGGGTGGTGGCGGAAGGGGGGTGTTGTTAATTTGGACTTACAATCCACTGACGATGACATTGATTATTGTTGTGAATGCTTTGCCACCGTTGGTGACATGATGCCTTACAAGTATACCAGCATACCAAAGGAGTAATGCCCAGGCACAGAACAACAAACCGTAGGTAAAGCCAACACCGAGTCCTTTTGCAAATCCACTCTTCTTTCCCAGTTTAAGGGCATTTTGAAGCGATTTGGAGTATGCTTCAATTGATCTGCTCTCTCCCACAAATGAGTATACAGTTCGAACCTGTGAAATAACCTGTTCAAATCAAAAGTAAACATATTCATCCAATTAGTTAACTCTCGATGAAGCAAACAATCAGTCTAGCAGTGTGTCTATGGTTTCACATATTATTGGTAACATATGCATTGACATACTATTGGCAGTCCTAACTCAAGGATCAAAATTTGTTTAGGTAAATTGTTTTCAGTCAGGTAGTGAAAAAGTTTCTCTAATGTGTTGTATGTGAGGGAATGTATGGTACTGAATTGTTGGATTTTTCTAATAGGTGCTGAAACAAGTCAATGTTTCGGCTTGTTTTGTAGTGTTTTAGTGTGTTTCTGTGAATTTTGATAAAAACATTGGAACTTCCACTTCTGTTAATATTTCACTTGAATTTATTAGGAAACATCAACATTTTTACCTCCTTTTTTTGGATCGGCAATTAATATTTTGACCATTGCGATGAACACAAGAAATAGTGTCCTATGGTAAGAAAATCTAACCCGTAAATATTAAGCCAAGCAGTGGATTACCCATATCAATTCTATTTTCCAAATAGACTTCCTCTTCCAACAGCCTTACTGGGTTAATGGTTCCAATCAGATAGTCCTGTTCTAATGATCCAAACAAAAATGACTTAAATAACTGATGAATTACCTCTTCTGCAACCTTCCCGGCTTGAGCATAAGCAGCCTCACCTTTTTCTGATAAGCTAGACATGATAAAAGTATAAGTCCCTCCTGCAACAGCTATCAGTGGGACTACAGCCAAGGTGACTAGTGTGAGCTGCCATACCGAAGTGAATCCTATCACAAAACCGGCAAAGAATTGGGAAAGGTATCGCAAACCATGACCTATCTGCATCAAATTATAATAGTCAAATACAATGATGATTCAATAAGTACTCTTGTTAAAATTGCAGGCGGCAAATTAGGAAGAAGAAGATGATTTACAAATAGATTTTGCAGAGAAAATCCATTCAGAACAATGAGGCACAATGTGACTGGTTTACTATGAAATGAACGGACGACGCAAGAGCCAAAAGGCCATAAGAAAATATGTTTCTCTGGTCACACCTTGTCACCAATGGCATCCTGCACCAATATTGCATCACTTGATATGTGGTAGATTAAGTTTTTGTCTCTGGCTTCTGTATCAAAAAAACTAATATCCTTCTTTAACACTGATTGCAGATACTTCAACCGTAGACGAGCAGTTTGCCGCTCTCCAGTCTGCATCCAAAATGCAACACCTAAAAATAGAATGTCATTGTAAGCTGCTAATACTCTACCAATGACAAGAAAAGGAAACCAAAGCAATCGACAGAAAAGAGTGATTTCAAAAGTAAAAGGCGGCAACATACCTATCCATGCTGATGCAAACACAACAAGTCCAAGATAAACCAAGTATAGAGCATGCTGGAATTTGAGGAAAACAAAGAACCGAATGTCACCACATTTGAATAGAAAAAGAAAGCAAATTGAAAAAGAGAATAATACTATGAGCATAGAGTTGAAATTAACAGCTCCTGTGAATGGTGAGAAAAGAAAGACTTGGGGATTTTCTGAGAGAGGGTGAGAAAGTTTGGACCAACAAAATCCAGCATTTTTCTTCATTTCCCAACTCGATTATTAATCCAAAAACAAGTGATTGGATTCCCATTTCTTTTCTTTCCTCTTCTATTCTCACAAAGTAAATTGAAGTAAGCACTAAAATCTTGCAGTGTTGCTGATAATAATACTAACAATAAAGAAAAGATCTTCCACTATGGAATAACGAAAAATTGCTGCATTACGAGAACATTTTTGGAAAAAAGAAGAAAAATGGTCAATAAATAGAAATTCACCTTGGAGACTTCCGAAGACAATCTATGTGGGTCTTTGGAAAGATGTCCCAATGAATCAATCATGCGGCCAAACAAAACGAAGAACACCGGAAGCACAGTGCCGTGAATGCATGCCCCAACGCCTCCAAAGAACATCAAAAAACAGTCCACCGTGTCGGCTGCAACAAATAGTCCTCTGAATGAAACAGTCTCTTTTGTACTTTTATTTGAGTCCGAAGATAACAACTCCAGTTTTGGAAGCTCGGAATTGTTCACAGAGGAAATTTCCAGTTCTTCCATTGGAGAGAATAAGTTGATGCAAAGAATTAGACAGTGAATATACAGAGTGGAGAAGGTACTTTTTGTGTCATGGAGTGCTTGTGGAGGATTGGGAGTCACTTCCCACCATTAAATGCAGCTGTTTCTGGTTGGTTTTCTTAACTAAAATTTGAAATTTTAACGTAAGGTGCTCATAGGAGGGCGCTGTTGGGATACTTATTCACCACATTTTAAGACAGCTTAGTCTGTAGGGTCACCCATTTTTACTTTCTTTCGTTTTTTTCCCCCTTTTTTTGATAGCAAAAAGGGTGGGGCAACCAGCGCAGCTCCTGAGTCCTGAGCATTACCATAGAGACTCAGACCTCAGCGGATTTCCAGAAGGAATCAGTTACCCATAAAATTATATTGCCCCACAAAGCACGAGCAGAACAAAAAGAAAAAACCTGTCTCCCATGGTATCTGGTTTGTAGAGCAGTATTGCAAGCGGGTTCGACTCTGCAAGCGCGTGAAAAAGAGCAGACACTTAGTGTCTAGCTGCTTTGCCAACTTGTCTACCACTGAAGTGGTCTCAAAGCATGTGATCACACATTCATTTTGAACCAAGTTTGTGTACGGTGTAATATGGACCGAAGGAAAATGATCCATCTACAAGCAGAAAGAAAACCCATGCACTAGGGTAAGGTATTCTTCTCATTGAGATGAAATGACCACAAAAGACCACAAGCCACACCATTCTATAAGAAAATTACTTAGCAGCCAGGGATAAAGCCATCTAAATCTAATGGCCAAAGATGGTCATGGCCCCTCCCAACTTCCAAAAATTTCTCTAGTAACATTTAATTTTATGATTATTCCTACTACTTACTTGGTATCGGACCCTCCTAAGTTTCTAAAAGTTATTTATTGCCCCTTGATCTCTAAGTATTTCTACAATGTCCCATAAGATGTATCCTACTAGTACCACACAACAATGCCTTTGATTTTGTGTTATACAACCTTTAAATCTCATCATTCACTGGGGTCTCATACATGATGTATTAGGATCATGATTATATAGCTCAAAAACCAGTCATAATATTCTCCCTCTCTTTTTCTTTTCTTTCCTCTGCGGTGCCCTACTTGGCCCCATGAAGATTTTTTTTTGGCTCCATGCAGGGTCAAGAATTTGAATCCCGGACCTACCATATTTTGCGCAAATCCGTTATCCTAGAATTGCAATTTCGTTTCACATTACCAGAATATCTTCAAGTTTATTTTTGTTTTGAATAAATTCTATGCTATGCAAAAAAAATTGATGAGTAATTAAATCTGAAAGGGACAATCATATCTTACCGTTATTGGTATATACTGTACTAATAAAGAAAACCGATACTTTGTTAGGTACAGTATTCAGAACCTTGAGCCAGTCCCTCGTCACAAATGTTGAAGACCTGCACCCAGCATCTCATCTAACTGAAGTTTATGCAAGCTTTCATTCCCTTCAATTATCATGTGAAAGTACAACAGGACATTGCCAGCTCATGACAAACCAAAGTCAAGGACTGAGGACAAATGATGGATGTGATGGAAGAGACTGGAGAGTAATGGCGAAAGGGAGACTGTTCATTTGGGCTTCCATGATAAAGCATCTGCCTAAGGGTTGGTTGGTTTGTCATTATAGTCCATTCACATGCACAGTTTTGTAAGTACTCAATCGGCATGGGGCCTTAGTTATGAGATTGGAAACATAGAGGCCATATCATCCAAGTATGTCATTGTCAACTGAGTTTGTTAAAAGAAAGACTATAAGGGAAAATGCATGCGGGAGGGAGAATATTGCGGAGTCTTAATGGCTTTGTTTGGTTTAACTTTTCAAAAGTTATTTTTGAGAGTTAGAGTAGTAATGAGTGGAGAGAGATAGAGAGAAAGATTTATTGAAAACTGTGCCGAGAATTAAAAATAACTTTCAAAATGTTCAACCAATCGTAGTGAGTACCTTTTGCGAGCCGGCAACACTCTGCCCAAATGCCAGCTCATTCTTATTGTTGCATCAGTGCTGACGTCGGTGACATACTCGTTTATGACTTTATCGACATCGAAGGTGCGAGAAGAAGATGAGAAATCACATAATCGACAGTATGAGCAGGGACGACTGCCCACTCCAACTTTTAAGAAATCCTACTTACTGGCAAAAAAGGGAACTGATTTTCGGGCTCCAAAATTTACTGCAGGCGCTCCATTTTTTTGTTTTTATACTGTGATGTTGCTGGCAACATCAGTGTATATTTTGTTTTTACACTATGATGTAAAAATAAAAAGATGGAGCGCCTGCAGTAAATCTTGGCAACATCACAGTGTAAAAACAAAAAGGTGGAGCGCCTGCAGTAAATCTTGGAGCGCGAACTATAATAAGAAATACCGTTATTATAGTAAGATTTGTTCAAAATATCAGAAATTGTGTAGGTTTGCCGCCAAACGTGTTTGGAACGCCCCCAGAAGATAAAAATGTTTCATTCGAGATGAACCTGTGACTTAATGAGAGCCATACAATGCCCCTGACCATCTTGCTAACGGCAAAACTGAAATAGAACAAATAAAAGAGAACCAAATAATTAAAAAGTGCTAATACGTGTTCATGTGAAGGATGAAAGAGTTAAAATGTGGCTGATTTATGTGCATGTAAGAGTTATTTCATTGGTGTAAACTTTTGAGGGTATGCATAGAATTCATGTGCATCGGACGACTCCATACATGTCTATATTCAAGTGTCTGTGTACTTAGCATTATTGATATATGCATTGGTCCGGTGGTCAATGCTTGATGCCTAGGATGTTGTCCCTCCTAAATCTTCATTCGAAATCCCTATTATTAACTCCTGTACATGAGCTGGTCCACATGGGGCTGTGCCCCGACTTTAATCGGCTCCTACTAGTTGACAATGGATTGGTCCATACAGTGCGTGTAAGCTTGGCAGAAACTTGAGTCATGATAAAAATCAAAAATGCTATTCACACAACAATCCAAACACAATCTAAATATAACCTCTCACATACATGTGGATCTCACACACACTACTATGTATGGGTCCCACATGTATATAAGAGATTATGTTTAGATTGTTGTAGGTAGCATTGTAAGATAGAAATATAGAAATATATATATATATGTCGGAGAGAAAGATGTGGCTGGAGTAGGAGTAAAACAGTACACAGAGTTGAGTTCTTGAACAACAAACAGTAAACCGCCCAGCTGCCCAATTAATGAATTTCAGGAATTTAATGCTAAAGAGCTTCGTACCTACACCGCCCCTTTTTGGTAAGTTGGTCCCACTTCCAATTCTTGCTGGGGAAAATTACCGGTCAGTGGAGGACGAAGCCAATATTTACCACTTTCATGGTCTACAGTTCTGAAACTACCAATACATGATATCAGGGGCGGAGCCAGGATTTTCGTTTAGTGGGGTCGAAAATTTAAACTATGTATGATTCACTTTTTCTAGTTGCTATTTGAAAGGAACAATCAAATTAACAAGTTAATCAAAAAGTAAATATATATTAATAACAAAATACAGTTTCGATTCACAATTGACCTAGAGAGAGAACGACATTTTGGGAATTTATGTGGATGGAAATTCTATTTTGACTCCTCTTTTTTCTAAGTACAAAACCCTAATATATAGGTTGGGGCAAAAATGAATTTTAAAGGGGGGTCAAATAAGTAAAAATTGAGTGAAAATTATACCAATCTCTAAAAAAATTTGGGAGGCAGCGGGGTCGGCCGCCCCCCCTTGACTCTTGCTGCCTCCGCCCTTGCATGATATCATCTGTTTTAATTACCAATACATGGTAATCATAACACAGGTAAAACAGTGGGGACAATTTTGCCCTTAATATAAAACGGCGTCGTAACATCAAAACCCTTTCCCTTCTTTTAGCAAAAAAAAGAGCACGTCAAAATATGAAACAGACTTTATGTTATAATCAAAATGACCATCACGTTAATTGAAAAAGACCAAGTCATATAGGGTTCGATAAATCTGATCAACTCAACATTTCCTAGGCCAAAAAGGGGCAAGTCAATTCATGAAAAAAACTTTTTATTATATTGAAATAGACCATTACTTTTGTTGATAAAGACCAAGTGATATCTTGTTCAGTAAATATCATCTCCCATTCAAACTGAACTAACCTTCTTTGAGCAAAAAAAAGGGCACGTCAAAAAATGAACAGACTTTATGTTATATTGAAAAAGACCATTACATTTATTGAAAAAGACCAAGTCAAATAGAGTTCAACGAATGTCATCTCCGAGTCAACTTGAACGAACCTGTTTTGGGCAAAAAAAGAGCACGTCACAAAATCAAAAAGATTTTATGTTATATTTAAAAAGACCATTACATTTATTCAAATAGACCAAGTCAAATAAAGTTCGACGAATGTCATCTCTGAGTCAAAGAGGGTCAAATGGACATTTCAAGTGGGCACACCATGTATTTGTCAATATTTTTCCTCCTGTCATGCAAGTAATAAATTGAAGACTCCAGACCATGATATTCAAATTTTTTCCGGTCAACACCTCTGTCCGGTCATTTTCCCAACCTTGCTGGGTGCCAGCTAGTCCCACTTCTCAATTTTTGGCAAGTTGGTAGTTAGTATATGCATAACGTAAGAGCATCTCTAGTAGCAGTAGACTCTGTACTTACCTCGTTACTTTACAGTAACGAGCTAGAATCCTTAAAATACATATTTATCAATCTCGTTATTGGCTGAGTAAATTTAGTGTTTGTATAGTGTCTCGTTAAGAAAGCGTGTAACTGTTCACTCATTTACGAATAAAATATTAGTTTTTGCAATTAATCCATTCCAGCAACAGTAAAACGTAAACTGTTCATCTAACGTTTAATATTTATTTGGACCCATTACGGATCCTATAAAGATTATTCAAACTGCAAGTCATTCTTAAAATATTTTTTTATAGGTTCCTTAAAAAAATTAGCTCAATCCAATATCGGTAAGGCTTTTATATGAGTTAGGGCTCTCTTAGAGTACTTATTGAAAAGTCTTAGAGCCAAAAATTCATTATAACCATTTAGGATAAAATGATCAGAAAAACAAGATCTTCGCACCGGTTTAAACAAATTGAAAATTGAAACACTTAATTTTTAATCATATTTTTAATATATAAAAAAATATGGTTTTAAAAAATATGGTTAAAAAATTAAGTACTCTATTTTTTAATTCATTTGAACCGGTGCAAAAATCTTATTTTTCTGATCATTTTATTCTATCTACAAATATTCAATTAAGAAGAGAGTGAGAGTAAAGAGTCTGATGCAGTGAACATTGTAAGGCATGTGCACAAGAGTAGCTAAATGGATACATTTAGGTATTTTACAGAGGGAAACCCAAAAAGATGCCCTGCACCAGTCTCGGTAAAGCTTAGGTATTCTACCTTTAGCCACCGAACCTCGCTTAAATCCCCGAGGCACTATTCATCAACAATTACTTATTTTATTATTATTCCACGATGACTTTTTCTCCTCTGCAAAATTGCAGCTACCCAGCATCTCTCTCTCTCTCTTCTTTCTCTCTCTCTCTCTCTCTCTCTCTCCCCTGTGCAATATTGCTTTTACTTTGGTTTTCTGCAAATTTGATAGGAGGTAATATTTTATACTCCCTCCGTCCCAATTTATTTGTCACAGTTCTATTCCAACCGGAAAAAAGAATTAGTTATATCTTTAAATTGGTAATAAATTTTATATCCAATATGGATCTTGTTTGATAGATCTCGATTTGTTCTATAATACAATGTTTTCAAAATCGCCTAAAATATTATAAATTACAATATATAATCAATTGAAAAGTGGCACGAACTCCAAAAAGTGACAAGTAAATTGGGACGGAGGGAGTAGTATTTTATAAGAATAGAGATGTTAGTAGAGAGGATTGATGTGAGATTGAGAAATATTTGAGTAGTTAAAATACAAAAAGTGCACTATTGGTAGCTAAAATACATTTCTATTGATGTACATGCTCTAAAAATGACTAAGGCTCCGTTTCAGAAACCTTCTTAAAAATAAGTACTTATTTTGCCACTTCTCAAAGAAAAATAAAAAGGTTTGTTCCACAAAATCCAAATAAGATGCTTACTTCACATTTTCAAACTCAAAAATAACGTAAATGAGAAATAATTTTTCAATTTTTTTTGCACCGTATTAAAGATCTTAATGAGATCTATCAAATAAGATCTATATTGATAGGAAAATTATTTGCGTAAGTACATGATTTTTGAGCTTGAAATTATCTTCTCAAAAAATAAGTAATTGTTCAATCTTTTCAGAAACAAGCCTTCTTATTACACAAAAAATAAGTTCTTATTTCGTTTCTGGAACGGAGCCTAACTAAATTAATAAAGTAAATTTTTAAGGTATAATTTGGTTCAAAATTTAAAGTGTCTAATGCGGATGCTCTAAGCCCGTTGAGATCAAACATCATACACCTGACGGGCAAATGTTGCCCTGGCAGCCCAACCAAAGCCCATAACAGGTAGTATTTGGATCGGACTAAATACATAGTATCGTCCTCGTGAAGCCCGACAATCCCCTTTCGGGCTTTGAATTTGGATCAAGTACGGGGCATTGGGTTAATCATCCGTCTAACATACTAATATCCGAAAAAAAGTACACGAATTCTAAGGTTAACTATTATATACATCCAAAAAGTACATTTTCTTTTAAGTTAATCACCATTAACATAATTGATACTTCAAAACAATATATGTTCTGTAGAACAATGTTATTTTGATTGGACCGGGGTGGCCGGCCCGTGTCACTCCCCCACTTATTGGCTCCATCCTATATGTATTGTAACTTAGAGAAGGGAAAAAAATAAAGAAAGGAGAAATTTATCTTTTCTTTAGTTTTCTATAAGATTTCCTTCAACCTTCTTTTTCTTTTTTGTAAAACCAAACAAAAGGAAAACAAATACTTTCTCCCTATTTCCCTCTTACTTTCTCGATCTCATTTTCTCTTCTTTTCTCTTCCCTTTCCCAACTTCCAAATACATTAGACAACTAATCTTTTCAGGCCTAATGGAAATGTTACCGACAGAAGGATATCGATTCCTAGCATTAATGGACATTTGCTGGCATAAGCTAATCTAGTTCCGTACATTGCCGGTTCTGAGCTAAGGCCCATGAAGCGTGGGCCTTAAACCCCTCAAAAATATCAAAAAAATAGGGCCTCAACTTATTTTTAGGACCTATTATATATGTGTTGTTTTAGGGACTAATTTTAAACCCAAAAAGACATTTTATACTTAAGCCCCAATGGCCCAGAAAAAATAGAACACAGAATACAAGAAAAAACAAAAGAAAAAAAAAACAAAAAGAAGGGGGATCGCCAAAAATCTCTAGGGTCCTTCAAAATTATTTAGTGTGATGAGTGTATGGATGCTTCTTTTTGCTTCCTTAAACGTTATACTCCTGTACTTCTCATAACAAATAAATACTATATCCGAATCAAAATTATTCAGTGTGATCGACTTTTTATTTGATTTTCTTTTACAATTATTAAGGGCCTCACTTTCGAAGATCGTCTTAGGCCTCCAAAATCTCAGAGCCGGCCCTAGTTCCGTCGTCGTGGTCTTTACTCTCTAAAGTGGTCACTACCCCTTTAAATTGTGAGAAAGTCGTCGTGGTCTTTAGACTCTTTACAGCGGTCACTACCCCCTTTGAATTGTGAGAAAGGACAGCAAGAGAAAATTCTCTTGTTTTGATAACTTAAAGTGGTGAACAAATAGTGAGAATAAATTTCCAACGTACCAAAACAAAAAAAACCAATAGTGAGAAATGAAGGAAAAGATGAACTTTTATTGGTCCATTTTTTTGATGATATTTCGTCAGAAACAACCATTTTTTCTCTTCTCTTCATTTGTCACAATCCGAAGGGTCCATTAGCATTTCAAGGTAGACTATCAACAAGAGATAGGTTGGTCCGTTAGCATTTCAAGGTAGATTGTCAACAAGAGATTAGGAAACTGGCTTATGAGATATGACCCGACTTGTCTTTATAACATAGGATCATTGAGTCCCCTCGTTATGATTCGTTTGCTCGTTCTTTCAATCTTTTGTATCTATTACATTTGATTAATACAATATCTTTTTCGCCGTTATTAGTCACTGTGAGATAACATAAGGATAATCAAACTCCCAAGACTGCAACTTGTTCGTTTATTTTCCACCAAAACACTGGTTGATTACAGTTGGGAAAGACTCTTGAAAAGATATGATAGCAAAGACAAACAACTGGTTCTTTTCTTATTGAAGAGAAAAGGAAAATTAGTTGGGACACAGATCGATTTTCCCAACATAGTCCGGACACATACATGTCTCTGTCCGATCATCCGATATATCTGAGTCTCACGCACACAATGCAAAACTCACGTGTATCGGAACAATCTGTATCCGAACATTTACATTCATACAAAGATTTAAAAAAAAAAAAGGGGGAAAAGAAAGAAAAAAAGAAAAGAGTAGAATCTTTACCCTCAAAGCCCATCCAATACATTTTACTTTGGGCACCCCAATTTAAAATCTTAGGCGGTGACCACAATACTACACCCATAAAAATACCCTTAAAAACACCATAACCTTCGTTCACACAGAGTATTAGTATCACTCAACGGAGTCGGAGAAGTCGCCGGAGGTTATCGGTCGCGCCGGCATCGATTCCCGGGGCGGCCTCCGCGTTGCAACCGAGCTTTGGCCTGAGGGAAAAAGTCGGCAAAGGCAAGCTACTCGGCGGAGGAGAGAGAGTAAAAACCCCGTACGCATCCTTCGGGAGGTTGTTGGGGTCGGGTCCCACCGGATTGCCCGACGGAATAACCACCAAACTCGCAGAAGAAGCTTTCGAGACTTGTTTTGCTGCGTCAGCTTTTTTCGGGCCGAACGCCGTCGCTTTGGACTTCGGCTTGTTGTTGATCTTCCGGTTCACGGGAGGGCACGAAACGCCGCGGTTTCTAGGGTTGTTGTTCGGTTTGGGGATTGGAAGAGGGAGGAGAGGTGGCTGCTGCTGCTGATTTTGTTGAAAAACAGAGAGCGGAGGAGGGTACGAGTAGGAGAGAGAAAGTGGCCGCGCGTGGAGGATACCGCCGTGGAAACTAGAAGAGTTGAGACTCCGATTGTTGTTTCTCTTGGCATTTCCCAACTGCTTGTATGAAGAAATCGATTTATCTGTAGAGGAATTGAACAGAGTTGCTTCCATAACTGGTTAATGATTGAACTAGATGGAAATTTCAGCCAAAGAAATAGTAAAAAAAACAGCTAGTGGGCAATGATCTCAAATGAAAACGGATCAATCGCCTGCAAATTTTCTGAGAAAATTGTGTACAGAAGGATAAAAAGTCCTTAATAAAGACTACAAAGTAAATATAAACAGCTTAATTCACAATCAAAACCTCTTCTTCAAGGTTAGATCTTTATTATGATAAAAAAAAAGAAGGGAACGCTAGATCTTTGAGAGAGAGAGAGAGAGAGAGAGAGAGACGAAGGCGTTACGTATCGATATATGGAGGATCTTTCGGGACCCTGTTTTTTCAGAAGGTGACTTTCTTGAGTATGGCCGAGGCGTCTTTAAATAGAAGATAACTCCAACGGCTACTTTACTTTATCATTTCTTGTTGGGTAAATTTCAAGATACTTCCTCATTTATCGAGTTTTATCACTAGACACCTTTTCTCTTAAAAAAAAAAAATCTCTCATCGGCACCCTCTACAATTATTGGCGAGATTACTTTTCAATTTTTGAAAGAGTGAAGTTGCCCTGCATTTTGTTGTCTTCAAAATTTTCTTTTCAGAAAGTAAAAGAAATAAAAAAATGATATTTACACAATAATCCAAACACAACACAAATACAATCTTTAACATATACGTGGACTCCACGCACCCTACCATGTGTGGGCCGCACGTATATGAGAGGTTGTGTAAGTTATTTTATTTGAATAATTGTGTAAGTAGCATTGTTGAAAAGAAATTTATACCTAGATCTTTTGCCCTTGCCAAATTATTTTCTACACAGTAAAAAAAGTGCAAACTTCTTAGAATTTACTTTCAAATACATTCCCCTCTCTCTCACACATTTTATGCATTCATATATATGTACACTCAAACATATAAGTGTGAGAAAGTCTTTTTAAAGTACAAAACTAGTAAATTGATTAAAGCACCAATAATGGTGGTCGTCTTAATTCAAGGACTGAAGTTTTGATTTTTGGACCTCATGTAATATACATCACCACAATATTGGTAAGAGACCAGAATGGCTGAGACAAGCTAGAAACTGCCAAGATGGCCTGGAAATAGAGCAAAATGAGAGGTCAGAGGTTTTTTAAAGGAAGTTATCTTCTAATAGACGGAGGGGTGCCAATGAAAGGTTTTTAGATAAGGGTTGTTCAATGAAAAAGCTCCGTAGACGAGGGGGTCTCCGAGATATTTACCCTTTCTTTAGAGATTTTTAAATTATTTTTAGACTAATTAACCGACAACCGTAGCGGTCGGCTATTCCCTAGTACTCCAGACCGTGGGAAACTGTTGGGCGGCTACCGCCAATTCGACGGCGGCCGTTGGATCGTCGTATTAGGAAAGAGCCGTTGGGGCGATTGTGACCGTTGATTCGTGTCCCCCGGTTTTCCTCGAATCTAGGTCCGGACTGGAAAAGTCGTGGGAACATCGTGGCCGTCCACGTTCGTGAACTGTGGGTCCCACACTTCGGAGGGCGGTGACGATTTCATCTGACGCAGAAATTCGGAATCTGGGTTAGGCAGCACAATATAATAATACTTTTTATGGATGCTGCTGCAGTGCTGCGCTGGAGGCTACACGTGTCAAATTCCGTGGTTCTGGGTTTGGTTGAATGATTTGTGGGGTCCGAAATAACTGATTAAATTAAAATTTGTGGTGGCGGAAAATTGTGGGGAATGGCCGAATGGGTCATATTCTTTTCATAAAATTGACTGGACCAAACACTTGGCGGAAAAAATCTTTTTCAATTAAGGCCATGTTCGGTCGAACTATTTATTTTTTAAGTAGTTATTTTTTGTTTTATAAAATAAGTTATTATGTCATAATATATCATTTTTAATTTAAAAAATAAGTGCTTATTTGAAAAATAAATCTTAGCAGAACTGGGCCTTATTTTTGGATTCATTCAAAAGACAAAAAAATAGTTTCGATAATAATTTTTTTTACTTTTCTAATTCTTCTCTTCGATACGGATTAATAATAGGCTTATCATGCCAAAACAATATAGTTGGGCTTGTGAGGCCCACCAGGAGTCCAATTTGATAATTCTATGCAATAATTTTTAAAGTTTCAATATTTATAAATTGAATTGGACATTAGAGGCCATTTGATCTCTCATAATCATAGGAAGAGTAACTAAAATGTAATTGATTTTGACACTCCACTTTTAATTAAAAAAAATTCCATTATTTGTCTTCAAGTGTTCAAAATACGTATAATCTGGATCACTACAAGACAAGTATTGAAATGTAGTAAGAAAAAAATATGAAGTGCAAAAATCATTTTCCTAACTAAAATCAAAGTTTCTTTTGAAAATTTGTTTTTCTTAGTTGTTAATTACTTTGTATAGAAGGGTAATGTGACCGGTGTTCTCGGCTTTCTGAGTAAAATTTGTAGTGCAGAACCTTTATACTAGTTTATTTGAAATGTATGTGCATGTAATTAAGTACATTTCAAGGGGGGCAAAAAAGAGAACTAATTTAACAAACAGTTATTATGTCTTCTGCATAACTTTTTAATTTTGTCTTGTATAGAGAAAATTCAAGATCCAACTTTTCCAACTTTTTTTTTTCCTCATAGATTATACATCAGCGGAGTAGTACGTTAGTTCACAAGGGATTTTGAGACTATCTATGGCTCTAAATCCCACCCTCGCCCTTTGCGGGGCTCGAACTCCTGTCTCTACTGAGGGAGAAAGGTGAGAAGACCAACTCGATAAGAGGATTTCTGAAAATCACTTGCTTTGATTTACGGACTGCTATTAAGCATGGGTTTTTTTTACAATAAATCTAGGTACACTACGGGGGTGTTCGGACAAATAAGTCAAAATGACTTATTTTTTGTCCTTATTCAAATTTTTTCGTATCATGTGGCTTATTGTTAATTTTTTGGGGATTATTGCATCCTCACGATGAGAGGAATCTAAAAAGTAAAAAATTTTGACCGAAATCCAATTTTTTTGAAAAAAAGACGAAACAAGTGGCTTATTGGCTTATTTTCGTTTTTTTTTTGGGTTTGTTTGGCTTAATTTTGGAGGGAAAGCCAGTGACTTTTTTAGAAGAACAACCCCATCCCACCACTACATACTTCACTATATTTTTTGTAAGGCCCATTCCAGGTCTAAAAAAAATACAGAAAAATATTTATAAATTTTAAAATAATATATTATGGGGTCATGTCAAAAATTAGCTCCAACAAATATCGGTAAGTATTATTTCTTGATTCGCAGGGGCGAAACTGTGCAGTTAAACAGTTTCGTCCCTACAAATCAAGAAATAATACTAACCGATATCCATTGGAGCTAATTTTTTCCAGGACCCCATAAAATATTATTCTAAAATTTATGGACATTTTTTTGGGAGCCAGGATGAGCCTCACAATAAATGTAGTAAATGGTGTAGTGAATGAATGGTAGTGTAGGTAACATCTCTCGTTTTTTTAACTGATTTTCTGGTCACCGAAAGTGTCAAGGTTGGCTGTCTTGCCCGTTGCACTACGGCATGTGAGAGAAAAAAATCTGAACCTCGTCAATGGCTAATGGTTATCAAATCTTTTGGTTCACTAGATTTATTATATATGGTCCCCCTTTTTTATCAGCTTGATTTATTATGGTTATCCTCATCTTGTTTAATTATCAACTCCGCTTTCAATGCCCCAGGAAATCTGCAGTTCAGCATTAAAGAAACAAAACGTGTCATTCTATTTTTTTTAAATTGGGTGTCCGATTTAGCTTAAGGTCCTTTCCGCTAAGATTTTTACTTTTTAAGAACTTGTTTTTTCGTTTTGCGAGACATGTCATTTTGTTACAATACATCATCTTTAATTCAAAAAATAAGTACTTAAGTATTTATGCGCATTTCGAAAACCTCAACGGTAAGGACCGAACAAATATGTGGGTCCGGGGGATTTTTCTTGGCGATGAGACCTGCTGGTGCTGGCTGTTTGCTTGTGGTGGTTTTCCGTGGTGATTTAGGCGGTGGGCTTGCAGGAATGGATTTTGGTGGCGCGTGGTGTTGCCGATAGTGGTAGCTAGGGTTAGAGTTTGTTTGGGCTTTAATTGTTGGGCTAGTCCCATATTATTTGGGCTTCTAGGGCTCTTGGGTTGCGATTCATTTATTTTAACTGTTTTTATTTGGGCTTTTTGACTTGTAGATGTTAGGACTTTGTCTCTTTTGAATGTTGTCTTGATTAATATCTTGCCAATCAAGAGTTTGGGTCTCGGATTGGACTTTCGTTCTTTCCTTGTCCTATTAATCTTCGTAACAATTTCGAAGGTTAATAAACATCTTATTGACTGTCATGCTTTTTCATCTGAGTCTAAGGTGGAATGTGGCGGATTAAAAATATAGGTGGAGAGACGTTTATAAAGGGAAATGAAGCTTCTTTTAGAACGAGGCAGCCAAATTCCAATGCTGGAACTACTTAAATTAAGGGTTCGAAGGCAACTTTTAACACAATCATGATTCAGCTTTCTAAAAGTGGGGCTTTTTTCATAACCATCTCGTTCCAAAGGCCATAGCTTTAGCTTAGCTTTTATCAAAGGACTCTGGAAGGAATGCTCAATTGGAGAGCACTAAGCAACAATGTCATTACTCAAAAGATTTGTTCTCACATAACTCAGCATCTGGTCATCAGCTAGCTTACCTGTAGCGCTCGCCTACTTTTTTGGAAACTGATCTAATCGTCCAAGAGGGAGACAAATTGGGATCATCACACACCTTGGGGTTGCCCTAATGGTTCGGACGGATGCCTAGACTTTGGGAGTACTCCTCAAGGTCTGGGGTTCGATTTCCCACTGGGTGAGTATCCTGAAGTAAGTGGGGAGCTGTGACTGGTATGGCTGCATTAGCTCCCTTGGAGATTTGGATTGCACAGTCGGGTCCATATAGCGGCTTGACTGTAGAGTTGTTCCTTTGTTACTTAAAAATAATAATAATAAAATTGGGATCCTTTGGCACGTGCTATACTAGGATCTCTTCTGTTTCGTCATTGCTTAAGAATGTGAAATTTACCAAAAAAGCAAAGTGTGTTGGATTTTAGTCGCCCATTTAGGCGCCGAAAGGGGAAAAAAAAAAAAGGAAGGGGCCAAGATCTACAATCAAGAGGGGACCAAACTGGGAAATAAAAATAAATAAATTTTGACAAAAATACCGTAATTGACTTGAAACTACATCCCTACCGTCTTGAGTGTTGTATTTTCAACGACTTTATATATTCTTTACTACCTTATATAACACGTCAACTCAATATTTGTTGTTCATTCGTTGAATAAGTAGAACACCTACATACTTAAATTTGATTATGTTTCATACTTTCATGAATAAACTGAGACAAATTTTTGGTGAAAACCGTACTGTTTGGGAATAACGCCACGTCTAACGTATTCAGATAAGACAGTTAGCTACACATGGGCAAGTTAGCATGTAGGAGTTGGCCGATCCTTGGTGGCCAAACTAGAGAGGATCAGTCTATCCTGCTCCTCAGCGCGAGTTAACAGCTAGCCTAGAATTGCTAACCCGAAGCATCATCATTGCCAAATCCCAATGCCGAGCCTATAAGCCCAGTCAATTGGTTGCTCGTATCAGACAGAACTAAGGGACCAAACCTGGCCTTCCGCCGAGCGTAGTAGCCGTGACCGAATCATCACATTCGGCCCACTACACTCTAATTAAATATAGATGATTAAAATCAAATACTCTAAAATAAAAGAGGGCTGAGAGGATGGGTTAGAGAGGTTTGGCACTCTCAAATAGAGATAGAGAGGTGCTACTGTACTATTGCATGCATACCCTTTTAGGCCCGTTTCGAGTCTCAAAAAAATAATCGGAGCCAATTATTTTGTTCAAAATATTTTGTTTATGGTCTCTTTAAAAAAAAAACTCATGCAACTTGGTATCGGTTAGGGCGTCTATGAATTGCCCAACTTTGTCCCATAATTTAAGCTTGAATTCTAAAGCGAAATTGGGTGTTTCGTAAATGCCATTATCGATACCGGATTAAACTTATTTTTTTTTAATAACCGTTAACAAAGTATTTTAAACAAAATGAACGACTCTAATCATTTTTTTTAAAACCCAAAACGGAGCCAAGAGGAATATGCATGTATGCGCAGGTACATATTTAAATCAGTACCTCTATCATTTCTGATAGACCGGGCCGGCCCTATCCCAAGGCCCAAGTTGAGCATCCCCAAAAGGCCAAATTTTAGGGGCACTCTACTAATTTGTTTATTTGAATTTAAGTAGAAGTCTTTTTTGGTCTAATAGAAGAAAAAAAGGGCCCATTCCAAATTAATTAGAAGGCCCACACAATCAATGGAAGAAGGGCCCAAAAAATTTTGGTGGCACTTGTGTAACTAGGGGATCTAGATGGTCCATTTAATTTTCCAAACAAACAAACACATCTCTCTCTTACGTTTTGCCCAAAACGAAAAATCCAAACTGAACGAAGAACAAGGGTTTATCGGTAGGCTCTCTCTCTCTCCCCTCAACCCTTTCATGAAGTAACAACACCCGAGAATCACTCCCTCATACACACAAAAATCTCTCTTCAATCTTCACTGAATTCCTAACAGCATGTTGCGGTGGTACTGTTATCGTCACATAGCCTTTATATAATTGTAGTTGCTTTCGTATGAGTGGTATGCATGTTAGATAGCCTGTGATGTCATTCGTTGATCTTCGTTAGGGTTTTGGCATTCTCTATTTGCCCCCATTATGTTTCATGAATTTTCGTTGCAGTGATGAACTATTGGTTTTTGCAGGTCGATTTTGGAGATAGACATCATAAGTATATGTTTGGACATGAAAAAAGAAAAAGAAAGTAAAGAATAGATGCATTAGTGATAGTGATATTAGGGCTTTTGTTATTTATAAGTTCAATTTAGTAGTGATAGTGATATTAGGGCTTTTTTTTATTCTCCACTTGATTTGTGTTTTAGCTTATTGGAAATTGAAATGCACGACCAGTATATATTACACATTGCGAAGTCTTAGAATATATCTCTCTCATTCGCTTGCAAGGCTTCAAGTCCGCAAGTATTCCTTTATTATGTAGAGCCCTGGCTAGTGGTGCTTAGATTTGCACTTGTGTTGTTAAATGCAGAGCCCTAACTGGTGGTGCTTATTTTTGTGCTAAATATTGTTAAGTATTACTCCTTTCGTCCCAAATTGCTCGCCCCTTTTGGGGAACCATGCGATTTTTTTTTCCTAAAGGCACACTTTTTTTATTAGGTCTTGGATACTTAAAATCCTTGGGCCGGCCCTACTGATAGAGATATTAGAGTATGGGTTTTCAACCATAGTGAGGTGCCGTTCTGCATTCTTTCTAAATCTTTTTTTTTCAAAAAGAATGTAATTTCAAAATCAAATATAATGAAAATGAAAAATAATTTTTTAATTTTTTTTGCACCGTTTAAAAGATTTCAATGAGATCTATCAAATAAGATCTATATTGATAAAAAAAAATTATTTACGTAAATACATAATTTGAGTTTGAAATTACATTTCTTTCTGAAAAGTTTCTTTTTTTAAAAACCATTCCCTTCTTTTAGAAACAGGAACGGACCCTGAACAAACTAACGACTTGGGCGGAAGAAATGATGATATCGGGAAACGGGCTCGAATCAGTGGTTTAAATGAAATGAAATGATATCAATAGAAACCTGACTTGGCCCAAACTTTGTTGGGCATTTTGAGTGATCGCTGTCGGTCAGCTCGAACCACAGTTCTTTTCTCAGTGGCTTTAGGACCAATCCTTTTTTCGATCATCACTTTAGAGTTAGACCAATCAATCCATCACTTCTTTTATCAGTCGTTATTCAACGGATTGAAACACCTATTCTCAATTACAGCCAATTTTAAAACCAAAAAATAATAATTTAAAATCTATTTCTGTTTTCAATAAAGCTATGATACATATGAAATGTATATACTATATACATATGAGTTTTGTGGAACTTACTTCGGATCCCTCAAAAAATATTCGAACCGTTTATTATTTTTAAAATATTTTTTATGAAGTCTTGTAAAAAATCAGTTCAACCTGATATTGGTAAGGATTTTTTTCTAAATTTACGAGGGCGAAACTAAGCAGTTACAAATTCAAAAAAAATCTTTACTGATATTAGGCTGAGTTGATTTTTTTACAGACTCCATAAAAAATATTTTAAAAATAATGGATGGTTCGAATCATCTTTATGGGACCCGAGGTGGGCTTTACAAAATTCATATGTACATGATATGTACATATGGCAACACTCGTCTGTTTTGTAAGTATTATTTTCATTTTCCTTATGCATTTTTTGAAATAAAACAATACAGTATCATTTTACTATCGCTATAATTGTGTAGAGCAATGCTGCCATGATTGTTTGCTTTAACCTTCAACAATTAGTACTTTCTTCGTCTCTTTTGTTTTGTTGTAATTTTGATATACGGGTATTTTTTAGATAACATAACGCATTTTTTGTTATTATTTTTATTTTCTTAAATCAATTATAATACCTAATTGAGCTTTTTTTAACTGATGTTGTGGAAAACTTTAGAAAATTATCCATGAAGATATTTTTTTATTCAAGAAAATAAATGTTATCGAAAGAGACAAATAAAAAAGGACGCATGGAGTACTACTTAGTGTGTTAAACATTTAGGGTTGCCGATACAACGAGTTTAGATCTCCAACATTCAAGAGCTGGGAGCATGCTACATCAATATTAAGTGTAAGACCAAATTGTAAATGGCTAACCCAGTGATATTGGTTTGTTCATAACGAATTCTTTGACATTAATGAATTTTGAAATACTGATACACTGAAAGTTTTGCAAATATTATGAAAATATGGGCTAATATGATCATGGATTTGGTGTATATGACGTGTCGTAGTCAAGTGTGGTGTCCTCATTGTGTCGTAGTCAAGTGTGGTGTCCTCATTATTCATTGATTCCTATTGAGTCAGAGGTTATCGACAAATCCAACAAAATAAACGATTCAAATGAAATAATCAAATAGCGAATGTATTCCCCGGCCATCACCTCAAAGGACGTGGTCCAAATCCTATGATCAGGACTATCTTTTATTCCCTTAATTTTGCTATAGTTTAAAATATAAAAATTATTATTTCATCCATTGAAACGAGCTTACCTCTCAACATAAAATCCCAAAACGCTTTAAGGATTCATTTCAATTACATACCAATTTGAGAAGTATTTGTTAACAAATTAATTTCAATATTTTTTGCTTCCTAATAAATTTTTTTTTAAATATCATGGTAAAAGATTTTTTCTTGTCTAAACCCTTTTTACAATTAAAATCTGAGAAAACATAGTTAACAATACGCAGTATAGCAATACAAGTTTAAAGATTAGTAATTAATAATACCAAAAAAAAAAAAAAGATGAGTAATTGATTTTTCAGATCAATATTTTAACGTGGGGTAATATTGATGTGTGAATTTGATTGAAAGTTTAAGAATAGGTTTTATAGAAACGCGAAATCAGAGTAGGCAATATAAAGTAGCCGGAGGCATGAAAATAAAGGTATTGTTCATATTAACATTAATTCTAAACTCAATAGTGCATTCCAATTTAGAAGGGGCTGAAGAAAATTAATTAGTGAAACTGCTTTCGGAAAAATCATAATCAAAATTTTTTTTTGCACCATCTTTCATCCTTTTTTTGGATTGTGCTTTTGCCTTCAATCGCACTCAAAAATGACATTATCCCAAACTTACCCATCATAATAATCATCAGTGGAAACTTTTTTTGCTTTTTCAAAAATTATCAACAAAGTCTCGGGATAACACGATTGATCGATCCACTTTTTTTGGCAAATAATACTGCACTAAAATATTTTTTTTTTTTAGAAGGCTTTGACCCATTTGTCTAATATTCATACGGTCGAATTTGTAAAATAACAATGCATATTATATAGCGGGTTTAAGTAAGCCCACTTGCCACCACATGCCTTCGCCCTAACCTTTATCAATATAATCCATTTTGTACGAAATTTAAAAAAAAAAACTTTTATTCGGTCTTTATGCTAGGCTTTTTAAGTCATTTTTTAAATCCCATAATAACACAGCATAATCGTTATCAGTCAATGCAAACAAATTTCTAGTTTCTTTTTAAAGGAATTTCAACAAAAGTCCCACGCGTTATTGTATTGGATTTTCATTACCAAAATAAAAAACAATGAAAATATATTTTAGCGTCGGGAAAAACCCGATAACGATGAATTAATTACTAGTCTATCATCAGTTTTGTCGGCAAAATAAAATATAATATTAGGCTGTGTGTTTGTTTGGTTTTTTTTTTGTGTGTGTGGCACATATTTGCTTTCTTCTCATTGTAAACAAATTAACCAAAAATAGAATCAACCAACTTTGATTTGTTTGGGTTTTTTATCCATACTTTTTCTGTAAGAACGGCAAAACATTAACTTATGCATAGGACTGTTCCTGACTTTTCCGAGGAGCATACGAGCTCGTAAAATGAGACCCTATATAATTTATAACAACTTTATAGATAAAATTAACTGCAAAATTATAATATTAGTCAATTAGTTAGAAATTATTTATGCCCTATATTTATGTTGATTCATATTTAATTGGCAAAGTTTATAGTAATTTGTTACTACAGTATTAAAGATTCATCCTCAATCATTTTTTGCTGTTTCTTTAAAATTTGTCAAGATTCATCAATCATCCACTGCCGCCTTTTCAAATTCTTAAAAAAAAGGGTCAGCTTTCGCCAGTAAAACAACAACTGATTTCGTATTATAAAAGACCAATTGATAGATAGATATATATATTTGGCAAAAGTGAGAGATACTGCATTGATAAAATCATGGATAAAACTAAACTAATCATCTAACTGATACATAACGAGAAAGAACGAGACGATTGATGTTTTTCATTCCTAGCCCATGTATCGCCTGATGCACATTTTGCTAAGCGGAAGATTCACATATTCTATAGCAGTCTCAAAAAGAGATATATTGCTAGCCAAGAAAAAAAGACAACAAAAACCCAAACGATTAGATGAATTTCGATTAGAAATGAACACACTAATGAATTTCTAGGAAACCACCAATAGATGCATACTAATCTTCTCGAACCCGAACAGTAAACAAATCGCCCAAAGGCGAACTTTATTACTCTCACGAGAAGAGACAAAACACCCCCAGATCTTGCTCTAAATCCAGTCGCCCAAAAACCACCGAACGGATTGCAACCGTCATTGCCTCCACCGATGCTGCCACAAGGGCTCCAGCAACAGATTACATGCGGACAAGCGACTCTGGTGACGGCGAAGCCCATCGAACAGAGAGGGTCAGGTCTAAGGGAGGAGAAAAAGAAAAGAAAAAAACCATAGGGAAGAGGGGGATCAAGAAAGAGGAGAGCAAAGAAGGGAGAGTAGATGGAGGAGGAGGAGGGAGAGGGACGCCTCCCCTCCCCCGGGAAGAAAAGCTAGGCGACTGTGGCTTTTCAAAATTGTCTTAGAGCTCTCAAAACCCTAGGTTTATAGACTATAAAGGTGAGCTGATCCCTAGTGAGAGGTTAAAATATAAGATGCCATAAATTTGGATAGTTGGATTTGAAAATTTGTTAGAACCCGGATCCTATAATTTCTACCCAACCCACCCATGTTTAGATCCGCGTGTGGCTCTTTAAAACGACAGCCGTTGGATTAGATGGGAGTCCCGTACCAGCCATCTCATCCGGGATCCCTCATGAGAACCGGAGTGTATGTGTATATATATATAGTACTTTTACTAATTGAAAGCCCTAGTTTTCGAATTTTCGGCCTTATTCGTTTTGGGGCAACTTGGGGGCTCTGCCGCTCTGTTGTCCCCATGGGCTGTCCATTTTGGCTTAGACTTCATCTCAGCAGAACAAATCTCGATTGTCCATCTGTTTATCACCGAGATAAATTCTGAGCCGTTCATTGCCAAAATTGGACGGCCCGGATGGGAACAACACGGTCCCTGAGTTTAATCTGGGGTCGCAAAACTCCTAGACATTGTCTCCATTAAATTTTTTCTATCTATCAAAACCTCTTTCAAAAATCCAAACCGAGCAGGGTGGCCTTGTGTCGGAGGCGGCCCTGATTATGTATAAAGCCAACTGGCCAATTCCTTGAATCCCATGTTTTAGAGTTATTTTTCTTCACTCGCCTATTTTTTATTTGGCCAGCTCGCCGGAAGAATACCGGGCGATCCGTCGGGTGAAAGCTGACCGGCGGCCGTGTTGAGTGGCACTCGAGGGCAAGCGTTACCTATGCTCTGTTTGGACTATTTATAAGAGTCAATTTGCCATTAGAAAAACAAAGGGAGAAAAATTGTTGATTTTTTAACCAAGTTGCAAGGACTATTTTAGACTATTTTTTTTGGATTCTTGGCTATTCGTTGCCATATTAGTTGTCATCAAAATCATAACTTGGGAGATTTTTTTTTTCCCACAAAATTCATGTTCCCCCAGCGAACTAAAAATTGTTATTTTTGGCATCAAATTAGACAACAAGCAACAATTTTGATATGGTCAGATTTGTCACCAACACTGCTACCAGTTGATCTTCATCAAAAAATGAGATGAATTTAATCCAATGGTCTAAAGTTGAGATTTTGCCAAATTATACTATCAAATCAGTGCAACATTTTTTTTTTAAACAGTAACAAGTGAAAAAAAAAATTGACAAAATTATTTTAGTACCAATGAATGCACTAACCCTACTGTGAGCTATTTTGATTGTTTTAGATAACTCATTTTCCGCTAAAATTCTTATTTTTAAGTATTTATTTTTACTTTACGAGTCATGTTATTCTCTCATAATATATCACATTTAATTTAAAAAATAAGTACTTATTTTCTTTAGCTGAACAAGACAATTTACTAAAGGTTCTTTTGGGTGTTATATATATATTGGCCAAATAGTACTAAAAAAACTGATAAGTTTAGGTTTACCAAACACAGCCCAATTGTGGACCGAAACGATGACCAGGAAATTGACAAGGTAAAATAGGATTCCGAGGAAACAAACGACGTATAAATAGAAAAATACTTTAATACTCCCAGAAGAACCAACAAAGGTTGTTGTTCTCTCTCTCTCTGGTTCGAAAGGGGCCACACACAGGACAAACCGAGGGTTTTGTCAAGTAGAAGAGAGAGAAAAATAAAATCCAAACTAGTAGAATAGAGAGAGAGAGAGATAGATTGCACAAGTAAAGCAGTTATTAAGGTTTAGAGAGAGAAATCAAGAGAGAGAAGACTACTTCTTGTTCGCCCAGCTGCTGCTTAGGCTTAAAGTTGAAGTCTTTTTCTTCTACTCCAACCAGAGGCTCTGTCTCGGCTAGGGTTTCCGAATTCTGAACAAGGTAAAGTTCAAGTTTTTAAGTATTAGCAGTTCTAATTATTGTAATTAGGGGAAAAGTCCTAATTTTTTTTTGAATTTGACTGAGTGTTTGGGTGGGCCAATTGAGGATTGGCGTTTTTAATTTACTAGTATCTTGCTGCATTAATTAGTGTAATCTTTATTTGGTATTTCGCCTTAATTCCTCCCTTCATATTCACACCACACATGCGTGCTCAACAAGCCCCCCTTTCTAGGGTTGAGGTTAAATTCTAGGGTTTGATTTTTATCATCAAAGGTTGCTCCTTTCTAGGGTTGAAGTTGAATTCTACGGTTTGAATTTTCTGCCGTGGGCAGGGTGTTCAGGTAGTCACTCGTCTTTCGCTCGTATTTGTTCCTTTAGGGTTTTTGTCAGGAAACCCTAGTTGTTTCCTGTAATTTCGCCTGTTTTGTTCTTGTGAGTTATAGTGCTTTTTGATACCATGGTATTATTCAAATTTTCTTTCTGGGTTTTTGATTTTATGTTTTGCTACATTCAGCCTGGGCCTTTAGATTGTTTTGCCAACTATCCTGGATTGTTTTCCGCGAATTAGCATGCTTTCAGTTTTGCGGTGTTATTTAATCCGACTTTCTTCTTATGGTTTCATTTAACTGATTTCTGTTCATCTATTGAATATGTGCTTGTTCTGTTTTTTGATTTCAGGACTGGCGGCCAATTTATTTGGTGGTTTTGATTGGAAAGCCCAACTTCTGTTTTGGTATTTGATCAACGGGACACTGAACAACTGGTAATTAACTGTTGTTTGACAATATTAGATGGTTGTTTTTTTGACACGTGTGAATGTGCTGCTGTCAGCTTCTGCATTTCTGCATTTGTTGGCTTTCGTTTTATCCTTTACCTCAATCAAGTCGGTAATGGATTGGTTTGCATCGTTGGACTGTTTGAATGATCAAATACTCCAATACCATCTTCATCTTAACAATGGTAGTATATGAGGACTGACATTAGATTTGTTCTTTATATTTGAAACTTAGCGGTTAATTTGTATCTAGTGATATTTCCCATTGCGATATAATTCTTTGATGGAGGAAATGCTTGGTGGAAATGAGATTTCTATATTCCTGTGTATCTATGTGAAAAGAAGGGAACTTGTATTTGTTAGTTCTTCTACATGCCTTCTTATTGTGGTCTCTGTGCCTACACGTTATGTCCTTCGTTGTCATACTCATGGTGTTTAATTGTCTATTGGAAAACGGATCATGACATATACGTATACTGGTCCAGTGATATGTACTTGAATGGTAAAATTTGTTAAATGCTTATTTGTTTAGTGGGAGGAGATTTTTTTATCTTTCACGAGTACCCTTTTGGTGTTATATATGTAACTTGACCTTTTGACATCTTATAGTGTCAGCAAAGCTTGTTCCGAGATCCTTTTATACTTGGGAAAATGATGGCCCAAGACATGTTTTGATAATTAATACCTTTTAAGGACATGCTAAGAACATTTGTTAATGAACAAAATGTCCTTGGCGGGTATTAATTATCAAAACACGTCCTTGGCCGTCATTTCCCTTTATACTTTTGGACTTAGGTCATTCAAGATGATGCAATCTGTTCGATTATTACGAAAGTCCAAAAGGACTTTGATTGGCTTCTTCGAGCTGGTCATCAAGTTCTTTTGAGCAAAACTATAGGCATATCTGGTGTGGATGCTTGCTAGAATATATGGTGTATGGTCTTGTGTTTGGGTTGCATTAGCTTTGAATGGATTCCTATCCCTTCTCCTTGTGTTTGTCACTTTGTCTGCATACATCCTTGTTTAGTATAGTCATGGTGCAATAACTATGACATGGTGGATCAGTTTGTTTTCCTGTGATCCTACACCCCTGATCCTGTTTCTTTTCTTGTTTTACTTGCACTAATGTGCCTTTGGTAGATTTTAAAACCTTTCAACTTCGTGCAAAACCTTTCTTGGTTGTAGACAAGTGAATCTCAACCACGCTCATCCATCTCTCTGATATTTTCGTTAAGTTGGTGCTTAGAAAATCTCTAGTAAATCCCATTCCAAACCCAGCCGTTGGCACTCCTAGTTAACTATATTTTATTTAAGTAATGGAAAATAAGAAAGAAACAAATATCTGTTTTTCTGTCTAAACTACTGTACACTAGCAGACCAATTTTACCCTCTTTTCCCAAAAAGGAAAGAAACAACATATTGATCTTAAATTTTAACTTGACATCCTGTTAAATCCAAGATGGTTCTGTCTTTGATCTTTTTCCGTCGTTTGTTCTCCTTCTTCTGGTTACTTTAAGCCCCCAAGCACATAATCATATATGTTTCAACCTTGCTTGTTGCTTGCTACTTTTATGTTGTCAATGTAACTTTGGGTAAATTTTATTTTCATTTTGTGCTCCTAAACTGGTGAGCTAACCATAATAAGCCATTTTACCCTGCTATCCATGTTTGTTGCCAAATGGCTCTGCTTGGATTTTCTTTTGATATGATTTAAGTTGACAAGAATAAACCATTTTACCTAACCATCCAGTTATTTTCTTTGATATGTCATAACTGATAAATAAACACTGTTTCCGATTCGCTCATTAGTCATTTCTATTTTATCTGAAATCTCATTGTTGTTCACATGATTAATATGACTGACATGGTAATATGTTCTGAGCAGTTATAATTAGGCGTAAGTTTATAGAATGATTACGTTCTTTATCTATGGCATTAAGGTACACGAACCTGGGATTGCTTGCATATACTACTTGCTTACCCTTATATGATGGGGAGGATTGCAACTTTTTATATGCTTCTGTTTTGTAACTTTTTATGGGGAGGATTCAACCAAGTTCTTACATGCTTCTGTTTTGTAACTTTTTTTAATGGAAGCTCTTACTAATTTCGTGATTGTATACTGATGCAGGCAAAGTCATGAATTTAGTGGTTGATCTCTGTGTTGATTCTTTACTTCTGTATTGCAACTTTTTACTGAAATTGTTACTTATTTTGTGATTGTATACCGATGCTGGCACACCGATGCACAGGCCTTGCTGCACTAAAATATCCACGCATATTATCTCCTAAAAATCTGTAATGTCTTTATCTTATTGTGGATGCTATTTAAGGGGTGTTCTAAGTGATTCTGCAACATTTGATTCTGCTTATAATAGATATGATGAAGAAGTTTGTGCATTATTCTTTATGGTGTTTAGTCTTCTATGTTGAGTTAGTGAACATCATACAGCTTTTTAGCATTTGGATAGTTCTGTAGAGGTGTGACATGCTCAACTGTCAATGTGAACATAACTTCACGGAATCAATCACTTTGTGCAAAATAGTTGATTGCATCAAGTTTGGGCCTTTGGCATGCTTTAGATGCTGTCTTACAAGTACGTGTTTACCCATGTTATGATCCAATGGTTTTGCAGGCTATGGTTGTAATTTTGTCAAGATGAAGGATATCTTTGATGCTTGGAAGTCCTAAGTGACATGTGAAGCATTATGACGCTTGAGGACTTTTTTACCCTTACTGAGATGAAAGATGGGCTCACTGCTCTTGGTCGAGTTAAGGAACTGGTCAATGTAATGCAGAAAGAGAAAGACTGTATTGTGAAGAATGTTGGTGATGCAACCAGGCAGTGGTCTACTGTTGCGAGCACTATAGCAGCCACCGAGGACAAAGACTGCCTTGACCTTTTTGTTCAGTTAGAGGGGCTTTGGTTTATTGATAGGTGGCTCAAGGATGCTCAAAAGTTTGGAAATGACACAGGTGAAAGCTTTCTGGAAGAGTCCATCACTGCATTACTACGTGCACTTGAAAAACTGCACATAGATTGTAAAACGTCAGTGTCTTCAGGAGTTTGGATAACAGTCAAGGATCTCCTTGGCCACACTAGTTCTAGGGTTCAGGATAGGGCTAGGGCCTTGTTTGATAGCTGGAAGCAAGACGGTGACAGTGAAACAGCTCCTCAAGATTTTGAGAAGGCTGGGAATGAAGAAAAACCTCTAGAACCACAGAAGGAAGAAATGCTACCATCTACATGCTCAGGGAATTTCCAAACAGAAAATGTTGATGATTGTCAGACCCAAACCTCTAACAAGGAAAGTACTTCAGATCACGAAGTTTTGAAAGATGAGGGTTCATCAGATCCTGTAGGGTCATCCATCGTGTTAGAACCTGTTAAAGAAAGTTCTTCTGTCGAGGAAGAATCCCCGTCCTATCATTTGGAAGGAACTGCCTCAGTTGAAACTAGTACTTCTGTGGTCCCACAACTAGGGATTGAGGAAAAGCCAGACATTCCTGATTCAAATGAGTGTAATGATGAATCAAACAGGATACCGAAGGTCACAAGTCCTCTCTTGGGTACAATGGAAACTTCTTCTGTTTCTCTTTTGGGTGATGAGGTTACTGCAAATGCTCAGGAATCTGTTACAGATTTGGACTTGGAGAACAATGTTGATACGAAAGACAAAGCTTGTCCACAAGTTTCATCTGTTTGTGGCACAGAGGCAGATTTGTCAGAAGGGAAAAGCAGGAGGGATGATGCTGAATCTCCGCATCATCAATGCAGCAGCACAGCGGTTTTCGAAAATCAAGGTCAAGATTGCAATACTGGTGTTCTATCAGAATTTGCCGGCAAGGAGGGTAAATTGACAAAACAGGAGGACCCACAGGCTTCTTTCTCCAGTGAATGTAGCGGGGCAACTGACGAAGTTAAGGAGCACGATAGTGATGAAAGCGATGATCTGGCATTTGATTCTGATTTTTCGAAACCGGCAATGGACTTCAAACGCTCTGATGTGATTGTTGACAAGAGTAGGTCTGATTTGGAGCTTGATGATCTCATGCTAGATCCTCTTGAGGTTGCTCGACAAGTAGCCATAGAAGTGGAGAGAGAAGTTGTCGATCGCAGCAGAGAGCCAAGTTGCAGCGGCTCTTCTGAAAAAACCTGTAAAAAAGGTGGGCAGCGGGATAGCCCAGAGGGTGTATATGGTGAAGAAATCCAACCCTTTGATGCCTCGTCTAAAAAAGAGGTGCCAACTAGACCTGATCGGTCAACTGTGTCTTCGCCAAGTGGGGAAGATCTGTTAAGTAGTGCAAAAACCCTAGATGCTGAAACAGAAGATCAAAACCAAGATATAGACTCCTATGAGGTCACTGAGGCGGCAGCACAAAAGGAACCTGAAGTTAGCGCAGAGAAAGGTTTCAGTGATTTTGATCTCAATCAAGAACTTTGCTCTGAGGATATGGTAGATCGCCCTGTAAATCCAAACTCTACCACCATCTCCGTGGTTTCTGCTTCAAGGGCTGCAGCGGCTCCTGGGTTTCCCATATCTCCTTTGCAGTTTGAGGGCGCTCATGGTTGGAAAGGATCCGCTGCAACCAGTGCTTTTCGCAGAATTCTGGAAGATGACAAGACTCGTGTCACGGATGGGACCCAAAACGGCTCAAAGCAGCGGCAGGACTGGCGGCTTGATTTTGATCTGAATGTGGCAGAGGCCAGTGATGATAATAAAGCTGCAGATCTAATACAGTTCAAAGATACCCAGATAGCATCTTCGGGCCTTCCCTTTGGGGAATCTTCAGTTGAAGCCAGCACAAAAAGACATGAGAGGTTGTTCAATTTGGATCTTAATCATGTCAGTGATGATGGTGATGGTCCGTCTCCTTCCTCTTCATCATCATCGATGCAGCCTGCCTTGAGGAACATTGATTTGAACGACCAGCCGTCTGTTCAGAATGATTCTTCGTCAGATCTAGTGCAGCCTTTTTTTCTCGGTAAGTCATCTTTGCAAATGTTAAATGCTTCCAGAGGAGTTGGATCACATGATTCGGTGATTTCCATCATGGGTACCAGAGTGGAGGTCAATCAAAAAGATTTTGTTCCTCAAACTCCTTCCTTGCAAAATGGCAGGAACGTAAACCCTACCTTGGACTTTAGTCTGGGAAATAGTGGGGGTGTTTTGGGGGTGGGTTCTGCATTTCCATATTCGGGTCCTCCGGTTTTTGGGTACAATGGGCTTCCAACAGGGCCTGCGGTAACTTTTTCATCGGCCACGTATGGGCCGCCCCATTACATGGTAGATTCTAGAGGAGCAACTGTCGTGCCTCAAGTTTTGGGTTCTGCATCGGCATCTCCAGCTGGTTACTCTCATCCTCAGTTTGTTCTGGGTATGATTGAAACCCCTCCAGGTTCAAATGGCGCTGGGCCTTCACGGTCCCATTTTGATCTGAATTCAGGCTTGATGTTTGAAGGTGGAAACAGGGAATCCTCTTCAGGCTCTGGTGGTGTTGGAAAACGGAAGGAACCAGATGGTGGGTGGGAGCCCTACCCATTTAGCTATAAACATCAACAACCGCCGTGGAAATAGGGTATTTATATCTGGGTCCCCTCTTTGGATCAGTTTAGGAACTAAACACAACAGACTAATGTTTTTTACATAGCTATAGGTGAGATCCAGAGAAGGTTATCCTAATTTAAATTAGTGGGAGGGAGAGTTTGTAGAAGTGAATAAAGACGATAATTGTGGATGTTATGTGATTCATGAGATTAACTGCCAAAGAAGGAAAGCAAAGGTTAGGTTTTATTGTTTTCAAATGGTTTATTTTCTTATTTTGCTTTGTCTATGTTCATAGCCGGCCCTTACTACCATAGAAAGCTTGTTACATGTAGCTGTAATCTCTCCTTATATATATCAAAGACATTTAGTGAAATGATTCTCTTGTTTGTTTGGTTTTTTACCATTTTCTTGTGTTTCCATGGTATTGTCTTGATACAGAATATATTTCAAATAAATGTGTATCAAGGCATCTGGGTTGAGCAGATGACACATCAGATTCTTGATTTTCCTAATTTACTGTATTCTAAATGTGCTTCATATGCATATTTTAGTTGCTAAATTTACCATTCTTGTGCAACTATATGAAACAGATTAGAGGGTTGTTAGACCTGATTTTAAGGTAGAAATCTTAATGCTGGAAGGTGCAGTCTTCATTCCATATTCTTCTCCTACCAATTGTGAATAATGAGAAAGGTGATGTAAAGGGTAAATTGCGGTAAACCTCCCTCATGCACGGCCCAATTCTACTTTACCCCACGGAAAAGTTTATTGCGAAAAAATGTAGATTTACATTCTTCATATTGGATTTTAAACATACCTCAACCTCACCCTACCCCTTTCTCCCCCTTCTTCTCCGCTGTCATCAACCAACTAGCTTTTCTTCTTGTTGTAACCACCGCCGACCTCCTCAACCACCACTGCCACTCAACTCTATGTCCCCAACAACCCGCCCCCCCCCCCCCCCAAAACTTCACTTGATCTCTCACTTATTCTCTTTTCCTCTTTCTCTAATGGTTCTCTCTTTTCGAGTTCAACGTGAAGCATGGATAAGCCGTGTTTGGATATGAGCATGGGTAAGACTGGTTGGTTATGGATATGAGAGCAGTGTTAAGTCTAAATTTCTCATTCAGTATGCTACTCACACACAGAGTTCCAACTTCCCATCTTACACCCTAACTCCGGGGCTTAGTGTCTCGTGAAAGAACTACATAAAGGGGTTGGGTTCTAGACATTCACGGGTACCACGAAAATATACCAAGGTTTAAGGTAGGTTTATTGCAATTACTCAATAATATCAAAATTTTGTAGGATTCGCATATGAACGACCAGCATTTTTTCAAGTCCCGCCAATTTGATCTGAATTATTAACTAGTTCACATTGCAATGAAGATAGCACTGGCCAGTTCTGGTTGTTCAACAAAAAAGATTCCCCATTTCCACTAACAAAAAACCCTAAAAACTTGACACATTTTATCATCTTATTTTTACTAACAAATTTTTTTTAGCATTTTACCATCTCGTTTCCACTAACAAAAAAGTTGTCAACAAAAACTGTTTTTGCTATAATAACTTTGTTTACCAATCCATCAACTTATTTATTATCGAAAACACCTAAACAACTTCTCGACCACTAATAAAAATCTACAAATTTTTCACTACCGGAAACACCCCCTATTGAGAGTTCATCTGTAGGAACACAAAAGGCAAACCCAGGCAAGATACGTGTTGATTCCAATACTTTAAGTTGACAAAAAGTACATCAAGAATTTCAGCAAGTATAAGAAAAATATGAAAAAATAAAGAGGTTACTACGTTCCCAATCAACCGGGTCTTGGATTCTCTGTGGTTAAGAGACATTGCCTACTTCTTACAACTTTAAATAAAGATGCCGTATAAGAAAACTATGAAAAGCTGTTTACAAGATTTGCACGAAAAGATGTAAACCAGGGTACAGCAATCCAACAAATATCCCTTCCCCTGACGGCAGTTGTAGCTAAATTGATAGTCCGAACACTGCGCTGTCTATTGCCGATGCCTCAAAACCCTTGTACTATAAGAACAAAGTTAGATTGCCTGCTCAATGATGGTATCTCTCCTCCTGTAACCAAAGAAGATGGACAAAGTGGTGCTACATTCTTTTCCAACGTTAAAATACTAGCATGGATTCAGAACCAATTCTGAGGCACTTCAAGTGATCGCAACAGTTTCTCTCGACAATACTACCTCCGCTTGTACCTGCAGAAAATCAAAGATAGTATAAGAAATGCTTATCCAACTATTTATGACAAAAACTACATCATAATCAAGCACAAAACAAACCCAGGAACTAATTATATTCCCTTTACCCAGAATTCAATCCCAATCTCCAAAAAATCTGAGAAACTATAATTTTCCTTCAAGTTCATGCTAAAGAGAACTCCTTTGTCTTAAGGTAACACGTGACAGCACAACGTATTCAACGCAGTGAACCTACCACAGGTATTGCCCAATAAATAGCCTACCGTGGGAGAATTGAAGGATTATGGCCAACCAATTAGGCTAGCACTGTAACATCAATGTTCTAAATGGCGCTTGGCGGTAGTTGGGCGGAGACCCACCTCCAAGCGCCAAGCCGCCTAGGCGGCACCAAGCAATTCAGCGGATTTTTTTTTTTTTTAACAAACCATTATCCAATCAAACTATATTCCATGTATCCATAATGCAAGTTCAAAGTTCAAACCCAAATGAAATTAAGTAGTAGGGCTTCGCTCACCTCCCTCGTATTATATTTTATATATATATTTTTATGCCGCCAAAGGCCTCCAAAGACGCCGACGCGGCTACCAAGCTAGCCTAGGCGGCCGCCAAACACCGCCAAACCTCCCTGAGCGCCAAATCAAACGCCAAGGGCTATTGGCGTGACGGCAGGGCACCTCCAAGCGCCTAAGCGGCCGCCATTTAGAACACTGTGTAACATACAACTGTAGATGAAATAATACAAAGAAACCAAGCCCCCTAACTCTTATACCTCATATGAACACTAACAGATGCAAAACAAGGATTGTTTTGGTAAATTGGAACTCTGGAACAAAATGCATACCGTGACTTGCTCTTAAACGAGGACTTCTTCTTTCCACTACCTCCATGAACGTTTCTTTTCTGCTTTTTCTCACTCATCTCATTCTGGAAGAGCTCATGCATCTCCCCTGTCCTTGATTGGGTTGTTTGGGAAGGCCGTTTCGCTTGCTTGTTCTTCTTCTGAACAATCTTGCCCGCATCGGCTGCCTTCTTCACAGCCTTCACTGCTTTTGCTCGTCGATAAGCCAGGTCAATCAGGGAAATCCCAGATTTTTCTTTTTTATTTTTCCCATGTCCCTGTAAGTACAAATATTAATAACTCAACTGTCTTGGAATGCATGACTTACAAAAAACCTACTTAACTAAGAAGACTTGAAAGCATGTCCATTGCGGAGGGCTGAATAATCCGTTGATGGGCCAAACTCATTGGGCTAGGCCCAAGGTCCGTTGAAAAGGACGCCTGATCCTATGACCAACCTGTTGAAGAGGCCGAAAGCCCGAACTAGCTCCAAAGTACTGGGCTCGCCACCACAGCCCAGATTCCCGCATGGAGAACATGGGTCATCTTTGGGCTAGTTGAGTTCTGGGCTCTGATAGGCCTAACCTGCACCAGCTTGGTGCCACCTGGATGACAGAGTAGAATTGCTTGTGCAGTTCACTAATCGAAGAGGGACCCCAGAACTGGAGAAGCCTACAAAAAGGACCAAACTACCCCACAACATCCCCAATATGAGCTCAGCGATATCATATCGATATTACTGTAGAAGGAACCATACACTCTAGGTTCAACAGTAGAGCATTCTTGATTGAAGATTTACACACTCTAGGTTCAACAGTAGAACATTCTTGATTGAAGATTTACAAAAACGGCATTATAGCCATAAACTTAACATAAAGCCCTACATTACTCAGTTCTCCCCTCAAATGCATGTAAGTGATTATCCAGGAGGCAAAAACATACTGCAATAACCTACTCTCAAACGAAAACAGAGAAAAGAACAAGGTACATACTTGCAACTCTTCATCGTCATTCTCATCGTCCAATCTCTCTCTAGCTGCTTCCAGTTTCCTTCTTTTCCTCCTCGGAAGATTTTTCTAATTAACAAAAATAGCCCTGAGTGAGTACTAAATCATTTCAGTTACTCTACACAATCTTTTATTTGAAAGATGTAAATGAACTGTCCAGAACAAACACCTCGCGCTCTCTCTTTCTCTTTTCCTTCATCTTAAGGTCAGCCGCTTCTTGGGCACTAATAACCTCATTTCCGGAGCTTTTTCCTTTGTCCACAGATTCCTGTAAAAAGGGATTTCCGACTTTCTCGTTAACAGTCATTCAATCAAGTTTGGAAACAACTAATGGTGTTATGGACCTTGGACAACAACAAATTGCAGCTCATATCAAACATATTAGGGGAGGACATGAAAACCATACATGGAACTTCAAATGAATCAAGTATTCAACAACATTATGTAACAAAAAATTACCTTTGCTGCCTTAGCTACAACATTTTTCTCCTGCTCTGTAACAAACCAGGTTCTTTTAGGGCGTGAGTAGATTTCATCTCTATGAGCAATCATGTTCTCTGCCTGTGAAGTGATTAAGAATGCATGTTACAATAAATACTTATAGCTTTCAGCAATAGATTGCGTAAAAGAAAAGTTTTCAATTTGGCACAAAGCATTCATGGCGTCTGTTCCGGAATTCACAACAACATTGAACTTAGTGCCAATGACTAACAAAACAATACAATCTAAGTCAGTCAACTGCCTTTAGCAATATATATGGGTAACAAAACATGCAGAGAATGGGGATGAAAACCTTTGTTGCCTCCATTTCAGCTTTTCTCAGAGCCATTTCTTCCCTGCATAAACCACAAAAAAAGGATAATTTAACATAGAAGGGGGCAGTAATTACGGAAACAAAATGATATTTGATGAAATGAGTACCTCTCTTCTTGCAGCACTGCAGCCACTTTATCCTCCATCTGATCAATGTTCTGCGACCACTTAGTCACAGATTGCTCTGCAACAATCCGGCTCTTCAGCTTTGAACCAGCTCTCTTCGCCTGTTACCATAAAACCACAAGATGATAACTCTCAGTCACCATCTGTCAGCAGACTCAGCACGATATGCCTATTCACAGGAGTTTTAAACTGCTAATGAAGTTGCATACGGTATGAACCACGGGAAGCTACAGCCACCGTATTCCCACCAACATTCAACCTTTTTTATATTAATTTCACGTAAGAGAGCAACCACAGGGACCAGAGTTCCACAACTCATGGGAAGCATCAAGTATGATCACCCAGATGATGTCAACATGGCCAAGAAGATTAAAGAACAAGCGACAAACACAAGTTGATTTGAGATCTAATAAAAACTACAAGAAACAAATCTAGTTATGGGTCAGGGACTGAAAGAAGAATAAGATAAGACAATTGTTTGCATCTTTGTCAGAATTGAATTCTTAAACAATACTGATCTTCAGTAAAATGAAGAACAAAATGATTTTTTGCAGTGAAACCTTAAAAGATAAAGTTCAAGAATGAGAATTCTCGACCACAATCTAGAGATCCCTTCTATATAATGCTTACAATGGCGACAAAGTTTCCGGAGTAAGACTAATGAGAAGCATAAGCCACTACGTAAACAGAATTAATAGAACCCATAAGAAGTTAACTAGACATGAGGAAGAATGTGATGACTCACAATAGCTTTCAAGAGGGACCGATCATTATCCGTCACAAATGTAACAGCATATCCTTCTCTACCAGCTCTTGCTGTGCGACCCACTCGATGAACATAGCTGCATAAAAGAACAAAAGCGGAAAGGTGAAATGCTGAAGCCATTCTGAACTAAGCTAAATATGCCACGGTGGCAAGAGAGAGATAAAACTAATATACAAAAAAATTAGGAGTGACAGCAACTGAAAATAAAATGAGGAGCCATTTGAGATGGTATGGTCATGTTTGTCATAGGTGCCTCTCATGAAGAGTAATTTGATCCACATTTCAGGGTGGTAAAACGAATATAGGTAGGCTAAGGAGAAAATGAATTGAGATAAGGACAGACTAAACTACACACAGGGTATGATCCCAAAAGAAATCAACAAATGAACTTGCAAAAACAATCATAAGTTTATAACACAGTAATCAACTAAAATGGATCCTGCCCCATCCACGAAGAAGGGGGAGGATTTAGATGACCAAATAAATGTTACATAGGTAGCAAGAATATGCACACCATGAAGAGCAGAAAATTACGCTGTGATGTGAGAGTGATGGAGCAATCAAAAGTTTCAACAGTAACAAGGAAAAGACAAGGTATACCTAGTAAGGTCTCGGGGGCATGCAAAATTTATAACTGTTTTAACGCCAATTATGTCAAGTCCCTACAGAAGACAAACAAGTCATAAGCTGCCACACATCTTGTCAGTACTGGAACATAGATTGAAAAGTGAACTTCATAGATCGTCAAAAGTTCGTTTAACAAGTGATTCTACACAAATTTTGGTTACAAAACTGTTTACAAAGGTTCAAACAAATAGGAAATAAAATTCCATCCAAGGCATAAATCCTAATATCCCCTTTTCTTATCGTGTTACTTTCATATTACTCTATTTACTTGGTTTGGGATGGGGGTAGTGTAGGAGTACATTGGGTTGAAGAATCTCATCTTACACGAGCAGCAACATCAGTTGCAATAAGAAAATCCACTTGTTGCTTCCTGAAAACCTCCAGTGCCTGTACAGAAAACCAAGCATAAGAAATTAGCACAAACATGAGCTTAATAGAAATCAGCTTTTTGCCTTCTATTTTTTGTTTAATTTATTCTGGAGGCGGAATGGGGAGCGAACAAGGTAGAACAATAAACATAACTAGCAACTCACATCAAGACGTTGGGTTTGAGTAAGATTTCCATGGAGTTCGGCAGCTTTGAACCCAAATAATCCAAACAAAATCTTCAGCCGATGTGCAGCCTGCTTAGTGCCACTGCCAATGGAAAAGTAAACAATGGAATCCCGGAGACCACATCAGTAGAAGAAAGGAATAAACTAATGAGAGAAATTGCAAGTGAATGAAGAGACTCTTGTTTGTTTCATTTTTGACTTTGTTAACCTCCCAATTATATTGATAAGTTGATAACCCTAGGGTCCTATGCATGCACCTGTGTGAGGTGATGTGTAATATGAAGTTTTGATCAACTTAAAGCAAACTGAACAGCTAAAAACATGACTTCTGAAAAAATGCTAAACAATGACGTTTCATGTTCCCCTCTCTCTTCTAACAACTAGAATGGTGTTCATGATAGCAAGTACTCCCACCCCTACTCCAGAATTAATGGCTTTTCTCCTTTGCGTTTTATGATTCCAGAAGGATGGAATATGGATTCAAAATGGAAGTTGCAACACATTATCTTCAGAAGGTCGTTCAAACCTTGAATCTTCAAAATCAACATTGATCTTTGAATCATTTCAAATCAAACTCCAACCTACTTTGTGAATTAGAGGCTAGGTAAACGACCATCAAGGTGGTTCAGTGTTCATGCCAATACCTTTAGGTATAGAACTCCTGTAGCCTCATATGTAAAACAAAATCTGATAGGGCTGTTACTATCAAGCAACAATAAAATCAGACACCATACACTCATATCTCTAGCTCGTTTTTGTATATTCTGCTAGTTTCCACTCAATTGATACACTTCGTCTAAACGGACCCAAATATGTTCATAATTGCACTCAAAATGAATGAAAATACCATATTAAGAGAAAGACCAAACCACAATATGATTCCTTCTCAAATACAAAGACAACCAGCGACAATATGTTTAACAATGTTGCACACCTGAATATTATCACTTGAGATGTGAAAGTCTTGGAGCACAATGCAAGAAGGACTGCTTCTTGATTCACCTCAAGCATTCGGCGTATCCTAACCACCCTGCACACAAGAAATCAACAGTTGTTAGTGTGTCTGTCAGTTTAAATTTTAACACTTCCAGCAAAAGCTAAGGGACCATATAAGTAAGAGGTATTACTCCTCAGTCAATGTTGCAGGCCTTTTTGTGGATGGGTCAGCAGAGAGGCGCAGCGGTTGGGTCAGAGAAAGCTTGATAAGTTCGTCAACTTCTTCAGTCATGGTAGCAGAAAATAGCATGGTCTGTCTTCGTTTAGGGCACAATCTAACCTGAAAAAATACGAGAAAGGAAAATGAGACATAAACAGGAGATTTTGGTTAGGGCTGCATGCAAAAGTTAAACTATGAGCATGGTTGTTAACAAGCTGAGATCAGCATCCTAGGGATTGCGTTGGACTTAGACAGAGTTTCAAGCCTATGAAAAACAGTAATGATAAGGGTCCTAACACAATCGGAAAATGGGATAGTCACAAGCTTTCAAATCCTGTACCACTTTACTTAGCAATGAACTGTAGGCATGAAGCACATTCCAAGGAGAATCTTTGTCAACTTATAAGCATTCTGAGTTTCGTAATCTGAAGGGAATGCCCTTATCATACTTGACATGTGACTTTATTAGTTTTGGGGACATACTAGTTATTGATTGGTCCACACTACACAGTTTCAATGTAAAAACAATCAAATATGTCAAGCACTTATTCTTTAGTTGTAAATATGATTTGTAGGCATCAGCAAATTTATCAAGCAAATTTTATTAGCAAAATCGAGAAAACCATACACTATCGGTGAATAACATGAGTATATTACAACCACTACAATCACATTTATCTAGCATGCATGTCAAGTGCAAAAGAAGAAGAACCTGAACTTGGAATATACCAGCTCACGAATTTCAGCATTGAACCCAAGCTCCAGAAGGCGATCTGCCTCGTCAAGGATCAAAACTGCAAGATCATCCAAATCCACGGACATAGAATTACGCAAGTGATCTATCATGCGTCCTGGAGTAGCCACAACAATATCTGGCATTGATCTCAACGCTGTCTCTTGTGTCTGAAATATATTCAGGATCAATAAAAACAGCCTTTACAGACACAGAACCAGAAAATTCAAATGATATGAGTATCTGGAAAAGGATGTCCTGTCCCAAGAAAATGCATATTAGAAGCAGATCTTGTGTTTGTGGGTGTGTGTGTGTTTGGGAAAAGGCATCGTTGCTTTCCATTTTAGCATTTTTAGATAGACGAAAAACGATAATCTCAATTCCCCCAAACTAAAAGCATTTTTTTCCCATCCCAAGAGGCATTGATAATTTGATATTACCAAAACCAGGTTTAAATGGAACAAAACCATTAAGAATCTTTAAATACAAACCTTTGTAGATAGCCCACCTACTACCAGACAGCATCTAATATCCGTGAATTGAGCAATTTTTTGAACCATACTATGAACCCTGTAAGAAATTGTTTGAAACTTAATTTGGTTTCATCAATGAATATAAAATGCACATACAACACTAATTTAATCATAGTAACCCTATAAAGACAACTTGGATACAAAAGCACTCACTGTACAGCCAACTCCCTAGTTGGTGTGAGAATAAGAACTCTAATTGCCGGAACACGTTTTGGACGGTACAGCAGTCTCTCGAGAGTAGGTAAAGCAAATGCAGCAGTCTGTTGAAAAAAACACCAGAATAACTTACTTTCACCTTATTGCCATTTGCCACCTATCATCTAGTGCTTCAATACTTTAATTCCCTAAATTAACCTCATAAACTCATCTTAGTCTTAAACAAACTCATGAAACTCCGATAGCGCAAACACATATTGGGATTGACAAATACAGCATACCTTTCCAGAGCCAGTAATAGCACTCCCGCATATGTCACGCCCCGATAAGGCCAGTGGTACGCAAGCTGCCTGCAAACCAAAGCCAAGAATTCCGTACACGAAAGTTAAGTATAAGGTAGAAAAGAAATGAAGCTGCAGGTAGAAGAAGACCTGTATAGGTGTAGGCTTGAAGTAGCCCAATGCTTCACAAGCTCGAAGCAATGGCCTAGACAGATTAAGCTCCATGAACGAGTTGGCATGAAATGAGGCTCCTTCAGATGACGCAAAGAATGCCTTGCTTTCACCTGCAGTGGTGTTAGCCACATCATCACCGTCATCAGGTCTGTAATCCTCCTACAAAATACACGAAATAGAAATTTACTTGATCATCCTATATGGGATGTGGTAATTGAATATTCCATGAGTAACGTATGAAGACCAAAAAGTCCTTTTTTCAAAAAGGGGGATATGGTTTTGGCATATATAAGCATGATTTCAATGGTATTAGGATTAGCAATAATTTTCGTAACAAGTTTCCATAAACTTCTCCAAACACAAAACTGTTCTACATCTAGCAATGACTATATGCTTAAAATAAAGATCCTCAAATGCTCAAAACTGTAAATTTTCCCCAAGCAGCAATAATTCTCAAAATGCATGAGTCTAGAATAAACATGTAATCCTATGGTCGCTCTAGGTAGACTATTTTATTCATGGGAATGTATACTATTGACGACAAAAATTGTGAACTTTGACCTTAACTTGCTTTGCCATTCTCAGCTATTAGCAAGAGATTAAAACGTTCAACTGTTTCTTACCAAATCATGCAATCCAAACGGGCTATAAATAGGATATCTATAGCATAAGATTGGCCGGGAAATCTCCCTAAATAATACTCCCCCGGTTTCCAAAATATGCTAACTTAAAGAAAATGCATTTTTATCAAGAAAAATTCAAACTTTTTTGATAAATTAAAAGAAATCACTGATATTCAGTAACTAGCGGCCAAAATTCTGTTTTTTTAACCAAAATGCATTATTCATAATTTACTGTTTTGCAGAGAGGACAATCTTTTGGAAGTATCTTCGTCACATAACCCTTACGTACACCCTTAGCGAGGATTGAGCTTGCTCTCGCCAATTTAATACTTTGATGTTTTCGAAAGCCAGCTTTCATGCTCCCACCCACACGTGCACCTTAGTCACATAATCCTTTAGTACACCCTTCTCTTGTGCATTCAATCATCGCTCTCGTGAATTTAATACTTTAGCATGTTTCCCGAAGATAGCTTTCGCACTCCCGCACCGCATTATGTAACTAAGGGTAGTATCGATTAATCTAACGAAGAATGAGCAACTTAAGAATCTGAATCATGCTTACTTGTCGGTCAGGTTCGGAATCGTCAGCTTCATCCTCGGCGTCTTCGGTGGCGGCGGCGGGGAGAGGGGCAGAGGAGCGGTGCTTGGAGATCTTGAAATCGATGGAGGTGGTGCTGCGTCGGGCGTGCTCTTCGGCGACCGATTCGGAGTAGGAGGCGAAGTCCCACGGCGATTGCGATGGCTTGCTGGGTTTCTGATGACCTAGGACTCTTCTTTCATCCACTTCTTCCTCGTCGTCTTCTCGTTCCTCGTTGCTGTCGAGCTGGAGCTCCAGTTCTTCGTCGCTCGGGGGGTCGAACATGAAGCCGTTTTCCTCCATGTGCGGCAGTTGCAGAGGTATCTGGTCGAGAATTGAGAGGTTTAAGCGGAGGCGAGTGTGTGTTAGGTTTTAGGCGCAGGGTTTTGAACTTTTGGCATTTTTTTAACCTTCAGTGTCCCTGAGTTTTGGGAAAATTGCATATAGAACCCAAAAGGTCTACCCTAGTAACAAATTTAACCTTCAGTTCCTAATTTGGACAAATAAAACCCTACGTTCGTATGTGGGTCGGAGAACTACCAACTGTCGTCACGGGGATGACAACGGATCGGATCGGTTCGGTTCAGGTTTGTTCCAAACTCGAGCCAAACTGGAAATATTGCAACCAAAACTGAACCGAAACTGAAATTGACGAGTTTTTTTATCATCTAGACTGTAAACCATACCTGATGGGTATCACTTCTGTATGTATGTGCATATAAATGTAAGCAATTACGTATATAACTAGAGCCTATTATATGCACGAAGTAGATTTAAAGACCCGAACAAAACGTAAAAAAATCACACTCTCTTCGTTCACAGATTTATTTAGCAATTCAAAAACAAACAATCTAAAATACGTGAGCGTATTTGTTCAATTTAACTAAAATTGTCGAACACTCTAATTAGACTGCAATTCCAAAAAACTAAGCAGGCATGTTGCTATGCCCTCCACAGTCTTGCGCTTTATGTACATTTTTAGATTTCTATACACTGTTGTTTGTGTGGTGCTATCTTATTTCTGATACTCGTAAAGCACAAATATTTTTAGAGCATATTTATTCAAAATTAAAATGAAATCAAAGAGAAACTGAAAATCATTTTCTCCGAGATTGAGAATACGACAAAGAGTGCACACACACTAGAAGAAAGTGGTTATCAATGATTAGATATCGACTCACATACCTTGAAATGGAATAAATCGACTCGTCCTTCATGTTCGATCAAAAAGAAAGAGAAAATAGCAGTATTAACAACCTCATAAAAATACAATAAGTACATCAAGGAGGCTCGATTTTATTGTACTGGAAAAAGCAAAAAAGAGAGAGCCAGTATGAATTAACAATCAAAACTATAAACTACTTAAACTACTTAAAAAAAGGGAATGATAATGCCAAAACCGTTTTCGTTGATGTCAAAACTCTAGTACACAAAAGATTTGTATAAAAATGATACAAGTATTTTGTGTACTAGAATTCTGTCATTTGTAATGGCACAAGAAAAGTACAACAAAATCATACATAAATTTCTCTACCTTGGTTAAATGATCCCCGTGCCTTTTTCCAGTAGAATCCACCAAGCAGTTCTCTAAGGACTGATTCTACAAACTATATACGCGGGCATATGCGTGTATAAACTATAATCCAAAACCATGGTTAAAAAGTGGATAAAAACCAGCTCAATTAGTGTGGGTCGGTTCGGATATCCATCTATTCGGATGACATTGTCATCCCTAGCAATCGAGGAATTATGATCACTGTCGCCATGGTTACCGGAGTGTCACTTATTAGGGAGTCCTTCTGGATGCCTAAACAATAAATAACTCCGTTGTCCATTCTAAATTTAAAAGATTTTTTCCCTTATGACTGGCATGCAGCTTTGAAGCTCAGATGCAGGGAAGAGAATGCGAAGAAACGAAACGATCTTGCAATTTCGTATGTGCACCTCAATTGTTTGAAATGACAAAAAATGTTCGATTTTTACAGAAAATTAATAATTTCTAATGAACTATTTTCAGCTTCTAATCAAACGATTTCATTTTCTGGTCCGCCAATCATGATTCGTTCAGCTTTTTTTTTTTTTCAAAAATAAACTCGATTTATATATAAAAATCAAAAACCCCCCGCAACATATCCTTGGTGAAGGCCAAACATAAGCACCAAGCAGAATTCTGATTTGATAGGAACAATACTCGTGTCACACTAGGTACAGAAACAATATTCTAGTCTTCGAAGGGTATTTAAGTCTACGCACATACAATTTGTGCACAAATTTTGTTATGGGGCCCATCACGGGTCCCACACAAATCATCCGAGCCATTCATTAAATGTAAAACATTTTTTCAAGGGACCTTGTAAAAAATAAGCTTAATCCGATACTTATAGGTGCTCAATCCAACCACATAACTTTTCATTATCTGAAAATCTGAATGAAAAATTAAACAGTTGGATAAAGCACATATAGGTATTGAATTGAGCTTATTTTTTGCAGGGACCCTTGAAAAAATATTTTACATTTAATGAACGGCTCAGATGATTTGTGTGAAACCCGTGATGGCCCCACAACGAAATCTGTTGTGTGTGTAGCGGGACTCTTTATGTAATGGGTGTATATACTCCTCTCACAATACAGTAGCAGCCCCCATTGCGAGAGGAAAGGGACATAGATGTAAGCCCGCCTGAAGACTTGTAATGGAATTGCAGTAGTTAAGCAATAGTTTTATAACCACAAACTGACTTATATTAGGTGTGGGGCTCACACACATTTAATGGTGCAATGTTTGTCGTTCTAGCACCATTGATATTGATTGCCCAAACAAGAAGTACAATGAGAACATAGATAGTGCAACTACATCGGAAAGTCTAGCAACATGGATGTTTTTACCCAACTCCGGACACAACTGTGTCCAGAACAGTTGGATGCAAATAGGCCCATGTGCATCCGACTATTCGAACTATGTCCGGAATTGTGTAAAAAATCTGTGCATGTAGCCTTCCTCGCAACTACATTGCAATCTTCTCTTGCCTCTGTCACCATGACAGGAGGTCCCTGTGAATACAGATTGCATAATGTCTCTGTGATACTTCAGAGAAACGCGACTGAGGTCAGAGGGGCATAGAACTTTCACCTTAATATCTTGTTGACAAAGATACCTATATGGTGATTAAACTGACTTGCCTCCCTGCCATCACAAACAGAATAGATGTTCTAATTGAATCCAGAGGGAGTGAGAGAGACGTCAACTGCATTTCTCCATTACTCAAGACAGTTTGAAGCCTCTCAAATCCTCCGTACCCAACAAGCTGGTGCTGGTGTCCAGGTACATTTTCGACCACAGGATCACTAGAGAATTTAAGCGGGAAGGGTGATCATGACCAATAATGAACCAGCATACCGGTACAAACAAAATTGGATACAACAGATTGAGCTCCTGTTAGAAGAAACCAAAGGATTGCATGCATATAAGAGAGAATTGACCAACTTTAATTGAGCAGTTAAAAGGGTTTTCATCCTACTGACACGTCTATGTATCAAACTTCCCCCACATCTCTTTCAGCATACGCTGCGCAAACCTGTGTAAGGGCTTAATCTGTTACTTTTACATAATTGCCATCACTGATGCTGCAAAGGAACATCACTTGCTAAAAAGATTTGATTGCAAGGAATCAACCTAGGATACCAATGAATATTGCACCTTACAAGAGGAGCAATCGTGCTATTTTGCCCATGCATGCAAATGTAACATGCTGAAACAAAGTCACAAACTAAGTATATTTTGCCACGAATCCACGATAACAACTGTAAGTCGACGACATCTATCTTGATAGAACATAGCAATTAAATTCAACTTACTATAAACAGAACAGCACTTCCCATTGAGTAAATTATCATCTAACACAGATGCCAAAACAAAGAAAAGAACATCTACTCCACAAGACAAGCAGCACATTTTTCTTCATTGTCTTCGAGTATTGCAAACAGAAAAGGTCTCAAAGTCCTTTAGCTTACAACCTAGGTCCAGAATTGTGATTTATTGTGCGCGTGAACTCGAGTGTGTGTGTGTGTGTGCGCGCGCGCGCTTGTGCAGAGAGAGCAATTGCACATCAATCCAGCTTGCACATATAGCACTAAAAGTTGATCAATCATTGAATTAAACAGCAGAAAATAAATGTTGGATTGCATGTTAATACTGAGAGTTGATCAGTCTTTCTAGACTTAAGAAGCAGAAGACATAATGTAACTTTCTCAGACGCTACTGTACCGCGGGAATGCACGACCTTCTGTTTCCCTTTTGTGTTCTACCTCTCATGAAATTCAATTCTGTGCAAAGAGGCACAACTGCGATCTATGTGGTGCTGCACGGGTACAATAACACGCACACGATTGTCCAATGCAATGTAAGTAACTAAACATGAGAAACACCAGCTACTATCTGAAACCTAAATGCTATATGGTTTTCTACATGATGAATTGATGATCCTGATCCTACCACTCAGTCCATTTCCTGGATTAAAAGCTCCTAGTCAAAGTAATGGGTTGAAGAACCGGTTTTCTACTCCCTATGAATGCACAAATGTAAGGAACGAACTCATGAAACTAGCATACAGATAAAATTGCAACCACGAAACAGCAAATTAAAAGCACGGCAAACCTACTTCCATATAATCCGAACGCAATCTCATGAAAAAGCACAGAACTTCATGAGATCAGGAGGTTACTACTCAAAGACAGCAGCAAGTAAACATTCTAAACTTGCTAAACCGAGCAACTTCAAATTCAGTGAATTGTTATTTACATCCCACATATGAAAAAACGAAAAAGAAAAACAAAAGAGAACATTCCAAATTCTAGTGCACAAAAGCAAGATTCCTTTTTTTCTTCAGGAAGTGGGAGAAGGAGAGACTAAAGCAGTAAGAAAAGCATTATTTCAATTCCGACGCTAAAAACGCGTACAAGCAAGAGAATATACCAAGCCACAAAAATCAACCATGACTAGAAGTCGAAGGACCGATCCCCGCAGCTTTCCCCATCCCTCCCTTCTTCCTCTCCTGCTCGTACTCCGCATCGTCCGTCTCCAGCTCAAACCTACACACCGGGCACGAATTCCTCGACCCCAGCCACGGCACGATACACTCCTCATGGTACCCATGCCCACACGGCATTTCCTTGGCCTTTTCCCCAACATTTACCGAATCCTTACATATCGCACAAACCACACAATCATCTTCCGATACGACTTCCAGTTTCTTCAACCCTAACACCGCCGATTTCGATGCCGGCGGGGCCCCTCTCCTCCCGTTCCCGTCGCTCTCCGCTAAATTCTGCAACAGCGCCTCGTACCCCGCCGCGTCCAAGTAATCCTCCGGATTCCCCACGTAGTCGTCCATCTCCGGCGCGTTTAACCTCACCTCGATCGACTGGTCCTCCAGGCCCATCAGAATCTCGGCCCAGTCAAGAATCCTGTTGCGGCGATTCGCCGCACGCGCGGCCAAGTCGCGCAGGCGGAGGCGCAGCACGTCCCGCCTCTGCCTGCGAGTGTCTTCCTCGTTCTCGTCGCGCTCGTCTCGACGATCGTTCTCTTCTCCTTCTTCTTCTTCGTCGTCCGTTTCGTTTCTCACCACGACGCCGTTATCCTCGTCATCGTCGTCGTCTTCATCGTTGTTGTTGTCCCAGCCGTCGAGTTCGATCCGTAAATAATCGTCGTCGGACGGATCCGCGTGTTCGGACGGAGGAGGGGGCGGGGCGTCGTCGTCACGCGCGGCCTGGGCGATGAGGCGGAGGACCTGGAGGAACTGGCTGCTGAAGGAAGGATCGTCGACCAGATCGGATGGTAGGGGAGAGGCGGTGGAGGCGGCGGCGGCCTGGGCGATGGCTTCGACGAAGCCGTTCTTGCACTCGTAACATACGACGTCGGGTAGGTCGGCTAGGGTTTCGACGGAGACGCGCTTGTCGCAGTGGTAGCACCAGTACTGTTGGACCGGATCGGGTGCGGGTGCCGACTGGGGTTCCGTCGGTGGTGATGGGGTTTGGTGATGCGACGGCGATTCGGCCATGGCGACTTGGATGGATGACGAGAAGACTGAAGACCCCGTGCGAAGTGGGAAGGACTTGATGAGAGAGAGAGAGAGAGAGAGAGAGAGAGAGGAGGAGGAGGAGGTGGAAGATGAGATTTGATTGATTGTGGGTGGTGTGGTGAGGTGGCTACGTCATGCAGCGATGGTAGGAAAAGAGGAGTGATGTGGGCAATCGGACGGTCAGTAATTGTGTTGGATATACCACTCCTCTCTCGGTCCCAAATTGTTGTGTTTGCTTCTTCTTTTTCTTTTTTTAATCCTAATTGTTGTGTTTGTTTGAACGGGCATGCACTACAAACATAGAACCCGGCGGCGTGCACTATCCGAGTAGTCAGATCGTGTATTCGATGGTTCGAATCTCATCTCGATAATAGACAATCGAGAGTTATTAACTGTCAAGATGAGACTCGAGTCGTCGGATAGATCGGGTCGAATCGTCCCTCAATTCGTATTCATATATCAAGTGTTTTTCAACCGCATGTCCGTGTTTTAAGATTCTGATCAGGGGGTCCTCTGTACCGAATTTTTTGTGTATTCATGTACCAAGTCATTTTTAACCACGGGATTTTATGTTCTGAGATTTCGATCATGTGGTCTTCTGTACTTTAATTTTAGTGTGCTCACATATCAAGTGATTTTCCGCGGCAAGATCTTGTTAGGACGTGATCAAGCTAGGGAAGCTATGGCAGGCATGGCTCCTCTGTGGCCAGATCTCGTGTGGTCGTTACGGAGTGAACCACTAGTTTGGTGAATCATATATACTCCTTTCATCTTCCAATCAGTATTAGGGTTTGGCATATCCAATTTTCTTGATTTGATTGACTTTCTATGTATAAAATGGACACTAAGTCTAGGTATACTATATCCAACCACTACACCATCCACTACATTTTTTGTAGGGCCCACTCCAGATTCCAAAAAAATACAGAAAAATGTCCATAAATTTTAAAATAATATATTATGTGGCCCTGTAAAAAATTAGCTCCAACAAATATCGGTAAGTATTATTTCTAAATTCGTAGGGGCGAAACTGTGCAGTTAAACAGTTTCGTCCCTATAAATCAAGAAATAATACTTACCGATATCCGTTGGAGCTGATTTTTTACAGAACCCCATAATATATTATTTTAAAATTTATGGACATTTTTCTGTATTTCTTTGGGACCCGGGATGGACCCCACAAAAAATATAGTGGATGGTATAGTGATTGAATGGTAGTGTATGTAGCATCTCTCTAAAATGGAGTACTTGCAAAAAACTATGTACTATACACGGGATGAATTGAGCCGGGTCATGATTCATGAGCGCGGTGGGAGCGGGCTTCCTAAAAGACCAGCTCGGGCCGGGATGGTATAACTCCTAATTTGGATGTTAGCTATAACGAGCAAAAGGGTTTTGTTTGTTATTGGTCTTGTTTAGTGTTTCTTTCCATTAAATGGTTGGAGAGCTCTGAATTATTAGGGAAAATGACGACCCAAGACGTGTTTTAATAATTAATACCCGTCAATGACAAGTTAAGAACATTTGTTAATATTGAAAATGTCCTTGGCAGGTAGTATTAATTATTAAAACACGTCATTGGCCGTCATTTTCCCAAATTATTACTATGTGAAAATAGTGAACCTCTATTATCAGATCGATGGGAAAATGACGGCCAATGACGTCTTTTGATAATTAATACCCATTAAAGATATTTTGTTTATTAACAAATATTCTTAGCATGTCCTTTAAATGTATTAATCATCAATACAAGTCCTGGGCCGTCATTTTCCCAAAAATTATGTTTATTCTCTTTAAGCTGGGTGACGGTATTTGCATATGTTTCGACATTTGACCATGTTAAGAAGATAACATTGATAAACTTTATAGAAATAAAGAAAATATAAAATTTGTGAGAGCTCGAAAATCACATCATTAAATCGAGATTTCTCTCATTCGTGTATATGTTAAATCACATCATTAAATCGAGATTTCTCTCATTCATGTATATGTTGCTCTCACAAATTTTATATTTCCTTTATTTCTATAAAGTTTATCAATGTTATCTTCTTAACATCGTCAAATGTCGAAACGCATGCGAATACCGTCACCTAACTTAAAGAGAATAAACATAATTTTTAATTGTTTAGTAATTTGTTACTCCTCCTATCCCAATTTGTTTATCTAACTCATTATCTCCAATTAGGCATTTTTTTAAAATTCTATTAGGTTTTAAAAGAGTTATAATCAAACCCAAGTAGTAAAAATATTGGAGTGTTCCAAAAATTTGGGATTTTTTGAATGCTCAAGACCCCAGCCTCTTGAGCCTTGTGCCTGGGTAGGCCCTGCGACAAATGTAGCCGAGAAAAAAGAAAAAAGAAAAGATAAGGACTAGATTAGGGATGGCAAATTAAAATTATTACATTCACTCACTTGTTATAGTTAATGTGCAATCATATAATACCAGGATGATGAATATCTAATTGAAGTAAACGAGGAAAAAAAAAAAGAGTTTTAATTCAAATATAAGAGGAATGTTGAAACTATTTTACAAAACGAGGGGAAATAATTATCCAATGCTTCTAATAAACATCCTTTGAATGACATCATAAGAACACCATGCTAGCATAGGTGGTTTATTTTTCTCTCTCCGGTGGTGACCAAAGTTCGAGTCCCACGAGGAGCAAATTTGGGGTTTCAGGGCTATGAATAGCCTCTGAGTCATCTTTTACTAACACACTAACATTCTGCTAATCCCCACTGAATCAATTTTTTTGTTCACTTTTTAACTTTTAAGTGTTCCAAAATGTTTGCCTATTTTACTTCTAATTGAATCAATATTCTCTTTTTGCCATTTCTTTAGTGGTAACTTTTTGAAAAAAATTGACGGTAAATATGAAAATTTGTATCTTTCTAGATGCAATCATAAAACATCATCCAGTGCTTCTAATTATAAACACCTCTTTGAATGACATCATAGAGCATTATCCAATGCTTTAAGCTGAGCAATTCAAGCAACAAAACGAGGGAAATGAGAAGTATCCCAACAAGAGCAAATACATATGCGCCCACCGAAGAAGTTAAGAAACAATGGGGCCGTACACGGAACGCCCACCTCTTTGAGAAAATTTTCGGTACTCTTATGGCACCGGCGCCGAGCAGCCCAATTGGCTTTTCATCGCGATAATAGACGGCTCGAATCTTAATTCGAGCAACAGACGGTGGATAATTTTATGCACTCGGATTAGACAGAAGCTGTCCGTTCTGAAATGAGTGGCCGGATGCCAAACACGGGGTGCTTGGCAGCATCTCCCATTCCTTTTTTCTTATTATATGTAACTCAAGTATTCAGTCTTATGACACGGCGACGCTTTATTACAAGGGAAAATGATGGCCCATGACGTGTTTTGATAATTAATATTTTTTAAGAACATGTTAAGAATATTTGTTCATGAACAAAATGTCCTTGGCGGGTATTAATTATCAAAACACGTCATTGGCCGTTATTTTCCCTTATTACAAACTAAATTACACAGTCCCGTTCCATTAAGGTTCTTATTTTTTAAGTATTTATTTTTTGTTTTACGAAACATATCATTTTCTCATCATACATTACCTTTAATTCAAAAAATAAGTATTTTCTCCTTTAATGGAACGGGGCCTAAGGTTGTAGGTGCGAAACACAAAATGTGTGACTGCAGATTCTCGATCTGCTACCAAGAACCATGCATGATGCATCTCACTTAATTGGGAGCCACCTAATACACCAGCTACACCTAACATATGAAGCGGGTGCATAAAGATGTCAGCCTGAAATACAATCATAAAGTTGAAAATACGAGAAATTCCTAGAGGCATACCATCAGAAATCATTAGCCGGAAGGAATTAGTCTCCACTAGCGTCAATCGAAGAACGAACAAGAAAAGGGTTAATCCTTTCGTCCGGATTTAATAGTCCCTCGTTCAATTCTAACCGGATAAACAATGAATTATATCTTTAAATTGATAATGAATTTTATATCCAATATGGATCTTGTTTCAAAGATCTCAATTCGTTCTACAAGACAATGTTGTAGAAATTACATAAAACATTATAAATTACAAGATATAATCGATTGAAAAATAGCACGAATCCCAAAAAAAGATTTTTAAATCTGGAAGGAGGGAGTATTAGTTTGATGGTTGTACGTGCTAAAAATTTTGAACTTTAATACTACTACGTTTCGAATTTGTCTCTAGCTCAAGAAGTTAGTGACTAAGATATTATACCAAATCTATTAAAAGTAAATCATTTTATGGACCACTATCTCCGCATTGTCCGCAATAGAGAGGTTGGGAAGTCCACCCCATCTTAAAATTAAAAGTAGAATAATCAGTTTCGAAATTTTTAAAAAAAAATCAAAGTACTTTTTTGGGGGCTCAATTTAGGAAACTATATCGATGTACTTTTTTATCATTGGGTGGAGAAATATTAAAAGTTACTACTATCTTTGCTTGAAAAAAAAAATTGTCTTGTTTGCAAAATGAACATCTAAAATAAAAAAATTCATGAAAAAAGATTAAGGATTTTTTTCGCAAATTAGTAGATATCAATGAATTCTTGTGATGGAGAGAGCATAGATTATAAGAGTCGATATCAATTTATGCCAATAGGAATGAAGAAAATTACTTTAAAAAGATAGCCCTAGATGTTTTTATCAACCTACAGTACATCACAAGACATAGACAGCAACATTTGTATTTGCATATATACAATCTTCAATGGAAAAATTAACATAATTGTAGAATAATAATTCATATTATGAGTATCGCACACAAATCTGAATCATTCATTACCGAGATGATCCGGCTGCGAAGATGCTCCCATTCCGAGTCTTATCGTTGCCTGGATTCATCCGTTCCATGACTCGGGCAAAGGCTATAGGAAGTTGGAGCGAAGTGTCAAAATTGTACAAACAAACTCTCCGTATTTACTAGATATGTTTTCACAAAAGAGTACAAAAGAGTGATCTCGAACATCTTTATACGTATATGCGTGGTAAAAGCCGAGAAACAGGAAATTCAAGAAAAAACACAAGAAATTTGGAAGAAATTCAAGAAAAAACACAAGAAATTTGGCAGGTCGTTAACTTCAGAATTCCGAGATTTAGTTGAGAAAGAAACAAAACTGCGAGATACAGTTTCAGTTACGATGTTGCTGAGGAAGCCTGAACCGGACCTGAGACGCCGGCGACCGGACCGCCACGCCGTGCCAACAAATACCCCCTCGACAGATTTCGCTACTCCCGTGATCATCATCATCACGCGCCACCACCAGCGCCTTGCCGGGTTTCCGATACAAATCCCAAATTATGCTCCCAACCAAGATTACACCCACCACAGCCGTCGAAACAACCAGCATAAAAACTCCACTGAGCCCCTGCCCGCACACCAACCCGTGGGCCTTCACCGCCGCGATCACCACCAGGTACACCGTCATCAAGTTGCCCACCACCACATCCGAAGCCCCCATCTCTCTCTCTCTCTCTCTCTCTGTATGGAATACTCTCTCACTAGAATTGTGGGGGTGCCGAATCTGGGTGGATTGGGATCAGGTTTAATGCTTGTTTTCTTGGGAATGTTTATTTTATGACTTAAGTGAAGTCGACTTTACATACGGGCTTCGAGCTTATCTTTGCTTTTCAGTTTTTGGTGCTTGTGAAAGGTACCTAGGAACTGAATCATTTTGTGGGTCCAATCTGTCTCAAAAATTTATGTACCTGTATCGTGCTGAAAATATTTTCGATCATTAAATTATGTGATTTACTTTTATTTTAAATTCAACCGTTGAAAAATTCTTCGGCACATAGATACGGAAATTTTGGGCACAAAATATCCCGTCTTTATTTTTGTAATATTATCTAATCTCGGGTGATTTCTTATGTGATACAAATTGAACTATATAATTCTCTTATTTGTAATTAAAGTCGTTTATTTTAGTACAACTTTCAATGTGTTTTTTATTAATTCTAAAAGTAAAGTCGATCAAATATCAGCAAAAACCAAACTTAGTCGGGTCATATTCTTGTAAGGAGAGAATTTGACTTTATATTTATCCTACGACAAATATGTTTCACCCATATGAATACCGATGCTGAATTGTATTCCCTCCGTTCATTTTTAAGTGTTTTGCTTCGTAACTCTAATTTATTAAAAAGACATCATCATTATATTTTTCACATCAACTTTTTTCTCTACTTTTCCTATTTACCCATTATCATTACACTTTTACTCATTAATTTTTCAAAATGGAATCTACTTTTAGGGACAAAATAAACATTGCACCAACTTTTATCCACTAACTTTACAAAATGGATAATTATTAAGGGATAATTCAAAATGAAATACTGGACTCTAAATAAGGGACGGAGGGAGTAGTAATAATTTGTATGGATCCTAACAACGCCAAAGTGTGTGAACTAAATACTCCCTCCGTCTCATAATGTTTGGCATTTTTAAATTGCATATATCTTTGCCATTTTTAAATTGCATATATCTTTCAATTCATAATATTTTAGGCGATTTTTTGAACTTTGTTTAATAGAACAAATTAAACTCTATCAAACAAGATCCATATTGTTTATAAAAAATATTATGGATTAAAAGATATAGTTAATTTTTTCATAAGGATGAAATAGTAAAAGTGCCCAATATTATGAGACAGAGGAAGTATTAAATGAGATTCGTCGCATTAAGAATCTTACATTTTCGTATCTTATTTTATCAATACTAATCACCTATTTGTTGTTGGATATTTTTTGAGGGTCCAAAAGCATAAGGGCACGTGTCTCTGGCTAGCCTATTGGTACCGTCAAAAATTGCTGACGTGGATGTACCAAAAACGGTTTGTTCTCTTACTTGTGCAGGACGACACCAGTTTTCTCATTCGACTCTCCATTAGTGCTAGAATTACATGCAAAATCACACCCTTATACACACTCACGGATCGCAACTCGCAACGGTCTCAAACCAAAAAAGGAAAAATCGTAAGAATCTTAAGGGTCCTACATTTTACATCGTGTGAGACCTACTGCGGGTTTGAATCTGTAAGTATACTTTAAGAAAATTCTTTTAATAGCTGATGGTGCTTTGCCACCACCCAATCTTTTCTTGATCCTCCTTAGTCCTTAGCCAGCCAATCTTGACTCATACAGCAAAATAGAAAAGCCACCAAATAAGATTGACGGCTGGATACGGGGCCACGTGTACAACTTTTGACAATGTCTTGGTGGGCCCATGCAATGGGAGGTTCGAATTGTTATACGACTAGAATGAGAATCTCTGCTGAATTTGCTGTTGCGTGAAGTTTCTTTTACTGAGAGAGAGAGAGAGAGAGAGAGAGAGAGAGAGAGAGAGAGAGAGAGATCATAATTTAATCAGGGAAATTTGTTAGTGATGGCTCTGCTTGCTTTAATTATCATTTTGTCTACTATCACCCAATATCAATTACTGTATTATAGAAAATAAGTATATTTTGTCTTTATTTTAGTATTCTATGATAGTGTCAAACCATGAGACTTGTCACGTACAAGTATTTGAATAAGAGTAGTTCTACTTTCAACCATCCGTAATTAGATTTCAATAAATTACTACTTTGGTTCATTACGGGGGAGTTTCAACTAAGTAACAAGTTGTTGACAACGACATTTTTGTTTTGTTCTTATTCAAAAGAATTTTGCATATGTTAGTTCTGTCCCAAACTTTTATGTATTATGCGTTCGTCTCGACGAGAGAAATCGAAAAAAATAAAAAATTACGTATGACTTTTACACAAGTATTTTGTGAAATATCCAAGAAAAAATCTGAGAAGCTGACTTTTTTTTTTAATATATTTTTTCTTGGATGTTTCTTAAAATACTTGTGTAAAAGTAATAATTTTTAACTTTTCTAATTTCTCTCGTCGAGATGAACACATAATACATAAAAATTTGGCACAAAACTAATGTACGCGAATTTTTTCAATAAAGACAAAACCAAAAAGTTGTTGCCAACAACTTATTATTTAGTGGAAACGCCCCCTAAAGATTCACTCCACAGTAATGCAGAAAATATTGAATTTCAGGCTGAGGTGCATCGCCTTATGGACATCATTATCAACTCATTTTGCAGCAATAAAGATATATTCTGATGTGAGTATATTTTCTCCTTTTACTTTCACAGGTTATTGTATTTCTCCTTTTTATTGGCGTATTGATTTGTGTAGTTTATTTCTATTTCAGGCACTTGATATGATTAGGTGACGTTTTTTAGGTGAAGGTGACGATGCTAAGCTTGACATTCAGGTTAGTAGGTTATATACACTTAATACGCATATAGTTGCGGCCTTAATCCTCTTGCTGAATGTGGAACTTCTGTTGTCAAATGAACCATGCAACATGCTAAGGGTAACACATTCTTATGTATATATCGAATTATAAAAGGAGAGCCTATTTGTTATGTTAAACAAATTTGAAGCTGCATAATGCATGCCTTTTCATTTACCAATAATGTTCCTACGAAAAATACTCTCTTAGAGCAAGTTTACCGGTCATTTCTAAAACAATGCACATTTTTCATCTTACTTACTCACATTTCTTTCAACATTACACCAATACAATCTATTTTATCTATTCTTTATTAAAATATTAATTTTCTTTTTTATGTGCGTATACAGGGGAGGGGAGAATGGGACGGGGAAAAGAGGAGAGAGAATGGAAAAACTAATAAAATAGGATGGGACGGGGAGAAGAGGAGAGAGAAAGGAAAAACTAATAAAATAATGGGTACATAGTGAACAGTTCGTAGGTATATTTAGCTAACCTTTTTCACAAAGGGATAATAGCTTCCTCTTTACTTAAGCTGGTGCAGTGCCCATTTTGAGTTTTTGCTTAGATAAAATACCTAAAATGCTCTTTTAGCTAAGCTGGTAAACTTGTTCTTACACTCTGAACGAATGTTTACACCTTAAGCTGGAAATCACAGCTTTATGTAGTACTTATTTTTTTCCCCCACTCAATCCTTCAAATCTATGTTACTTACTAACTAATCCAATAGACACAAGGGGGTGAGTGCCAGATCCACAGTTGGTGTGGCCCATAATAAATGTGTCTATTTGGTGGACTAATGCAATATCCATAACAATTATCTGAACGAATACATAGTTAGGTGAATTTGGATTCATGACAAAATGACTTGTTTCCAGTTTCCACCATCACCAAGCAAAAAGGGCAAAGAAATAAAACAAGTTGGACAGCTTGACTTGTTTCTGAAGCTTAAAACCAGGATCATGCAGATTAAATTAGACAACGATAAGATCCTTTTGATTCTAGATGAATAGGTATGACAAAAGAGGACTTTTTGATCAAGAACTTGGGAACAATAGCCAAATCCAGAACTTCAGGTATTTTATCAGCCGGACTGAGTTGTTTTCCTATTGCAATGTTGTCTTCCCTTCTTCATTATATTGGATTAAAGGTTACAGGTTATTGAACAATTTGTTCTTTTACACAGCTTTTGTGGAGAAAATGCAGATAACTGGAGATCTTAATTCATCGGACAGTTTGGAATTGGGTTCTGCTCAGTCTATATTGTTGCTGACTATGTTGAAGTCGTCAGCAAACAAAATGAAGACAAGCAGTATGCCTTTATTTGCATATGCTGTTCTGTCTATTCGAGACTTTACCAAAAGGAACTGTGATTATTTGCCTATGTTTGGGTATCGAAGGCTGATGGGACATTAGCAGTTTCTGAGGATACATGGAATGAACCACTTGGGCGTGGAACAGAAATCAGGTTGCATCTCAGAGAAGAAGCTAGAGAATATTTGGAGAAGAGCAAATGAAAGGTGAGTAAAATAAACATGGTGTCAAGAACAAGACAGAACCCTATTATCTTGAGACCTATGGGAACTGAACTCTTATCTTAGCACCTTTAGCAACAAGAAACGTAACCCACTTGGGGGTAGCAAATTGTGGTTACTAGACATCCACCACAGTTATTTCCCCGCCTATGTGAAGTATGTATTTATGGGCATGGAAAGCACCATTATGGCTGGTGCAACTCTATCTGCAACTCTACCTGTGAACAACTGTAATGCAGTTCCCCAACTTGAGGTCAATTTCAGAGCCATTACATTAAAAATTGTCATATTGTCATATTGTCCTATTGTTTTTCGTTTTTCCGTGATATGTCTATCTCTAAATCAGCTTGCATCACCTAGGAACTCAAAACTTTCTCTGGTTTATTTGTTTCTCATTTCTAAGATTTTTTATTGGCATTAGCTGTTTTGTGTGTGTAGGTATTCGAGGGGAGTTATATAGGAATTAGAATTATGATTGTTTTAGGTCGTCATTGGTGTAAGTGGTACTTTTGTCCAGCCTCATTCAGTACCCTGATCCTTGATGCTACTTTGGTTCTGCCTCATTCAAGGAAGATGAAGAGAAAGAAGACGATGAAGAAGGTAATAAAAATCCCTAGACAAAGAAAGTGAAGGAAACAACTTATGAGTGGGAATTTTGAATGATGTTAAAGCCATAAGGTTATGGAATCCAAATGAGGTGACTGATCAGGAGTATATAAAGTTCTACCATTCTTTAGCCAAGGTAATTTCGATGCTCCTAGTGGGTTTAGAATGTTAGTTTTGTTGGTTTTCTTTTCATCTGATCTATGCCTTTTCTCCAACAGGACTTCAGTGATGGGAAGCCCATAGCATGGAGTCACTTTACTGCTGAAGGTGATGTAGAGTTTAAGGCAGCACTATTTGCCTCCTAAGGCTCCAATGATTTGTATGGAAGCTACTATAATGCAAATAAATCAACTTTTAAGTTATACGTCAGACGATTCTTCATCTCAGATGAATTTGATGAGCTTTTGCCCAAGTATCTAAGCATCTTGAAGGTAATTAAGGTTTATTGATTCTTTTTTTTGTATGCAAAATTGCTATCTTGTAGTTATGGTCTGCTCAATGTATTGGAGTTTAGCTTGGTTCCTAATAGTTGTCCTTGTGACCAGGGTCTTGTTGATTCTGACAGCTTACCCCTGAATGTATCACGAGAAATGCTTCAACAGCACATCAGCTTGAAAACAATCAAGAAGAAACTAATCAGAAAGGCCCTTGATATGATCCGCATAATACTGATGAGGACCTTGACGAATCTATTGACAAGGACAAGAAAGGTAAGATTTAAAATGACATTGAAAGGTTTATTTTGGAATTACTTGAAGAAAGAAAGTGGAAAATAGGTATATCATGCCCCTCGTCCAATTAATGCCGTGTGGTTGTCATTCTCTTAGTTGTGTCAGTGCCATATTGCCCAAACACCATACTGGGGTGTGAGCAAGTTGCTTACCTTAAACCCTGCTCAAGTGATAGAACTTTCCAACTCATTTTCTCTTTCATGTTGACACTTCTTGGTCATTCATTGTCGTTACTTAGTCCTCCCTATGTTGCCTTCAGTTATCTATCTTGCTACATATTGAGGAATCCAGTGACGGTGATGAGAAGAAAGGTCAGTTACTAAGTTCTGGTATGAGTTTGGCAAATCAATAAAACTTGGCATTATCAAGGATGCAGCTAACAGAAACTGCTTGGAAAAACTTCTCAGATTTGAAAGGTGCTTAACTTTTTCTGTAAAGGTTTGGCAGTGGATGTTGTCTTTAATAGCTTTCTATATCTGTCCATTGGGAATAACTTAAGTGTTTTGTTTATCTGTTTTTGTTTTGTAGTGCAAAGTCATGGCAAATTAACTTCACCAGATCAATACATTTCAAGACTGGAACCAGGACAAAAGGACATCTTCTACATCAT
>BPLS01000146.1:1934714-2032728 GCA_019656275.1 Rhododendron kiyosumense | reverse complement strand
ACTTAATTAACAAAATGATAGAAGATAAAAGGAGATGCTTGAGCATAAAGTGCATGCAAAACATAGAACACCAAGAAAATGTTCATGATTACACAATGAAAATAATGAAAATTAACATGCAGTACTAAGATAATGCAATCTCTGAAATTATTATTTTTTGTTTCGATGGACACTTTTCTTTGACACTTTCCTAGCTACAATGTGGCTAAATAACTACACGAAAGAGTAGCTAAAATTCAAAGAGAATATTGAGAAAATGACTTGTAAGTAAGAGAATAGAATAAAATCTCATCAAAGAAAAGGTGAATAAATGAATCATCGTTTAATTAATTACCTTGTCAAAGAAGGGCAAAATGTAATCGTATAATCCGTGCCTATACACGTAAAAGTGCTGGAAGCATCATCATAAGCATAACTATACGACCTCGGACATGCTGACTTGAAAATCTGTGAATAAACTGATGGTTGACAGGTGTCCGGAGTACTATACGCTCCGCTGCAACAATACTCCGGACTCCCAAACGCCTCGCAAGCGCTCCTGCACGCCTGCCCACCATCGACCTGTAACTCAGCTGGGCATTGCTGGTTCAGATCCGCAATACACCCGGTTGCGCCACATACACCCGACCCGCCAACTGCTTCCACTATCATTGGCAAATTATACCCATCAACTAAGCTCACATCGTAGAAGTCCTGCAGGCCACCCAACCCGAGTGTGAACTCGGCCAGGGTTGCAGGCGGGTTTGCACCCGCCCCGTTACACTCCACTTGGTTTGACCCGCAGTCACCTGTGGCACATGTTCCTACACCTGAGTTGGCATCAAAGTTGCAGCCGGTTCTGCCCCAGAACCGGCCCGACCAACCGGGTGGGCCTTGGAGGGCTGCCGACCTGTCCGGTGGGAGTTCAAACCCGGTGCTACCCAATTGAGTGTTACCTAGAATTCCGGGCCATACCGTGTAGTCACACGTGTTTATGAAGGTAAATGTAGCCCCTGAAATGCCTGAAATATCAAAAGGGTACCCATTACGATAAGTAAATACTACTACATTACCCACCTTATTACATTTACACATAAATCATTACTCATAACTAAGCCAATCATGATTCGGGAAATCAAAATTTGATTCTTTTTCTTTAAAAAATTTACCTCTGGTGATCACAAGCAAAATGAGGCTGAGGAAGAGAGGGGAAGGGTATGAGAGGATCGGATCCATTTGAAAACAGAATCTTTAAATCTGCTAATGTGAGTATTCAATATGGACTAAAAGAAGATATGGGTTTTTTCCCCAATGGTAATCTGAAGAAGATGATAGAAGAAGAAGAAGGAGATGAAGAAGAACAAGAGTGGGTGATGATGGAAGGTTTTGTGAAATGACAGAGAAGAGAAGAGGAAGGGGATTTGGGTTGAGATTTGCAGCCCATATAAATAACCAAAATTCTGTGAGTTCGGTGAATTTGGATTGGGCAGGGGAAGGGAAGAAGTGCTGGAGGGAAGACACTTGTTAACCTTCTTGAGGAGATCTCTTTGTGTCTGTGTATATATATATATGCACGCCGGATCAAGTAAGGGATCCAGAACGGAGCGTTTCGTGCGGATCTCGTGTCTCAGCCGTTGGATCGTGTTTTCAATGGTCTGGATCTGCGGATGGTTTATGACCGGTCACAATTAACTTTTCCCCAAATTTTTTTTTATTAAAATCTAGACCATTGAAAATACGATCCAATAGCTGAGATCATGGTCCGCATGAAACGCTTCATCTGGAATCCTTTACGTGATCCGGACTATATATGTGTGTGTAAATGTATTATATTATATAGATTTGTTTAAATAATTGGATTCTGGGCTAGGTTACGCATACTTCGACTAATTCCGGAACCCTGAAAATAATGGTCTTACAAACCCTCCAGTGGCCCCAAGATTTGGAACGTGTGACATACATGAGATTCGAACATGCGATCTTGTGGAAGACCAATTACTCATGCCCGTTTGGCCAAGCCCCTCCCTTATATTATACTAATAAAAAGTTTTGATATGGAAGAATGTTGAATAAAATATGAAACAGTTTTTTGCTTTTTTGGACGTTAAAAATTGAAACAGTTGAGTGAGGACAAAATGGACGTAATTTACGGTTGCCAAAGTGCCAAATTTTGGACCAAATCGTATGGTTGTGAATTGCGATGCCTTAACTTTAAGAAAGGTGCGGTGTTTTTTTTTTTTTTTTTTTTTTTAACACTTTGGTGAGTTTCTACTCAATGTCCCTAGGAAAACAAAGGCAAGTGAGGGGCTAGAGAATAAAGGGGCCGAAAATTAGAATTCCAAAGGACAGAAGAGAAGAAAAGAACATTAAAAAGGGTGTTTATAAAATATAGAAGAGAAAACTACTTTTCATTTTTGTCAAAAAACGAAACAGTTATTGTCTTTTTTTTCGCCACATTAGTAGATAAATATACCAAAATTAAAGACCGTTGTCTGCCATCATTCATATAGTAAATATATAAAATGGCTAAAAATAATTCTTCATTTTTTTCAAATTATTGATTTTTTTTTCTTTTCTGAACTAGTTTGATATCCATTATTGTTTCTCATGTGTTAATCTTGTGGTTTAGTTTGGATGGTTAGGCTCTTTTTTTTTATTTATATATATATATATTTTGCTAAAAACCTTTACGTGTCGTATGACTTTGAAATAAACGGCAACTCAATAGGTTGGACATTCGCCTCAAAGTCCAGATAGTATTATTAAATGAAGTTTTTGCTTGTAAAACAATTACCTAATGGGATATCTTTCAATAAATTTTTACCTTTGGCATCTTCTATGACATTTTAAATTTTTACAAGTTGAAAGGGTCTCAAGCTCACCAAAGCTAAAAATAATCATGTGGCTGTAACAAATGGAATTAGCAATCCACTTTTTCTTTATTTTCTAATCAAATTTCAAGGACAACATTCCCTTATAAGCTGGAAATCCCTACTTGGATTGAAAGGACCTCAACAAGTAGAATAAAGAGTAAGAGTTGGCTACATTGGATGACATTTGGCGAATAATGTTTGAGTTCTTTCACATTACTGTAATAATCCGAGCTAGCTGACCTGTTAACCATTAACTTAATCACATGACTCAAAGGGTTAACCTCTGGTTAAACAGTAACTGCCTCAGTTTCCTTATCTTTTTTTTTTTTATTAGCAAAAGAAATTTCATAAATCTTAGAACCAAAGTTAGAAAGATTAAAAAAAAACGGAGAAACGGCATCACAACCAAAGATCTATATTTGGTTGGGTTTCCTTATTTTAAGGTGGAGATATTGTGATACCCCACCCCATTTGGTTGTCTCACATTGGTGGGAGAATTGAAATGGATGTAATATATAAAGAAACCTTCTACTGTATAATTTAAGTTTAACTTTTTGAGTTACGTGATTAGGCTAAGTATTAGCAGATCAACAAGCTCGGGTTGTTCCAGTTTTGAATTCAGAGTTGTGTTGATGAGATTCCAAGGGGAAAAAAGGGTAAAAGCCGTGAAAAACTTGGGGAAAAGATGCATAAACCAAGTGGAATGACATGTCAATTCTTTGTTCGACACCGAGAGATTCTAATTTTCTCATTTTGAGCACGATGATCTTATTTTGCACAATTTCGCCTTTGTTTGTTTTTCATTAATTTTTTTTGTGAATTATTGGTTTGACGAGAGCCAGGAGGAATTTAAAAAGTAAAAAATTAAGACAAAAAACTTCAAAACTATGGGTAAAGACAAAAAGAATCCAAAAAATCTGTCTGTTTTGCATTATTTTTTCCTTTAGCAATTTTATTTTAGATTTAATCATAACTATTTATTTTTTAGATTCCCCTCGACAAGACGAGCCAATAATCCCAAAACAAAATGGAGGCAAAACTAACAATGGCGAAAAAATTCAACAAGGACAAAAAAAAAATAGTAATCCAGTATACTTAATTAGCCAAAACACCCCTGAATAGCTTAAATGGCATATTAATTACTTCAATAAAATCAAGATTTTAGGGTTACCTCTTCTGTCTGCATCAAAGGATTCTGCCTAACGTAACTAACGTGCATGTTTGGGGAAATGGTTGATTCCTTCAAGAATCTAACTAAAGCCTTATTCGACATTTCTATTTGTCCACTCAACTTTAAATTCGAATCGGATTCTTAATTACGGATCGAAAAAACAAAACAAGCAACTTGATTTCTGAATCAAATTAGAAATATTGATGATTTGAATCAAGTAGTCAAGTTTGTTGACTAATATTTGACATCTTTTGACTTTAAGAGTACTTACGTGTCGCATTAACCAAACGGTCAAAAAAACTCACTTATTAAATTAACAGGTTTTGCCTAATGTTTTCATTTGATGGCCAGACCGGTATTTCTACAACGTATTACATGTTCTTGGTCGGGTTTTTTTTCCCTCGGTCGTTTTCTGTTTCCGATTTTTGCCAACTGTTTCCGGAAAAAGATTACAAAAAGCTTTCTAAAACACCAACCCAGTTTCTAGAAACACCCAAAATCAAATGTTTTGAGATTTTTTTTTTTTTTTTTTTACCAAAAAGAACAAGAAAGAGCATTTTTTAGAGAGTGCCCATTGGTGAAATCATGGGCTGAAGAAGGCCAATGGGTTAGCCCACCTGAATATATATTTTGAGATTATTGGGCCCTACAATATATGCAGAGTACTACAGTAGGAAGAAAAAGCAGCAATCACATGGCATTTTTTTCAGGTGTCAACGACATGTGGAAGGGATTAATACAATTGGTCAGTAGTGGAGATAGACTGGAGAATCATGTTTGGTAACATCTTGTTTTCATAAATAATAATTTATTTTATATTAACAGAAATGTTAGGATACAAGATTAATTGTCCATGAAACTGTTCAGAAAATTAATTAAACGGTCCAGTTTCTAAATAAACTGTCCATGAGGGGTTTCTTTTCTTAAATATCAAATATCCATCTCAGTAAAAAAAATAAAAACTATGGGGTTGCATTCAACTCATATCTCAAAGTTACTCCAACTCTAAGTCACATAATTCATGTGCATGAGTGAAGTGGGAGCGTTAAATTTAGCGTCTCTGAAACCATGCAACCAACAAAAATTCATGAGAGCAAGGATTGAGAGTGCAAGAATTAAAAGCAAGAGCGCAGGGCATTTCAAAGGATTATGCGAAGAGGCTCCCACTCATTCAAACATATTACCTATAATAAATTACTAATAATACGTAGTTACGTACACTAATCTACTGGAAACATGATTCCATGAAAGTCTCGCATGATCAAAAATGTATTCCCCAACCATTTGTTGTTGTTCATTAATTAATATTTGGTTTACGTTAGAGTCAATGAACTTGTAAGTTGGAAGAAGTTATCAGAGAATTAGAAAAAATGAGACAATTAAAACTTAAGATAATTATTCTTTCATAAAAAAAGGTGTTGCCTAAAGAAGAGAAAATCAGTATGTGGAAAGTTGACAGCTTTTCATGTGTCATCATTTGCCAGCACCAGCAGATGATCGTTTGCGAATTTACTTTGAAATCTAACACACACACAAACACACACACACACACACACACACTCTCTCTCTCTCTCTCTCTCTCTCTCTTTATATATATATATATATATTATGACCATTCGTCAAATATGGTGGTGTTCATGTGGATAAGATCTTATAAAAAATGGTTATACGTCGAGTAAGCACTTCGAATGGTGACCCAAGTTTACAACTTTTCTTCCCCACGAGGGAAATAAAATGGATAGAAATTTTGTTATGGCTTTTCAAATTACGGAGACGGTTCATGAATTTTTTTACAGACATAGATATCAATCACATATATTGTAGTCGTGTTAGAGATCGTTCAATGCACGTAGATCCCACACGATGCGGGTGAGAGTGAGATGCACGGGCATCAACCGGATACGTATGCACGTATTTGTGTCTGAATATGTGCTCGAACATCTGTGTTCAAAGCATTTTTCTTAAAAGCGCGTTGTATCGACCATGCAAGAAAGGGATGGAAAGGAAAGGACAAAACGACAAACACACTGACGTGCAAAGGTGTGAATTTAAGGTGGCATTTGATTGACCCACAAAGTATAAATGCGTGTGGGGTTCGAACAATGAGACTTTTCTAATTTTTGGATAATGGTGTTATTTGTCATGTAATTAATTGCATGGCCATCTTGCATGTGATTTATTTCTATTCCCTTTCTTTATTTGGTACTTTCTTCTGCCAATCCGTTGAAACAAAGGCATGAGGCAGGCATGCCTTGTCAGCCTTGACAAGGTGACTTGATGGTGTTAGTTGGTGTCAACACTAGTCCTTTGGACAAGTTGCAGTCATGATCGATGCACATTAAGACCCGATGCTTATTGAGGCATAGACGCTAAACAGGAAGCTAGCTTGTGGGACAATATAATCAGAAAAATGGCTAAGTATTTAGAGCTAGGTTGGATCACGAAATTGGCTTGGGTTGGATCCCTTTTCCCCTTTTTTCTTCCCTTTTGGCTTCAACTATTTCACAACAGTACCGAATTGCGAAATAAATATTACCATACACACTATCAATCCTTCAAAAAGGGCTCGAATAATGGTGCAATACTTCTTCGAGATCTCTGCAATTAGCAATAGACTTATCTCTTTTGCTCCATGCATATGGTCAATTTGGACCAAACGATAGAAATCTTGGTTTTCACTTTTTTTTTTTTGCATCCGTGTTTACTTTTATAGGTGTCCAACATTGTAACCATTGTTCTAGATTTAAGAGTTTACCCTGAGCGCAGAGACATTGTGCACACCAGTAGGTCATAATTTGACACTTATTTCCAATTAATGATTAAATAGAATGATGACATGCTAAAATCACTCTCTTTATCGAGTCATCGTAAAACAAGATAATCTTTGTTAAGCCATGGCCAAAATTCGAAAAAAAAGGAGACCACCTTCCATTGCCTTTACTGGTTATATATAGTTTTTGAACCACCCATGAATATGGTTGGCATGTTATCTGTCGTGTAAAGATCGATCCAAAAGGATATGGATAATCGTTTACTTTTCCATTACTAGTACTTTTGGCCCTTTTTTTGTTTTTAATCTTTTATCTTTTGTGTCATCTTTGAAAGAGGCATAATGGTTTTGAAACATCTCAAGAAATTAAGGGGACTTTTCTCTTGCAATATTCCTCCTTTATTTGGAGAATTTTGTTTTTATTTTTTATTCATTTTGTTAATTCCTTGGACAAATTCCTTTGTAAATTCAATGATTCATAATCTAAACACAACCTGAGGAAAATGCTTCATAGTTCATGGTGAGGTTAAATTTGGAGGGACCTATAAGTTAGAAGTAACCAATAAAAGTGTGGGTAATGTTCACCCTCACCAAAATTGGACTCCGGTAATGTGGCATATGTCACCCTGTGCTTATTGTTCAATGGATTTTATATAGTATCAATATTGTTGCACAATTCAGAATTTCGAAATTTTAGGGTCACATTTGATGGTATTTTATCTGAAGCTAGAAGAGCCAAATTCAGGAAATCTATATATACAAATTTAGATCCAACTTTAATTTATCATAATTAGGTGGAGATCTAAGGTCTCCAAATTATATTATATAAGTGAGATCATGCATTCATATTCCACACTCAACCAATGGGGGACTCATATATATTATCTAACATCATGCATCTTTTCACATGCAATCACATTTGAAGCCTATTACCATGCAATCTCTTTATTGACTCGCTTTGATACCACGTAAAAATTTTTCATCCAAAGAAATTAATTAATTAAATAAGTCAAGGCTGGTATCAGGCGAAGAGATTCTAACATTATGTCAAGCTATCACTTAGTACATACGCAAACAATGTGAGATATATATAATTCACATCGAACATATTATGTATGAATTTGTTAATTAATAAGTAATTTTTATCTCTCCTTGTCAACATGGGAGAACCAAAAGATAAAACTCAATTAGGACGACAAGTCAATTTTTGCATGCCCATGCACCAACGTCATAAAAAGGGCAACAATTAGGACAAGTCAATTTTTGCATGCCCTTGCACCAACGTCATAAAGAGGGCAACATGAATGAAAGTTAACTAACTTATTACTCCCCTTTAATAAAAAAAGCAAATGTCCCTTTATAATATATATATATGCATCAGAGCTTATCATCATCAGAAGAAAATCTTCAGAATAAGCCAAAAGGAATGTGTAGTCGGATTGAATTTTGGTTCTTCATTAATTCTGCATGCATGCATTATCTTTTATGATCCTATTTGCTATGCAATGCCATTTCAGCAACCTTTTTAATCCTAAAATTATATAGTATATGGAATAGAGAAAATAACATCTTTCATTTTTATTATTTAGCTTCTTAGCGAAGTTTTGTATCTAGCTGTTCTCATTACTAAACTTTTCCTAAACTTTTAAAAATGCTCGGAATGCATCCAAGTGTGTACGTTCATTTGTACATCTTCTCACAAGTGATTGCGGGATCCTCTAATTAGTTTTGTAAGTCCTACCATCCAGGGGCGGAGCTATGTTGGGGCCCGGGGGGCCCCGGCTCCCTAGCGTTCGAGTTTTAAAATTTTAATTTTGTATATACTTGATTTTGAATATTATTGATAATTATTCGTGTATAGCTATTTATAATCTTAATAATTTTGGTTTGACTTGATAAAAAATCGGTTATTTTACATTCACATTTCTCAATGTCTGTCATAAATAAAAAATAAGTGTGTGACAGTTGAAGTAACCTAAAGAAAGAAACAAAATGATTGGTATATTTTAACTGCATTAAACAAGAATTATTTCAGTAGAAATATAATGTATTGAAAAGCAAAAACATTATGCTACCATCACTTATGAGAGAGACGTAAAAAACGAATGTAAACTTTGAGGTGTCCATAGCATTGCTCTAACTAATTAGGCGAGGCTATTGCGGCGTGGAAAACTCCTGAGCATGCAATCTTTTGCGCATGATGTAATATATAGTACTCTAGAAGCCCTGGTGCAATCACATGAACATAAAAGGGTTTTTGAAGATAATTTAAAAATCTAATGCGAAATGAACTAAGGAAATAAAACAATGATTATACACAAATTTGAGATAGTAAAAGAAACGATGCATCCAGTAAATATCAGATCAGCTGGACTCTCCAATCCAATACTGCCAGAAATCAGCTCATGTTATGTATGTATTTATAAAGATGAATGATAAGTTCGGTGAAAAAAGAAGATGATCATGAAAGATGGGTTTTTTTTTTTAAAGGTGAAAAAGTTTTACTGTCTTTGAAAGACCAAAATTGACACAAGATGAATTCATGGAAATACCATGAGGAGGTGATGAGTTTGACTTCTCTTTTAAAGTGTACGGTTAATCTAACTATTCTAACAAAATTGTCTTTCGCTCATAAGAAGAGAGAGAGAGAGAGAGTAATTAAGTTTACAGTACTAGCGAGTGGAGCGGAGTACAATTAGTACCTCTTTTATACTCCCTTGCATACATGATACATGGACATGGTTCGATTTCCGTAAGCATCCATCTCATTCTCCAAGTCTTCTAAGATAGAGTAGATCGATTAGATTTAACGAATGACAAAAAATACAAAAACAAAGTTTACACTGAAGGAGTATTATAGGAAATTAATATTGGAATATGGAACTTTATGTTTTCGATAGCTCTTCTTGGGCTTGATCTAATGACCCTTCTTCTTGAAGAGGTGTTTCACCCGCTAAGTCTGAGCCCATGGGCTTTCTTTGTTTTTCCCTTCTTGTTTCAAGGAATCGAATTGGGCTTAAAGAAAAAAAAGAAAAAACAAGGGAAAATGACAGTCCAGAACGTATTTTGATAATTAATACATTTTAAGGACATGCTAAGAATATTTGCTAATGAACAAAATGTCCTTAGCGGGTATTAATTATCAAAACACATCATTGACTGTCATTTTCCAAAAAAAAAACCCAGATATGTATGAGAAGACATAACGGAGTATTGTTTTATGGACCGAATTTGGATTATAATTTCATTGATAAATTACCAAAACCACACTTGAGGTTTTTGCAAAATACATATTGCCCCACACTCCTTTGGGAAATTATAAAATACTTCCTCTGTCCCAAAAAGAATGACAATTTTTGAAATCCGTGTCATTTTTCATCGCTTATATCTTTCAATTTATAATATTTTTCATGGGTTTAAAAATTTTGTATAATAGAATTAATCGAGAACTATCAAACAAGATCCATATTGCATATTTTTTGAGATCCATATTGAAAGATATACGGAATTGAAATTGACAAGGATATTAAAAATTGACATTCAAGTTGGGCCGGAGGGTCGGAGTACCCTTTATCACATAACAAATTACTCCCTTATTGTGACGTGGCTGCTGAAAAATTCAACAGAATCTGTCTGATCAAATCTTAATTACAATTTATGGACTGCAGTGTCCTTCTGTAGCTTGTGAAAGACTGCAGAGGTGTGGAAATGGCATTTCATTGGCTACAAAACTTGCAAGCGACTCCACCAATTACTACATCATGTATCATGCCTAGCAAGTGACTTTGAATAAAGCATCAAAAACGTGCACGCCACGGAAGCGTCCAATTCTTCCATCAAAAAATTAAAAATATAAATCAAATAAAGGAAATTTCCTGTTCACATTTCAAATGTTTTCTTTGGTGGATATACCTACACAAAATACATATTTGCGAATAAAATTAGAACGGTATATATCTTTCGTATTGCAACTTGCAAGTGAAAGGTAAGTTTATTTTTTGGTTTGGAAAAAACTTTTTAGTTAGCTCGGGATTTACAACCTGTAGCTTATATAAGTAGTCAGGGTCCATAGCTCGACACAATTTAAGATCGTATGAAAGAACAGAGCAAACATATTTACCAATTCTCATCCCCTTATCCCAGTACATCTTGACATATTTATTTGAATTGTGCTATCATTTATAAGTAATACTATTATTTAGTGGTTTGGAGGCATTGCTCTAAGTCCTTTTGCAACGACACATTTTTTCCAGAGAAGAAGCTAGCAAATGGATGAACAAATTTACTTTTTCAAAAATAGGGAAGAAATACTCTGTTATTAGTTTTCATTTCTGTACACAAAATTGTTTTCCTGTAAAGCATTACGGTGACCTATAACTAATTTGCGAGCAAAAAAAAATGTAGGAATAATTTGGTATTTGGAAATTATGTTAGAGCCGTGCATGCAGCCTGGATGCACGTGTAGGTACGAAAAGATAAGTGACGAGTTTTTTTTTTTTCATTGATATACATTATTGTACTGCTAGTATGCCTTTATATAGGCTATACAACTTGGTAATCAAGAAATCTAAATCAATAAAGAAAGTATGCATAACAAGGAAACATAGATATTAACCCAACATAAACAGGAAACATAATATTGAAATCCAGAAAACAACCTGAAATCTCGAAAAATTTCAAATCTTCTGACATTTACATTTGCAGCATTGATCCTAACCTTCGGCATATATATAATTTTCAAAATGTTATGCGCTCTCGTTCTCAATCTTCGTATTACGCTCGCCCTATCAATCTTCACTCTTGCAAATTGTAATAGTTTGGAATGTGTTTGTAAGACGGTTTCGCACTCAAGCTTGTGCTCCGCACATTCACTCGCATGCGAATAATGTGATTTGGGTTCTAATGAATTTGTTCACAATCGCCCAAAATTTCCAACTTGGTGCCTTTAATTCGACGGCCATTACCGTGGCTCAATAGCAGAGAGGGGATGAGAGAGAGGAAGAGAGGGAGAAAGAGATTCAACTGAGACAATACAGGATAGAGAGAGAAAAGAGGTATTGTGCATGTGTGCGTGATATATATGGGTATACTCTATATGTGTGTGGGTTGTATTCGTTATATGTTATATGAAATATAAATACACAATGGAAAGAGAGAGGGAGAGATGGAAAGAGATTAGAGAGGGAGAGAATATGAGAAGGAAAAGAGAGAACAGTAGAGGGAGGACCCCAACTGGGTTTCCTTTTTCTCTTTTACAAATTTTTAGTAGAATTTTTATTGTAGGGAGGGGGTACACTGTACACGTTCCAAAAAAAAAAAGGGGTTATTAGAGTCATTTATCAACCTCTGTTAGCCACCTAAACAATTTCCATCCACTAATTGAAGGAAAGGGTAGCATTGAAACCCGTCATAAATTGTAAGGGTAAAATTAAAACAAAAAATTTTACAAGGACAAAAATGAAACTGAGACTAATTTATAAGAACCAAATAAGTAGATAAGCCTTAATTATATTATCAGAAGCAACAAGTGGTTATGTTTTCTTAGATAAACAAAAAACAAGTTGCTCAATAAATACAATAGAGAACGAGACAAAAATTAAAATGGTAAATGAAATTCAGACTTCAGATTATTGGCACCAAATCCAAATGAACTGGTTTACGTATAATATCACATGTTTATATTATTCTCAAAATGTATTTTTATGGGTTCTTGTAAAAAATTATTTCAATCCGATATCCGTAAGATTTTTGTAAAATTTGTAGGAGTTCTACGAATTCTGAAAAAGCTCCTACCGATATCTAATTGAGCTAATTATTTTTCAAGAAACCAGCAAATAATTTTTTTTTCTAAAATACTTTTCTTGTTGGTTGCTTGGAACTTTCATTATCATGCACTTGTCGAAAGTTTGAATTCCATGACATTCTTTGCACACATGCATTGGAGTTATTTCGTGACTTACAATAAGAGAGTTTGCCTCGGTATTATTTGAAGAGATGGGCTAGAAGCCTAGAACAATTGTAGATGAAGATGTTTTTGACCTCCATGGAGATTTAGTTCTGAATGACACTGATCCTTCACTCATAATTCGTCCAACGTACAGACTAGTTCAGCCTTAAATGTGGATGGCACGTCACCACTGCGAGATTCAACAAAGAGACCACGTCAAGGTAACAAAAGAAAGAGTGGTTTATTAAAGGCTAAACTGCCAAAGAAGAAGACTCCATATAAAAGAAAGGACAAGTACGTATACAGTGACCTTCCTATGAGAGATCTCTTATTTTTCTTACAATCCGGACCTTTCATTTTCAGGTTATATTTTGAAGATCCAAATTGTTTAACTTGTTTGAAACATGTTTTTTAGAGTACCCGCAGTAAAATGAGCTCAAACTATGACCGAAAAGTGCTTGATCCAAAGAGTTTATCATAAAACTTGACATGAACAGTTCTATGAATATATGTACAGAATTGCAACCTCTTTCATTTCAGGCCATATTTTGAAGATCCAAACCGTTTAATTTGTTTGAAACATGTTTTTTTGAGTACCCCCAATAAAATGAGCTGAAACTATGACCGAAAAGTACTTGATCCAAATAGTTTATCATAAAACTTGACATGAACTGTTCTATGAATATATGTATAGAATTGCAACCTCACAAGTATATACTCCCCCTATCCCTTTTAAGTGTCCACTACAGTTTTGCGTGTCATTTTCAATGGCTTATATGTCTATACGTACATTATGTTCCAAATATTTAAAATCATTATCTTATAAAAATAATTGAGATCTATCAAACAAGATCGATATTGTATATTTTTAGCAATTTACATTAAGAGATATAAACTATTGAAAATGGCATATAGAACCGTAATAGACATTTAAAAAGTAACGGATGGAATATAACAATTTTTATTTTTATTTGCCTTTATTGAAGATTATTTTTCAACTTTTCTAGTGGTAAAGGGGAGGACTCCTCAACGAAAGCAATGGCTAGAACATCTAAACCATTAAAAGAGGTTGAAGAAGATGAAAATGCACATTATTATATTGTTAATAAAAAAAGCTTAAGCTATTAGAGACAGAGTGACAACTTTATTATTTATACCTTTAACACGTCTCCTCACGTATAGCCAGGCTCTCTTTCATAAGCAGGCTTAACATGTGTAAATATTTTTATATTAGGTAGACAGTAAGGTTTGAATACAGAATCTATTGCTTGCTCTGATAACATATTAGATTTTTAACTACCAACTCATCTAAAAGCTTAAGCTATTAGAGAGAGTGTCAATTTTATTATTTATACCTTTATACCTTTAAAACGATGTTTATGAAGAGAGAGAGAGAGGCAACAACTAAACTTGTTCGGTTCTTTTTTTGAAATTAAGCATAGAAAGTAACTTGGGTTGTTGGGTTGGGTTGGGTTGGGTTAAGACTGGTCCTTCTCTCTCTTCTTAGCCAATAGGGGGAAAATGACGGTTCAGGACGTGTTTAGATAATTAATACCTTTTAAAGATATGCTAAGAACATTTATTAATGAACAAAATGTCCTTGGTGAGTATTAATTATCAAAACACGTCATTGACCGTCATTTTCCCGCCAATAGGTGAGAAGGTTTTGTTCACCCTATTCTAGGAAGGGCCCTAAAACAGGGGCGGAGCTATGTTGGGCCTTGGGTCTGAGGCCTCCCGATCCCGACTTTTCGAGCATCTGAGTTTTAAAAAAATTATTTTGTATATACTTGATTTTGAACATTATTGATAATTATTTTGTGTATAGCTACTTATAACCTTAATAATTTTGATTTGATTTGATAAAACATCCGGTTATTTTACATTCTTATTTTTTAATTTCTTTAATCTTAAATAAAAAATAAGCATGTGACAAGGTTTTTTTATTTTTTATTGTAGCTTTAAGAATTATTTCAATGAACAAGTGTAATGAATTGGAAAACAAAAACCTTATAATATAATAAGTATTCATTCCGATAAAAAAAATAAGTCTATTAAGCTGGCTCCCCGGGGTCAAAATTCTAACTCCACCACAGCTCTAAAATGACCCTCACAACAGCCTATTGTGAACTCTCCAAATTATATTTAGTACAATCCCTATAAGCTTACCATTCGCTCATTTTGACAATCAAAACTGCTTATTTAATTGAAGCACTTTTGGCGAGAATCTCCCCTCTCCTCATTTCAACTTGGAAATGCGAGCAAAGCACGCAAATTTTGCCAACCCAAAACCAAAATCCGAAAGCGAATATGGTCATGCTATCCAAATTGACAAGATTTTCCCAGTTTCAATAAACAAAATTTACCTGGTGCTTGGTGAAGGGCAGAAGGTAATGAGATAGTCGGCACCGGCACACGTGAACGTGGTCGTATTGTCATCCAAGGCGTAGCTGTACGAGAGCGGGCACGCCTTCTTAAACAACTCGGAATACAATGTTGGCCTACAGGAGGTGGCATTATACGCGCCGATACAACAATACTGCGGGTTCAAAAGACTCATGCACGGGCTCTTACACGCCACAATTGCGTTCCCTTCGGGCTCCGTCACGCTCAGCTCCCAGGGACACTGCCCGTTCAAGTCTACAATGCATCCCGTGGTATTACAGTGGCCTGTTCCACCATGTGGCACCACCAGAATCGGGAGATTGAACCTGTTGGAACATTTTAAATAATAACCTCCATGTTTTCTTTTTATTGGCAAAAAAAATAAAATTATTAACCTCCACAAGATTACAAAGATTGAAAGGACAAAGACAAATTAAAATTAAAATTACTTAGGGTTTATTTGGTTGGGAGTTTTGTTTAGTTTAGTTTAGTTTTGGTAGTTGGTAGCTATTGAAGAGAAGGGTAATGATTGGAGAGAGATGAGAAAGTAATAATTGAAAAAATTGGATAATGATTAGAGAAAAAAGTAGGATAATGATTGGAAAACAAAATTAAAACTAAAATGAAATGGCAACCGAACACTACCTTAATCTCTAAGGCTACCCGAGACCAACAAATTAAAATCATACTCTTTTTTTTTTAAATACTCTCTCCGTCCCAAATTGCTCATTCTTTACGAAAAGTCGTGTACTTTTTGAATTGAAAAATAAAATACTTCAAAGCATCATTTTTTAAGTTTCTTTACACCAAATTAAAGTACTTCATGAGCTTTTTAATATGGTGCAAGGAAATTTTGAAAATTATGCGCGAAAATATTTTATTTTTTGGTATCAAAATTGTACATCATTTTCGTAGAGGACCAACAATTTGGGACAGATGAAGTAATTCTATACCAACCCGCGCCAGCTGATCTGCTTAACTCTTAGCCTAATTACGTGGTTCCAAAAGGTTAATCTTAAATTATACAATAGTTGCTCGTGGTCCCTTATATACCAATTCATCATTCCCAAATTGGGCGATGTGGGATCTGACAAATCCGGAGTAATAGTTCATTACCAATAAAATATGGGAAAATCTTTATTTTCAGAGGTGATCTGTTAATGAAGTTTAAGAGGGCCAATCTCAGCCTCCTAAAAGTATTTTGGACGATTTAGATTGAAGACAAACTATTAACAGTGAAAAATATTTCTTATCAGTCAAAAATTAAAAACATATCTAAACCGTTGATTGCCGAAACAAACAGCTGAGATCGCGTGTTTTCCATCGCGTGTTTTCCATGAACAAGGTGATCACGAAAATCTCATAAAATATACAACTTGGAGAAAGCAAAATCTTGCATTGAGTTACTTTTACTTTTTATCTGAAATGTTTTCTTGTTGGACTGTCGTTGCTAAGGAGGAAGTAGTGTAACTATTAACAATACCCGTCGACCAAGCTGACATCGTAGAAGTCCAACCCGTTGACGCCGTCGAGGCTGAACTCAGCCAGCGTGGCGGGCGGCTTGCCGCTGTTCCCGGCGCAATCTATCTTTCCGGTGCCGCAATCCCCGGTGACGCAGGAGAATTGACCGGTGGTGTTTTGGGCGCAGCCGGTGCGGCCCCAGAATCTGCCGGTCCAGTTGGACGGGACGTTTATGATCTTTGACTGGCCTGTTTGGAGGACGAAACCGGTGGTGGAGAGCTTTGAGATTCCGGGCCATACGGGGTGGTCGCAGTTGTTTTGTAGCGTGAATGTTCTTGATGAAAATACTCCTGCAAATTCAAAGAAATTTGAAGCACAAAAAATGAGATTTGGAAAATGAACTGAAAACATTTGAGTAAAATATGTTTGTGGGTAACTCAAGAGATTGGTCAAATGGTCTTAGTCCAAGACTTAATTATTGACATATATGTATTTGTGTGTTCGTTTGAGTGGTACCTAAAATGAAGAGGGGAGGAAGTGTGAGGGAGAAGAGAGAGATTAGGAAGCGAAATTGAGCCATTTGGACTTTGTATTGTACATATTGAAGACAGATAGAAAGATATATGCAAGTAAAGGATATTTATTTTAGAGAGGAGAAAGAGGAACGGTGTGGGGCAACTCCCAGCTTTGGAGTGTGCATGTTACTGTAATTTCTGAGGAGGAAGAGGAATGGTGCGGGGCAACTACCAGCAAGAGGAATGGTAGTTCGGAATTGTTTTTAAGACGATTTCGGGCTCGAATTTGTGCACACACATGTACTTACGTGTGCATTATGTGATTTAGATTCTAATGGATTTGTCCACAATCTCCCAACATATCCAACTTGGTGGAGATTTTTTTCCCTCATGACTTTAATTCTTATACGACCTGTATCAGTTGACCTGTTAATTTTTAGACCAAATATGTGACTTGAAAGATTAATCTCGTAGTTCGATGCGTACACTTTTATTTTACTTTGACTTTAGTTAGACGACCTATTCAGAACTAACTTTTGGGTCTTCACAATCTCGAAGCCTCTTAAGATCTCGACTGTACCTCATTCAGGAAGGGTTCCTAGATCAGCTTGACTCCACGATCAAAGACTTGGTCAAATATAAAGATAGAGAACCGCGTCAACCACGAGGTTCAGGGGAGACTTGGCACTTATTTAAATTAGGAAAGTAAAGCGCATGTCGGCCAGTAAAAACGTAAATCGCATGTCGGCTACTAAAGTCATATTCTGCTTCTTCTTTTTTTTCCAATCTAAACTCCAGTTGTTTTCCATTAAGTAATTTTATGAGGGGAGAAAAACTTATTTATGGGGCCTACCGCGGCTCTTTACGGACTTGAGCGATTTTAACAGTCCATTTTGATAATTAATGGTTCGAATTTTGAAAAATCTATTCACTAGAATTGTTTAACTATTTACGCAAATAATTTATTTAAAATTCGGACCATCCAAAACACTTTAAGATGGTCGAGATTGAATTCCGTAAACATTTGTTTATAACATTTGTTTATGACATATTAATTTTCTACGGTGATTTATCAAAAACAAGAAAAAGGCATGCGCAACCTAAGATCAAGTTTATCAATAGTTTGGTAAAATTGTTAGTAAATAGTGCACTTTTTTTATTTTACCTTCTCATATCTCTCTCAATATTACACCAATATTATCTATTTTACCTAACTCCAATTAAAATATATATTTTTCACTCATTTTTTTTATTATCTCTATTGTTTAAAGAGAGGAGAAAGGAGGGAGGAGAGAGAGAAAGAGAGGAGAGAGAGAAAGAAATAATAAAAAAAGAAAGAAGTATGAATAGTGCATAGGTAAAAATAGAGAACAACTATTCACAAATGCATTTTAGCTCCTCTTTTAGCTCATTTGGTGTAGACAATATTTTTTATGTTTCCCTTAGGTAAAATAGCAAAAAAATGTATTTTTCTCATCTGGTGTACTTACTCTAACAATTCTACCTAACAGAAAAGCAATAGTACAAGGGATGTGCAACACCGAACATTTTTTATTTGCAACAGATGGTTGCTTTGTTCTCTTTGCAATTCAAAAAGAATTTTTCAAAAATACCCCTTAGATTCTTGTTACTTCAAACATTTCTCTATTTATCTCTCTCCACTTATTACCCTTATTATTTTTCAAAAAAAATTTTAAAAACCAAACCAAACACAACATTAATTTCTTCAAAAGTACTACTACGTACATAACAATCCACACACACAATATCAAGCACAATCTTTCACATACTTTTGGGGTTCACACACACAAGTGTGTGGGCTCCACATATATGTGAGATACTGTGTTTGATATTGTGTGTTTGGATTATTATGTTCCTGGCATTTTTGTAATTTCTTGACTTTCGTGCGTGTAAGAGGTTGTGTTTAGTGATGTATTAAGATTATTGTGTTCCTAGCATGTTTGTAATTTCTTGATCTAAAGCCACAACCATAATTTGTCATAGGTTTTTGGTACACATAATTTGTTCAGAGGTAACAACAATAAAAAGGAATACTGTTAGTTGGTGTGACAAGCATGGAACATGACGTCCTCAAAAAATAAATACTTAAAATTTTGATTTGTCCATAGCATCGCTCTAATTACTTATTAGGCGAGACTACAGTGACGGGAAAACTTCTGAACGTGCAATTTTTTGCACGTGCTGTAATATATACTAGAAGCCCTGGTGCAATCACATGAACATATAAAGGGTTTGAAGATAATTTATAAATCTAATGCGAAATGAACTATGGAAATAAAACAATGAATATACACAAATTTGAGATAGTAAAAGAAACGATGCATCCAGTAAATATCTGATCAGCTGGACTCTCCAATCCAAAACTGCCAGAAATCAGCTCATGTTATGTAGTTAGAAAGATGAATGATAATTAAGTTCCGTGAAAAAAAAGAAAAGAAATATGAATGATATGTTTATTTTTTTTTAAAAGGAGAATTTTTTTTTTTTTTTTACTAATCTTTGAAAGACCAAAATTCATGGAAATAACCATGGGGAGAGAATGACCAGAATTGACACAAGATATTGTAGTAACAAACAGTATGAAATTATTGAATATATATATATATTATACTTGTCGATCTGATCTTTTTTTTTTTTTTTTTTTGGTACTTCGGAATTTCATTCAAACTAAAACAGAGGGATAAACCGCATAAGAAGTGCGAGTCTGAATGATAAAACATAACACAGATCAAACAAAACCTAGTTTAGAATCTGCCTTAATTTCTAGGCAGTCCCTAATAGAATACTCCCTCATGGAGAAAAGGGCATCAGCCATAACAACTAGAGGTTCCTCTTGTTCCGTTCCAAGATGGGTAAGGTGGTCGGCACATTGATTGACATCACAGGTAGATGTGGGATAAGGATGTTCCCATTCATGTGAGTCTCATCTTGGCGTCGTTAATAATGTTACTTTGAGGATGTTTCCAGGCCCACCCTCACTCATCAGCTTCACCGCTATCAATTAACGAGTCTGATTCCAACTGCACATTCATCATGCCATTTTCCAGGATAATTGTTAGTCCTCTCTATAAATGCCCCAAATTTCAGCTTCCAGACTTGAATCTGCCGTGTGCTTACTGTAGAAACCAACCAGCCATCCGCCATCCACCCCCAATATGATTCAGATAGCTAGCTAGCTAGCTAGCCAACCTCAATTAATTAGGATAGAAGACTTAGGTTTTTTTTTTTCAAATCAACAACGTCTTGGCTTAATTTAATGTGATTTAGGTTTAGTTTCTGTGGAGTCCTGCCATAACCATTAATTATTGCCTTAGTTTAAGTAAGTTTACGCTGCAAAGGAGCCTTTGGCTCAATATCATTACGGGTGCACTTTAGGTGTCAAGAAAGGAGGTGATGAGTTCAATTTTTCTTTCAAGGTGTACAGTTAATCTAACTATTCTAACAAATTGGGTTTCGCTAGAAAAGAAGAGAGAGTAAGTTTACATTGGCAAGTAGAGTGGAGTGCAGTTGGTACCTCTCTTATACTCTCATGCATGATTCGATTCCTGTAAGCACCTATTTCATTTCCCAAGTCTTCTAGGATAGAGTAGATTATGTTTAATGAATGGCTAAAAAAAAAAGTTTAAACTGAAGGAGTATTATAGGGAAGATTGGCATATGGACCTTTATGTTTTCTTGGGCTTGATCTAAAGACCCTTCTTCTTGAAGAGGTGTTTCACCCGGTGAGTCTGAGCCCATGGGCTTTCTTTGTTTTTCCCTTCTTGTTTCAAGGAATCAAATTGGCTTAAAGAAAAGAACCAGATATGTATGAGAAGGCATTACGGAGTATTGTTTTACGGTCTTACTATTGTCAGTCCACTGGGTTGACGATAAGTACACTAGAAAACATAGAAAATATGTATTTCTGTATACTTTGCACCCTTTAATATACATTCACATACTTATTATTGTCAGCCCATTGGGCTGATTTTAAAATTTTTCATTGTTTTATGGACACCGGATTTGGATAATTTTTTATTTTATTTTTTCATGATTTCATGGATAAATTACCAAAACCACCCTTGAGGTTTTTCAAATTACATATTGCCCCACACTCCTTTGGGAAATTATAAAATACCCTTTATCACATACTAACAAATTACTCCCTTATTGTGACGTGGTTGCTGGAAAATTCGACATAATCTATCTGACATCATCAAATCTTAATTACAATTAATGGACCGTAGTGTCCTTTTGTAGCTTGTGAAAGGTTGCAAAGGTGTGGAAATAGCGTTTCACTGGCTACAAAAAGATAATTTGGTCCATTGTAATAAAATAGGGGGCATTTTGTAATTTTCCAAAGGTGAGGGGCATTTGTAATTTCAGAAACATTGGCGTGGTTTTGGTAATTTGTCCTCTCTTTTTTTCATTTTTTGCCACTCCTTGTCCCAAGTTCTAAACTGCCTTTGGCACTGTCCTCTTTAGAAACATGCACTGCCGCAAAAAAAATTTTTTGCCCAACCAGAAAATGCAAATAATATATATAAAAGAAAACATTACAACAAAAGAGGACACTACCGGTCCGAAATTATAGAGAAAACAAAAAAACGAATTACAAAAAGGGACACTGCCGCAATTTGAATTGCATGCTAACTTTGAATTCAATAGTACTCCACCAATTACTACATCATGTATCATGCCTAGCAAGTGACTTTGAATAAAGCATCAAAAACGTGCACGCCACGGAAGCGTCCAATGCTTCCATCAAAAAAATTTAAAATATAAATCAAAAAAAGGAAATTTCTTGTTCACATTTCAAATGTTTTCTTGGTGGATATACCTACACAAAATACATATTTGCGAACAAAATTAGAACGGTATATATCTTTCGTATTGCAACTTGCGAGTAAAAGGTAAGTTTACTTTATGGTTTGGAAAAAACTTTTAAGCTAGCTCGGGATTTACAACCCGTAGCTTATATAAGTAGCTAGGATCCATAGCTCGATACAATTTAAGGTCATATGAAAGAACAGGGCAAATGGATTTACCAATTCTCATCCCCTTATCCTAATACATTTTGACATATATATTTGAATTGTGTTATCATTTATAAGTAATACTATTATTTAGTGGTTTGGAGGCATTGCTCTAAGTCCTTTTGCAACGACACATTTATTCCAGAGAAGAAGCAAATGGATGAACAAATTTACTTTTCAAAAATAGGGAAGAAAAACTCTGTTATCAGTATTCATTTCTGTGCACAAAATTGTTTTCCTGTAAAGCATTAAGGTGACCTATAACTAATTTGCGAGCAAAAAAAAATGTAGGAATAATTTTGTATTTGGAAATTATGTTGGAGCCGTGCAGCCTTTGTGCTCCGCATATTCACTCACACACGAACAATGTGATTTGGGTTCTAATGAATTTGTACACAATCGCGCCCAAAAGTTCCAACTTGGTGCCTTTAATTCTCATTGAAGCATTTAAATCATTGTCAATGACCGAATTTGAAAGCATGCATATATGCATGTCGGTCTGTAAAGTCAAATTCTGGTGGCTTTTCTTTTCAAATTAAACACAACTCATTAATCCCGAGCACAGTCTATCAATTTTTTTGTATCTATCTCTTTTAATTCATTACTCCTAAACAACATCCCTCAAAACCCAAACCGAACAAGGCCCGATGGAGTAATTTTATGGGAATTAATTTCTCCGAAGTTAATTTTCCACAGTGTTTTACCAAAAAACAAAGGAAAAACCAATGGTACTACCACCTAATGGATAAAGCAAAAATAGTACACCAAGGCAGGCATTCGCAACAACCAACACGAAGGTCTTAATTTCTTGATCTAAAGTCACAACCATAATTTGTTGATAGGTTTTTGGTACACTTTATTTGTTCATAGGTAACATCAATAAAAAGGAGTATTAATTATTAATTTGGCGTGACAAGCATGGACCATGACATCCTCCAAAAGAAAAAAAAAATTGTTAAAATGCATCCATATTGCAAACAGAGATATGCTATTCACACAGATAGTATGTGCACAGATCATGCACATATGGTTCTGTGGGACTTACTACGGGGTCCCCACAAATGATCCAAGCCATCCATTGGCTTTCAAAATAATTTTCTAAGTTGTTACTTAAAAAATCAGTTCAATCCGATAATTTTTAATGCTTAATGTAATCATTCAAATTTTTGCTTATACTTGAGAACTTTGAAATTGGAAGAAACATTTAGACGATTGAATCAAGCACTTAGAGGTATAGGATTGAACTTATTTTTTACATGATGACTTAGAAAATCATTTTAAAGCTAATAGACGGCTTGGATGATTTTTGGGGACCCCGTAATGGGCCCCACGGAGTTGTATGTGGATGGATCGTGCACATTCAGTCTATGTTGATACCATTTCTGTTACAATCATCTCGTCTAATCCTTATGTGCCCTACACAGATCCAGGAGTGATCTCCCTCATTTTCAACATTGTTTGGTAATGGTTTGGACTTTAATTTGTTGTATTGGTACTAGCTAAAATGAAGAAAGTGACAATTTTATTGTCGTAGTAAGATTTACCGTCCACGGCTTCTATTTTTCAGCATCAGCAGAGGCAGCAACAGCAGCCACCAATCACAACGGCCGACGATGGGAAAATTATCAAACTTATCCATATGTACATCTATTAATGAGATTATAGTTTTCAAACGCCGTGTCATGTCTGATTGCGAACCGATTTCAATCCAACAAATTGGCTAATATTGCTACTTGCCCTTACTTAGATTATAAAACTATAGTGCATATCGATCCCCATCAGGGATTTTTCCAAACATCTGCGTCACCATCCGCGCGCATTATTGCAAATTAAAATCACTTGTTTATATTATCAGAAGCAATAAGTGGTTCAATATTTTTAGATTATAATCCATACAAGTTGCTCTATAAAATAGTACAACAGAGAACAAGACAAATTAAAATGGTAGTAAAATGAAATTCAGACTTCATATTATTGGCACCAAATGAACTGGTTTTACATATAAAATTTTCCCCAACCAATAAATGAATATCCTCCGCTCTCTAATTCTAAATATATATATATTTTATATATATATATATATATATAGAAATAAAAAATAAAAATAAAAACATTTCCTCCAGTTGATTCCCAACCCTAAACTACCCTATTTAAATTATAAAAAAAAATTGAGAGAAGATAACCTGAGAGTGACACATGTGCTTTTCAAAGGTGACTCGGCTCCTCGTCACATGGGCCGGAATCGGTGGGCCCAGGCCGAGACACGAGGCCCATACCCATACAAAAGGAAAGGGACAGATCGAGTTACTGGTCCACACGTGACATAACACCCAAATTCCGACAAGGGAAGATGGGGTAAGGCCGTGTTTGGAAGGTAACGAATTAATCATAGAAAAAGGTTAGTTTTTTTTTTTTGTAGTTTTTTGGAGTTAGAAGTGGCGAGTCATCATCAACCGCCAAAGAGCTGAAACGATGGCGACGGCACCGGCGACGGGGTGAGATCGAAACACGTGGAGGAACGTGGACGGCGAGGATGATAGCGATGACGCGCTGCTGGAATCCAGTGCGCCTTCGTACACCATGGTGCTGTCGATGGACGACGGCGAGTTGGGCGTCGCGGTGGCCGGTGAGTCGGTCGTCACCGGAGTTTGACTTCCCGACGATGACTTCTGGCTGCGGAATCAAAGTGGAATTTTAAACTTAGATATTTTCGTAAGATAGTGAAAACCGACAATAGATAATGCAATATATGTATATAGAAGTACAAAACTTCCTCTGCGGCAATGGCATCGATAAAAATCACATCAGATTGTTTCCAACGCGTTTAAAAAGCTGATTTTTTTTTTTGCTAATCTTGAAAATTCCAAATATAAGGATAAAAGTAAAATTTTTCTATTTTTTTGATTTATATAGCCGAGATAAATCAATAATCTATAAAAATTTGGCACAATATTAAAATATTTGAATTTTTTTTCAATAAGAGCAAAACTCTAAAAGACTTAAAATTCTTGGTTTGTCGGTAAAATGAGGCCTAGGTTTCCCAAGACAAACCTGGCGATTCTTTTTTTTTTTTCTTATATCCTTATTTTAAAAAATTTTGCATTGGCTAGTTTTGCAATAGTTTTTTTTGGATTAATAGTTCTTTTCGACCAAAAGAATCAAAAAAAAAAAAAACTTATAATGTTTTACCCAAATTATTTTTGGGAATATCAAAGTTTTAAACACTTTTGGCTCAGCCTTTTTTTGGCTAAAAATGATAAGAACCGGCTATTTTCAAAAAAATTGGATAAAAATTATAATCTTTTATTTTTTTATCCTTTTGTCAAGACAAACTTACAATCTATTTGACAAAAAACTGACAAATACGACAGAAATTTGGATTAGCACAAAACGAAAAGGAAAACCTAAGGGCTTATTTTGGAAAACTAGGCCAGAATTGCCATAGGGAGCACCGGATGATTACTTCCCTAGGTAATAAGTGACCGTTAGAGAAAAGGCCAAAACCCCCATCCCAAGGCTAGTGTCGGGACTTGGGATGCTTTCAGCAATTTCTGCTAAAAGGAAAAGACGTGCGTAGTCATTGGGAAACCCAGAAAAGAATACAGTATGTATCGTTCACAGTACCAAATGACTGTATTGCCCTTGCACCCAAATCCACTTGACCAAAAAAAAAAAAAAAGGGTTATTTGTGTATGGTTTTGCTTAAAATAGATTGCACCCATAGAAGAACAAGAGAAATTTTAGTGGCGGTATTTGTCAGCGATCCCAATAATCTAAACGTGTTTTAGACGGTCCATATTCATTTCCCTCCTCTCTCCTCCCTCAGTCCTCACCTCTCTCTTCTCTTTTTTTCAATCTAAAATCCACATTGTTCAACACACGTTTAGACGGTTGGAATCGTTGACGTGTATCACCCAGCACCCAAAAACTTGTCGGCAAAAGATTAAAAGTCCACCTCATTTTGCGAGATGAAGAGTTTTTTTACGATAAAAAAATTACGAGGGGGCATCGCCCTGTACCAAAATCGGCCTAAAAATAAAATTTTTACAAAGAACCGCCGACGCAGATATTTGGAAAATTATTCATCTACCACACATTTATATGAAACCTAATACTCCCTCCATCCCAAAAAAGGATGACAATTTTTAAAACTTGTGTTATTTTTCATTGCTTATATCTTTTAAATTATAATGTTTTTTGTGAGTTTGAAAATTTTGTATAATAGAACTGATCAAAAACTATCAAACAAAATTCACATTACATATTTTTAAAAATTTATATTAAAAAAATAAAGAATTAAAATTAATACGGATTTCAAAAATTAACATTCAATTTGAGGTGGAGAGAATATTACACTCTCTCAAAAATTTGTGATGGATAAAAATATCGGGTACGGTCACCAAGAGCACTGAATAATTTCTTCCACTCCATTATGACAAGTTATTGGGACTTCCACCTGACCATTGCATGTGGAGCATTAAAATTCAGAGAAAAAAGGAACCCAGATCCACCAAAAACAAAATTGATTTTCACACTTCATTTTTATACGTAAATGCTACACTTTAAACATAAAATTACTAATAATTTTACATTAAAAATTAAGCACCTAGATAGAAAAGTGGAGCGCTAAAATCAGCATTGTCATCAAAATTTTCCCAAAAGAGTTTTGATCTCACTTTTTTACTTCAGTTTTTTTTTCCCCTTACTACTCCTATAACATTAGGATCTTGCTACTGGTACAACAGGTTCTACACAGACAGTGTGTACAACGCGCGTTTGGACCCGTTTCGGGTCCAATAAAGATCAACTTCATCTGAAAACGATAAAGGCATTTACGAAGCGTCCAAAATCGCGCTGTAGCAGTTTTATCTTTGATCAGAGCGAGAATCTGCCCTCTCCCCATCCCAACTTGGGAATGCGAGAAAAGCACGCAAATCTTGCCAACCCCTAACGTCCCAATTGACAGGCTTTTTACTCCAGTTTTTAATAAACGGACGATTTTACCCTTGACCTCCAATTAAAAAAAAGCCCACAAAATGGGGGGGTGGGGCATTTGAGTAAAATTAACCTGGTGCTTCGTGGAGGGCAGAAGGTAATGAGATAGTCGGCACCACCGGCACAGGTGAACGTGCTCGTCTTGTCATCATACGCGTAGCTGTACGCGAGCGGGCACGCCCTCTTAAACAACTCCGAATATGACGACGGCTTGCAGGTGTTCGGGGTAGCGTACGCGCCGCTGCAGCAATACTCCGAGTTCCCAAACTTCTCGCAGGCGCTCTTGCACGCCACGACGCCGTCCCCTACGGAATCCGTCACGCTCAGCTCAGACGGACACAGGCCGTTCAAGTCCACCGAGCATCCCGTGGTTGAACAGTTGTCCCCCGTTCCACCCTGCGGCTCCACCAGCATCGGGAGGTTGTACCTGTTGGGAACATTTTAATAATAAACCTCCATGTTAGTGTGACTTTTATTATAAAATCAAACGGTACGCTCAGGTTGAACATTTACAAATAAAGGAATATTCATAATTATTTAAAATCATACTTTCATTGTTTTTAAATAATAGTAGTTCATTATCAAAAAACCAGGGGAGGTGTTGTATCCGGGCCGTCCATTCTGCAATCTAGCAAGTCACATTTCATCTCAACAATAAACGATTTGGATGCTCAATGAAAATGAAATTTGAACTATTGAATTACCGAACAGATGACTTCGAATGTCGCACAGCAACATCCCAGTTAAATATACAACTTAGAGAGAGAAATTTAACAAAATTAAGCATTGAGTTACTTTTACTTTTTATTTGGAAACTGTAATTGTACGTTTTTTTCGTGGTGGACTGTCGTTTCTAAGGAGGAAGTAGTTTTGACAGTACCCGTCGACCAAGCTGACGTCGTAGAAGGCCAACCCACCGTAGCCGTCCAGGGTGATCTCAAACAGCGTGGCGGGTGGCAGGGCGTTGTTCCCGGCGCATTCTAACTTTCCGGTGCCGCAATCGCCGGTGACGCAGGAGAATTCACCGGTTGATTGGTTTTGGGCGCAGTGGGTGCGACCCCACATACGGCCGCCCCAGTTGGACGGGGTGTTTACGCTCTTCGACTGGCCTGTCTGGAGGACGAAACCGGTGGTGGAGAGCTGCGAGATTCCGGCGTTCGATAGAATGCCCGGCCATACGGGGTGGTCGCAGTTGTTTAGCAGCGTGAATGTTCCTGATGAAACTCCTGCAAATTCGAAGACATTTCAAGCACACAAAATGAGATTTGGAAAAATGAATTGGAAACATTGGAGTACAATGGGAAAATCCAAGAGGCTGGTCATCTTAGCCTCAGACTTAAGCGTTCGTTTCTTCCTAAGATTTCAGATTTAATTTTCCATATCAACAACTTTGGGGCCATCTCACCCGCGTAAGCGTGTAAAATGGCTACGGGATTGTTGCACGGCTTAGTCCAAGGTGCGCGCAAGATGATTCAGGACACCCTGCATTACCAAAAAAAATGTGTTTGTGGGTTTGTTTGAATGGTACCTGAAATGAAGAGGGGAGGTAGTGTGAGGGAGAGGAGAGAGAATAGTAAGCCAAATTGAGCCATTTGGACTTTGGAGTGTATAGATAGGTAGAGAGACAGATAGATAGATATATGTGTGTGTATGTAATGGAGATGTTAGAGAGGAGGAGGAGGAGGAATGGTGTGCGGCTACTCCCAGCTTTGTTTTTTAAAAGGTAACACCCATATTAAAATTCTTCCTCTCCCCTGCTAGCCGAGGGGATATTGAGATTTCCTTTAGAGAGGTGGGATTGTGATGTATATATAAAGAGAGAGAGATAAGAACAGAGGAGAGAACAGAAAGTGTAATGTTGAAGTTATAGAGGGGCCAGTGGTTTTGAGCTCAAGCCTTTAAGCATGAAAGGACTTTTTCTTCATACGGTAAAACAAAAACTTCATCCAAGATCAGGGGATGCTGAAATCATCTATCTGCAAAGCGGTGTCGAGCAGTCAATTCGGTTGTTCATTTTGGTACGGAATGTTTGAATTGAATTTAAACGTATAAATCTGAATCATCTATTTCTTTGTTAAAATCCAAGCTGTTGATTGCCGAGATGAACCGCCGAATCGGCTATTTGGCTATACTTTGCAGCATCCTCCATTCTTTGTCTGGTTTGTAAAACGTAACTTTAAAATAATACTCCTTCCGTCCCTTTTTAACTGTCCTGCTTCGTAACTTCAACTTATTAAAAAGACATCATCATTATACCTTTCATATCAATTTTTTCCTCCACTTTCCCTACTTACTCATCATCATTACACTTTTACTCACTTACTTTTCAAAATAGAATCTATTTTTAGGGACAAAATAGACAATTCATCAACTTTTACCTACTAATTTTACAAAATGGACACTTATTAAGAGACAGCCTAAAATGGAATACCAGACTATAAATAAGGGACGGAGGGAGTACAATACAAGTTTTTATAGAAAATTTTAAAAAAAAAATTACTGCATGTCTACGGGTTCTTTAATTTTTAAAAAAAGTTTGAATTTTATGTACTTATTTCGCGGACTGGACAAATATAATGAGATAGGAACTTCAAGAGATTTGGCCGAGTCGACTTGAGAAAGAAAATAAGGGCATGTCCTCCATAAGGTCCAGTGTTTGAATTTCACAAAAGCCAAAACAATTCTAACCGTGGGGCTATTTGAGGGTTTGTTCGGACATTGATTTTAGGGCTCTAGAAGCAGTCGAGGTGCGGGCAAACTGGCTTGGCAATCTGATCATCAGAAAACATTTATAGACAGAGGTAGCACTAACTAAAAGGGAGACACATCGAAATGAACTGATTCGGATACGGATGCATTCGGAATCATCTACTAATATATGCCTGAATTGTAAATTTACTGCATGAAACTCACGGGCAGCCTTCTCTTCTGTCTCTGTAAATCTAGAATGTGGGTTAATCTAATAAGGGAAAATTATGGCTCAGGACGTGTTTTGATAATTAATACATTTTAAGAACATGTTAAGAACATTTGTTAATGAACAAAATGACCTTGATGGATATTAATTATTAAAACACTTCTTTAGCCGTCATTTTCTCATGTAATAAGTGATGTTTGTGCAATTATCACCTTCTTCCTTTTGTAGGTAAGATAGTAATTAGCTAGATTGATTAGTAGGGATATCAAGAGTGTCCTATTAGCAAAATATTACTAGCTCTTATCAATCATGAGATTTTAGACTAGAAAGTGCTGTTACCTACATGACAGCAGAACTATAATTGTCCTAGTCTAATTATCTCATCCTTCAAACGTTCACTATAAGCTAAAATGGAAAGTTAATAAATACGCTTCAACGGCAAGCTATTAAGATGCAGAATCATCTCAGGATCATGAGTACCATGTGGCATTGTCTACATGGTACTCCCAATCATTTACATAGTGTCAAATTATCCGGTATGAATATTATTACTCACTTTTATTGGATGATTGAGAAACAAAAAGTGACCTACATTATGTGATAATAATCTTTTATTTGCGGAAAGTACCACATGACAATGCCACATGGTACTCCGGGCGTACCAATGATTGCCTTTCGGGCCTTATTTTCTTCTCATATGGTGATTCATTGGAACACCCTAAAGAAAGTTTATTTCTTCAGTTTGGGCTTCACCTTCATCCTATATTATAATGGTTACTTTTCCTTCTCGTATTATGCAATGTCACTCTTTCTCACGTTTTCTGAAACACCAAAAAAAATGGTACATGTATGGGGCTCCACAATGAGAGGTTCAGCCGTAGTTAAAACTTGTAGAACCAATTTTTTGTAAAATGTACAAAAATTTCAATAGCCCTAAAGAGTAATTAACCAAGGGGTTTGAGTAGTCTTGCCTCCGTGTGAGTCGCACGTTTGAATCCACGGAAGCCAAACAATCCAAATCCTAGAGCCATTGGAGGGTTTTCTCGGTCATTAATTTTCGAGTCCCAAAATTCGTCGAGGTGAGAGTGCCCAAGCTACCCAAACATCCGGTTGCAACAAGTAACAACAGTGCTTCAATGCTAATGGCTTACAGTATCTGTTAGGAACATCTAAAGAATCGTGTACGTCTCAAGGACCAGAAAGAAATCCGTGAGATAGAGTATCTAGCTGAATCAGCCATGTCTAACATATGACTGAACAGAAACCTCCAATATTGTAGTCAAAAAACGCATGTTCATTGTCTTAGCGTTCAATGCTTGCATGGTAAAAGTACTGCTGATATGTTAGGCAAAAACACCATTGTGCCAAACGTGGTTGTTAACTTGTTATATTCACAATGTTTCATGAGTTTGTCCCTCTAGACTCTCAACTCAGGAGTCGCTACCGAATTTGTATTTCAATTCTTTTCGAAATTTCAGTGTCACGCCCGGAAGAAAAGAAAGGAAGAATGGATTGTGTTCCCAACTTCCCGCATCTCCATTTCCATATCGAAGATACACGTACGTAAGTTACATTTTGGAAAACTTGTTGATTGCGGATTAGTTCGTTCTGCGGTGGTGGCGGCCTAAAATCAATGGCGCGGGTTAATCTCTCCGGTTGAGGCTGCATTCATTTGTGAAACTTGACACGTGGGAAGGGACAACGGATAGGTCCAAAGTCAAGGGGAAAGCGTAAATCAATCCCACATAGGAAGAAGGCTTCCTTCAGCTCGACCTCTTTTTCTCTCGCCTATGACTAGGAAAACTCCCAGGAACAGATCCATTTGAGACGGTGTGGGGCTTGTAGCTCACATTAAGATCATTTGGTTCATTGTGGCGATTAGGATATATCTTGAAGTGTTCTACTCTCTCTTTGTTGGCTTAAGTTGGCAAAAACCCATTTGGTTCAAGGGAGCTGCATTCTTTAGGGATCCATCACCCTTGTACCAGTTCTTCAGGAGCAGAGCAGGGCAAACTATTCAATTGCCACTTGCTCTCCCAATTTGTAAGATTTCCTACCTCAAGCATGTGTAAGTTTAGCAAGGCCAAACCCTAGGTTTCTTCTCCCACACCACATGCCATTTTTAAGTGTCTCCCTTTGATTCAATGAATGAGCATCAATTTCAGATCAAATGCAACCCCTATTCTGTGAATGAGGAATCCTTTCATGTTTGTTTCTTTGTTTTTCGTTTTCTATTGCTTTTTTTTTCTCTCTTCTTCTTTTTTTACTTATGTTTCAGTTTTTTTTTTATTAATGGGTGTGGGCCGACACACCTATGTCAGTGTTTGTGCATTTGTTTGGGTTTTAGAAATGCATGCGAAAACAAAGGGTCACATTGTCTATTCTTCGGTACAAACAGAGTGCAAAGGCACAGATTGGAGATGTTGCAAGGCACTGCAAAACGACGCAATTTAGTCTCTAATTTAAAATTGTTTTGAACTAAATTACGCTTCAATTTTATGTTATGTGTCCATTTTTATTTCAAAAATCAAATGTAGTTTAACTCATTGTCCTGATACAATTGGTGTGCATTGAAAGAGATCATTTTGCTTGTTTGGGTCTATCGTGCAGTTGCTGGGTCTCATTGGGAACTCCTACTATTTTACTGTGTTACATCTCAAACAGTAGAATTCTCCCTTTCATGTTTAAAAAGAAAAACCGTGGTTCTTTAACAGAGATAGGCTCTAAAAGGAAGAGAACAGTCTTTGATGTTTAGAGAACAGTCTTTGATGTTTAGTAAGTGTAAGGGGTAATTTGATAATTTTAGTGTATATGAATATTTTAGTCATTTAAATTTATAGGGGTAATATGGTCATTTAGTATACATTGGTATTTTAGTCATTTTAAATTTTAGTATATTTTAGTCATTTCAAAAAAATATGAATTTCAATCGTAATTTTTTGCTTTTTAAATTCTTCTCGTCATGACAAAGCAATAATCCTCAAAAAACTAACAAATGCGAAAAATATTTGAATAAAGACAAAAAAAATAAGCCACTTGGATAAACTACGATTCGGTAATTAAGAGCGACCAATATGGTAATTAAGTGTACAGGGATAATTTGGTCATTTTTGTGGTAGAGGGATGGTATGATAATTTTAGTGTACATGGTATTTTAGTCCTTTAAATTTACAGGGGTAATATAGTCATTTTAGTGTACATATGTATTTTAGTATATACAATATGTAATTGGGTTAATGGGCAGGTCGGATTTGTTTTTAAATAAATGGATTGGGTTGGGTATGGGTATGGGTATGGGTAATTAGACTCATAATTAATAGGTCTAAATGGGTCAATGACCCATTAAAGACCCAACCCACTTGCAATTTACCCATTTTAGTCCAAATCCGCCCACTTGACACCCATAATTTTAACTGCCAAAACAAATGTACTTGTAGAAGTTTTTTGGTGCAAATTGGGTATAGTCCACTGGCGGCTGACGGCTGTAGACTGTAGTAGAGAGCCGCTGGCGGCTTCCATGTTAGGCAGATTGAAGGAGTCATTCTTGGCGAACATTTTAGGTTGACAAATCAATTGCCCACGTTTCCTTTCGGTGCATAAAAATTTAATTCTGGTCTTAGGGTCAATTTCGTGATCAGGTTAAATTTGTTCTCTCCTTTGACTATGATGTCCTACGAGAAAGGAACATTGCAAAGAATGGATACTTCCCGGTCCAAAGGTTATTAGATTGGACAAAACAGTCTATCTATATATAGACCGTTTATTTTTGTAATAAATGATTGGCATTTGTTGAAAAAAATTTCCATGAAAGAATTTTGAATGAATCCGAACTTATATCAATGAACGATCCCGATCTAGACTGTCTCATTCAGTCCAGTATCCGGACCCCATAGCAAAACATGACTAAAATCTATATTTAAGATTTCATCTCACTTCGAGGAGTCGAAGCTTTCATGATAAATTTCAGTAATAAAATAATTATTGTGCCTTTGACTCGCTTTGAGGAGTTTCAATGACGCAACCGGTAGTTTTTGGGTGTCGAATGGGTATCATGTGAAAGAACCCGTCAGCAATCCAAAGCATCCAAATATGTTTTGGACGATTCAAATTTATGCATTCTCTCTCCCCTCATCCTAGCACTCTCTCCTCTTTTTCTTTAAAATCTAGACCGTCCAAAACACCTTTAGACCGTCCGAATCGTCGACAGAGTTCCACATGCAGTACCCTACCGGCACCGCACCCCATCGTGTTAATATTTGGGTAAGAATGCGTCTCAGAGCATGTACACCAGTACAAAGCTAAAAATGCTAGTGAACAATACACTTTTTTCATTTTACCTACTTTCACTTTCAACACTACACCAATATTATCGATTTTACCTATTATGTATTAAAATATTAATTTAACCAATGCATGGGTAAGAGTAGGAGGGGAGAAGAGGAGAGAGAGTGAGGGAAAAATTAATAAAATAATAGATACATAGTGAATAATACTTAGGTATATTTACCTATGCACTATTGATGGATGCATTTTACCTAACCCTTTACCTAATCTAGTGCAATGCTCATTTGGGAGTTTTGGTTAGGTAAAATAGCTAAAAAGGTATTTTAGCTCTTTTGATGTACTTGCTCTCACCCTACCTACACCCGAAGGTAAATGAATAATAGTCCACTTTTTTCACAAATGTAATCCAAGATTTTTTGTTTAGGGCCTGATTGGATATGGGTATAATTTTTTGGGGATTATTTATGGGGGGAGATAAAATAGTAGGAAAATTAGTTATGGAGGGCGGACCCATATTAATGTGACTTTTATGAAAGGGAGGATTAAAAAATACTCCATAGTTGGTTTGGATGGAGGATAAAAGGAGAGGATAAGGAAGAGTGGATAATATAAGAAACTATTAAATGACAAATTTGCCCTTATTCAGTCTCAAACTTAATTATGTATTACATAATATATAATAAATGCAAATATAATTAATTTTTCACATTTAAGCCATAATTATTAGTTTTACTAATAAATTTAAAATTTTAATAATATTAAAAATTAAAAAATTCGTTTTTTATTGTGTTTTTTTTATCCATGCTTATTTTTTTTAAATATGACATGTTAAAAGTATAAAAATATGACACCCACTTATTTAAAATATTTAATAGTTCATTTTTTTGAAGTGCTTCATTAATTTTAGTTAATTTCTTAAAAATGTTACTATTTTTTGGATAAAATAATTCATTTCATCTTTAAACTAATTTAATTACTTTTTCACAATTTAGTTATACTAATAACAAAGTATACGAACAATTTGATTAATGAAAAAATCATTTTTTATTGTGTTTTATTATGTTGAGTAGAGTACATAGAAATTTGGTGCAACTTGTTACACACAAGCAAAACTCTAAAACAGGCTCAAATTCACAGAAAACCCTTCAAAATTACTCCTCTCTTTTCAAGACAGAGTATTGAAGACCCATGGCCGAACGCCGCCGCCTCTGAAATAGCTGGGTTTCACGATCGTCGGCGGCTCGTCGCCGTCGTCACGGTACACATCTCTCTCTCTCTCTCTCTCTTCTCTCTCTCTATATACATATATATATATATATATATATATATATATATATATTCGATTTTTTCAGATTTGGTGTGCATGTGTGTGACTGTATGTGATGATGAAGGAGATGGAGAGGGTGGATGAGGAGGGGCAAAATCGTCAAAAACAAGGTGGATTGTCCCGGATTAAACTTCCCCAGCTCAAGACCCCGCCCATAAATTATACCCCCTTGGCCGGATTAGACGAGAGAAATAGTCCGGGGAGATGAGCTATTGAGGGGAAGAAATTGTTGGCAAAGGAACTGAAAGCTGTCGAATCAGCTCCTTTTCTGTTCCAGAACGGGAAAAGAGCCATTATTTTTTAAAGACAATTTCAAACTCAAAAATTATGAATTTGTTGAAATTTAAAAATATATAATATGAATTTTGTTTGAAATATCTCATTGAAATCTTTTATACAATACAAAAAAAATTGAAAAATTATTTTTTATTTACATTATTTTTGAATTTAAAAATATAAAATAAATTACTTATTTTTTAAGAAGGTTTTTGAAATGGGCCTATCCATCCTATCCATCTGGATGAGTTATGGAGGGGGCTATTACTCCTTCCAATTGGGCCCTTAAGTGTTACTCCCTCCGTCCCATTTTCATTGTCCTTTTTTGATGTTTGTGTCAGGTTTCAATCGCTTATATCTTCCACTGTGAATCTCCAAAAATATGCAATATAGATCTTATTTGATAGAGTTCAATTTGTTCTATAATACAAAGATGTCAAATTCATGAAAAATATTATAGATTGAAAGATATACGCAATAGACAAAAAAGTGAAAAAGGAATAATGGACAATGAAAATAGAACGGAGGGAGGAGTATAAAATTACAGACATTGCGATTTTCAAAGCAAAGTAAAAAAGCGATTTTCAAAGCAAAGTAAAAAAGCGTATTTATGATAATCATCCACTCATATGCCTACTCTATAAATTTTTAATATAGTTCTTTTAGTTTTTATTAGAATATCATCATAGGAAGCATGCAAATTATATTTTCACACTTTTATAGTATTTTGTTTCAATTAAGGTATGAAAGCATTATTTGATTGGGATAAATGGATGCAACTTAAATTCGATAAAGGGTTCGTAGTTAATATTACTCCCTCAGTCCCAAATTGATTGTCCGGTCCACAAAACGGAGTGTTAAAAATAATGCAATTTTTGCAAGAAAAAATTAAAAGTTTTTCAACAACTTACTAGATATCAATGAAAATTTTAATTTGTGAAAAAAGTTTGAATTTTTTCTTGAAAAAATTGCATTATTTTTAACACTCCGTTTTGCGGACGGGACAATCAATTTGGGACGGAGGGAGTACTATTTAACCCTTTCCCCTTTTTCTATTTCTTGTGTATATAATCAAGATGAAGTAGAGAATTTTGATTAGACCAAGTTGAAGGCTTCAAGTTGGCTCTTTCCGCTCCCAATTTTCAACTTGTTAAAATGACAAAACTTCCTTGGACCAAATTGACAATTTGGATGATGGTGGGAAAATCCTAGTTGATTTTTGTCCTAAAATAAGCCATTATTAGCACCATTCAATGCATCTGGTGAGGTTTTGGTGGGACTTTATCTTATCCTGTTCCCCACTAGGACTTTTTCGATAGGGGTTGATAGGAGTATTTTTCACAGAGTTGGGCAATGGTCAACATAATCATACCAATTTGGTAAAAAAATACCTCACCAGATGCATAGGCCCATCAGGCGACCGCTTAAGACTTTCCGTTTTGGGTTCAAAAATTAGGCCCTGAAATCGTAGAATGTATTAAATATAATGTACGTGAAAAAAATTAGAAGTAGGCTATTGTGGCACAGTGGTTAGGCGCGCACAGTGAACATAAGGTCACCAGTTCGATTCTCGGCGTGAACAACTTTTTTTAACACCAGTGGCTTTGGTAAAAAATGACAGCTCAGAGTCTTGAACTCAGCACCTAAAGTTACCAAAGTGGCAACACACAATTACTGTACATGCCATTGAACCACAACACTTTTACTACTTTTATCGACCAACAAATTAATATAGGCATATTAGAGGGCCCCCTTTAAAATACCTCCTAGAACCTCGAAATACTTAGGGCCGGCCGGCCCTGTCACCATCAGGGTGGAAAACGTGGTTTGGGAAAATAAGTTCAGATGTATTTAATTAATTAAGTGAAGGGTGAGCCTGGCGCAAGGGTAAGGTTGCTCCATTGTAACATGGAGGTTATGGATTCAAGGCGCGGTAACGTCTCTGCTTGTTGAGGTAAGGCTACGTATATTAATCTTTCCCCAGAACGCGTACTGGCGGGAGCCTGGTGCACTAGGTTTGTCCTTTTAGGCGGGAGCCTGGTGCACTAGGTTTGTCCTTTTTAGGTAGGGCATACGCACAATTTGATCTTTGAAATTGTAAATGAAGTCAAAGTTTTGTCTTATTAAATGAGTGATTTTACTCTGTTCCTTCAAAACTATTCTCTTAATTTTGCGGAAAATAATGACTAGGACGCAATGGTGTTTTGATGAAAATTTCCTAGTGTCAATTCGGCTCCTCTCGCGTGTAAAACCTGGATCCGCCGGTTTTGGACGAAACTGTCAATGGAATGGGATTTGTATACTGGAAGTGACTTTCTTTGTCCCCTTTCTTCATGTAACTCGTACATAGTAAATAGCCAAACTACCATGACATCATAATTCAATTTTCAAACACGAAAGATAATTGCAGTGGTGGATGGAGTGTGGTTGGTAGGTTGGTAGTCCCACGCATCTGGGCTGGGTTTGAGCCTTCCCCCCTTCTCCATCTCTAACAATACTAACCAGCTGATAAATATCATTTGACAAAAAAAATAGCCAAAACTAAGGGACAGAAAGAGCAAACAAGACAATTATTTAGTTCCAAATGGCAAGATACAAAAAAAAAAAAATTTGGTTACCGCCAATATTGTATACATCAGCGAAGGTTAGTGGAAAGTTAGTAAGTTAGCCCACAAATTGGTATATTTGCCAATTTGCTTAATTTCTCAAACGTAGAATTATTTATAGTTTTTTTTTTTTTTTGATAAGCGAATTATTTATAGTTTGTTTGTATTTACTCTGTCAACTTAGTACTATAATATTCAAATGATGTTTTGTGCAACATAGTATGCCTCATTTGACCTATTAATCCAACTCTAATAATGTCTGCCGGGTGTATGGTGTTCCAGTTTACCCCAATAAGTACTTATTTTTCATTTTTAAACTTAAAAATAATAAGCTTATTAAAATAAAAATATATATGCAATATAGATCTTGTTTCTATCAAATCCTGCAAAAAAAAAAAATTTAAATTATTTTCACAACTCTATTATTTTTAAACTTGAAAATAGGTCTTTATTTTTTAAGTACTTATTTGAGAAAGTGAAACGGAGCGTAAAACCCCTATGGAGAGTCTCCACCACCAGAAGATAATATATACTACTCTTCTCATAAAGCGTCACGCCTTTAATCATAGTAAGCGAAATGGTCTTAAAACACAGCCGTGGAGTCCTAATTAGCAAGCAAGAAAAAGACATTCCCACTACCTTAGAAAGATCATTTGTCTTTGAAAATATCACAGAAATTGGGACCGCAGACAAGACGAAACACTTCTCAGGCTGTCATTGTCGAGCAAGAACAAAAGAAATGGGCAAACTCCATGATATTTTACTACTTTTAAATTGTTTTTATTTGTTATTTTTGTATTTTCGGACCGGTAGTGTCTGCTTTAATTGTACTGTTTTCTTATTTATATAATATTTGCATTTTTTGGCTGGTCAAAAACTGAATCCCATGCAAAAAAAAAAAAAAAATTTCACAATTTGGGATAAAAGATTCCATGGATTGGGGATCGGGGATGCTATAGAGCACTACAGCGTTGTAGTGCAGCAAAGAAGTAGCTTTTGCACACATCTAAAGCTCTTTAAAGGCTGCTTACACGAATGTAAATTTAATCCAGCTCTAAATAGCTTTAATTGTGAATCCTAAGGGGTTGGCCTAATGGTCATAGCCTACAATTTCGGGATTTGCTCCCTTTCAAAGTCTCAAGTTTGAAATGTCTCAAGTGCCTGTCCATGCCTTTGGGGCACATGTTTATTTGGAAAAACATAGCTATAAACGCAGGCAAAACCTAAGGTGGGTTTCTCCTAAAAAGTTTGTCTATAACTTAAGGACATTAGACAATTTTTTGCCAAATGAATTTTTAGTTGATGTATTTGACGAGAATGGTCAGTCTTGAAATTCGTATTTTTGTAAGCTCTAACCCGTTTAGTCCGTTTAAACAATAGGGGAAACCCAGTCTAAAACAGAACACAATCCTATGCCAAAAAAGGCATCAGAGCCACGAATCTTCAGTATCACAACTTGTGTTTGATTACCAAATTAAAAATCTGCCACAAGTTGGATGTTGTGCCCATGTTGAATTTGCCAGTAATTAAGAGGGCTATGTTTTTGTTCCTATACGTGAAGGAGACATGACAATCTCGGAAAACAGTGGAGCAATAGCAGCTGTTGAAAACGATAAAATCCCAAGTTGGCATTCTAAAGCACGATTCGTATTTCAATAACTTTCAATCACTTGGGAATTTTTGTCAGCTACGAAGAGGTGTCTAAAAACACTAAACATCAGCAGGAAAAAAAAACCCACAGAAAGAAATGTAACGGTCACTCTTTTTTGTTATCTTCCGTTTCCTATCAGCGAAATTGAGAAGGATTCAGCAAAAAAGAGTGCTGTGCACGCCTTAATTTTTCATCACATCAGTTGATGCAAACGGCGAGCCCAATTCACAAATTTAGCCATTGGTATAGGGGATTGCTGTAATAGACTAGAAAGTAGAAACTGCTACTAAAACTTTACTAAGGGCCATAACATTTTACAACATGATAACCTTCTTGTGTGTGTTTCCCCATTTCTAAGGAGGTCAATGTGCTATGCATCCACTCTACCGTTCTTTTCTTTTCAACGACATTGGGTTTCAAATAAACTTATCAGGCATTCGCCCCCAAACCACCGAACATACCCTTTTCTAATCAGGTTTATGGGTGGATAATGAACAGAACAAATGACGAAAGAAAGATACTCTACTCACTTGGTAATTGCTTTGAAAGGGTCTGAAGAAAACCCGTGAGAGACTTTTTGGCACCAATTAGGGCTGCATCTACTCCTCCATCATTCTTCTCTGACGAGACTAGTTTTTCTTGCACGTTATGCACTTCCCTCACAAGTCTTCGCAGTTCCTGTTCATGGTAATAAAAGTCACAAACAAGACGGGCATGCATGCAATTTACTTGTACAATGGGTAGCGATCGTCTAGTTTTGCCAGGAGAAAATTTTAATAGGTCGGACGAGATGGTGATGATAACCAGCAATGAAGTTGATAGACATTCCAGCAAAATTTCAAACAAAACACAGGTTGAGTTTTTCTGAAGAACAAGTGCACAAATAAGAAACCATCATTTAGTTGCTCCTCAATAAAATATTTTAAAAAGAATCAATTGCCAGAGGCCAGGATTAAGAAGAATTTGTAGAGAAAACTAAACCTTCTGAGAAATTATAAAGAAACCAATCAAACAAGGCTAGGGAGATCTCTCAATGCCAAGGTTTGTTCATTATAGACAATGGAAATTGGAGATGGCCAAGGAGTAGGAGTGCTGTCATCAGAGAAATAATTGATGGTACTGCTCCAGATCTGTTGCCTCATGAGGATAGAGAAGATAGCGTCAATTGGACCCTAAATCCAAATGGGTTATACTCTTCTAAATCTGCTTGGATGGCACTTCGAAGTAGAGCTCGGTGGTGGATTGGTATGGCATGGTTTGGCACAAGAAACAAGTCCCTAGATGGACTTTCATTCAGTGGGTGGCAATCCTTGGTAGACTTTCAACTAAAGACAGATTACATGCTTGGGGGATCACAAATGATTGTAACTGTGTGTTGTGTGTTGGGGTAGTGGAATCGCATGTCCATCAGTTTTTCCAATGTCCATTTGCTATCAAAGCTTATGTGTTGTCGTCAAGGAATTCGCCACAATTTGCAGAAAATGTGAGGCTTTGCCTAGACTGGGGTATCCCATTGTATGTGCTTCAGCAGTAGTTTTTCTATGTTGCTGTTTTGTTTCTTTGCTCAAGCATGGGCTTGTTTTGTTGTCTTTTCCTGATAGGGATGGGTGATTACATGTTTTGCCTTGTTTTGGTTGTAATGTTTGGAATTTCATTGCTATCCCCTTGATTCCAAAAAAAGATAGCATACAGAGAAGTATAAAAAGGATGAACTTTTTTGAGTGCATAACCAGCATCTACGTAACTTGTACCCTTGAACTAATTTCAACTTGACCTAAAAAAGACCAAGAAAACATGAAGCGCTAAGGAACAATGCTACAGTCGTCAACAAATATGTTCAGACATGCATACAGCATAGGATAGAAAAGAGTACTGAGGTCAAAAGTGAAGATTCATTTTATTGAATGTGGCACAGACCATAACTTGAGCTAGACATATAGAACCAAGCACATGAACAAGAAAGCTGTTGACCATTGGCCCAGAACAGCACAGCCTAGGCCTTCAAAGACATAACCATAAAGGATTTGAAACTTCTAAAGCCAAAAAATACTAAACAGTGTTAAGCTTAAAGCCTGAAGGCGAAAATGGCTTCTTAGTTCTTCCTGTGTCAAACCAAATTTCCTGATAATTGCCTTCACATCTTCGTTAGTCTACTCACATTAAACTACATATCCTAAAAAGGAGTCTTCCTTCTCCACATTGGCAGCAGGCCCAGAATTTAGTCAAGCTGGCCATGCTAGCCCTCTTTCTAACTCTGTGCAAGGAATAAAGATTCTTGACTACATTGCGCTGGCAGTGACTAGTTTATGAACTTCTAGCATAAGGGCCTCAAATGCAACAGTTTGTTGGACTTGGATGGACTTCCTTTGCATGTACAACAGAAATTATCATTTGATGAAATAACATCTAAGCCTGCAACAGCCAGTATGGCCCAAACTTTGTGACTAGTTCTGAGTCTCTGACGGCATTTTCCAATGACTTAGCATCGAGATTACATTTATACAACAGATTTGTGGTGTTGGCATAGGTTGTTGAAGAACCAGCCCTCCTTTTCCTTGAGCCTAAAGGAGGTGTAAGATATAACTTATAAGGAAACAAATAGATTCAAGACAACACGCGACAAAGTTATAATGAGGAAAGAAAGACAGAAGCTCAGTGTCAGAAAGGAGAAAACATCCTAGGGTAGCAACCATAGAAGCAATCAGCATTCAGCACTAGAAGAGAAGTTGAGGACGTCTTTGGTATAGTAGATGATCAGCAAATCCTTGGGTTACTGAATTGTGTTACAGAGATAGAGGAAGAATGGTGCCAAGTTTGGACTTTTGAGGCTACAGAATTTTTAGCTTTTGAGGCTAGAGATTTGCCAACGCAAAGTCACTACGGTTTGAGGCTCACTTCAGTAATAAGAGATGGATGGAGGGCACTTGGACCCTTACTCGAGATGTGATTCACAACAAAAATTTCATTACAACAAGCAGCACTTGAAAACTAAATATAAAAGTAAAAGCCATTTCGTATCCACAGATTCATCTCGCATGACTGATCCTGCATTTGCAGATCTTAATTTAAGAAATAGATATTGCAGTATCTCAATTCACCTGACGGTCGAAATCAACATCTTGAACGGAATAGATTTCCTTTGTAATGTCAACATCCTTATTTATCAGGCCATCAAACCATCTGTTTGCTCTGTCAACGTAACTATGAGCACCCTGCAAATAACTCCGAAGAAGTGAAGCCTGTCATAAGCTTCCCGAGGTTGTACATCTTAAGTGTGGGTGTTAAAGAGTCTTAAGACCTCCCCCACGAATAATGATTATATAGCTCAGAAGTCACATATTTAGGTTGTGATGCTAGTAAGAACTAAGAAGAACTAGCTATGTAGTCCCCACCCCTGACCCGACACAAATTTCTCCAGTTGAACACAAACTATGAACAAATAATGTACCTCATCTTCATCTTCATCTTCCGTTTCTTCTATTAGTTCATCACCCTCTTCAACCAATGTTTCTGGACCAGATAAAGCCTGAAACTTACGCTGGTCACCATCTTTTGTAGCCTGAATCAAACCATCCATCAATTCAGGCTCTGCTTCCCTTAGTAGTCTACCTAACAAGATTTGAAGGGCTAACTTAATTCCATAAGCATGTGGAATTGTTGGACATCATATAAACAATACATTGAAACTCGTCATCAAGGTTCTCGTAAATACAACAAATAAAGAATAAGAAGTAAGAACCGTGAAAGATATCGAATCATCCATTGATGGACAATAGTTACTAAGTTTAATGATATTTCTCAACCTAAATAGTTTTTCCTATTGGTGCGTTGCGGTTGGTTTGATGACTCATTGAACCCCATACTTGATCCTCCATATGGTGAGATCGCAGGGAGGCATAATATAAATTGATTTAACAATATGGACATCGAATATTCAGAAGTCGAATTCAAATTCTTAGCTCAAACTCTTTTAAATATCAGGTGCCTCGCGCTTCTCTATCTATAGGCTATATTCACCCCTGGTGAGGTTCGTGTCATGAGCAATTAGGAGACAAACTGACCAAATAAATAAAACCGGAAAAATGGTAATCGTCCTAATGAATATCCTTTGATTTGTACATAAAAGTTCATTGCCATTGGGTAAGAGCCCATTTCATTGAAATAGAACATTAGGAAGAATTCGCTTGGAATATCAGTAATTCACGTCCATTCAATGATGGAAAATCATCCTTTTCATCGTAAATTTTTTAAGTTTTGGGAGTAGTTTTCTAACATGAATCACTCTAAACTCATATTCTGTTCTGTATCTTCGATAGGTGAGCAGCTAATTATTGCAAAGAACTCCATAAAGGGAGAATACAATTGCAGCCAGTCCTCAACTGTCATGATGAAAAGGTTGGGAAATGTGCGTGAGTGCTCTAGTCCCAACTTAGGGAAGTGGCCACTAGAACCTCCACCATAATTCCCCCGCAAGTGCCCAAGGGCAGGATTTGATCTCTGCCCTACAACTCACATTAAACATAATCACCAGACTGAGTTCACAGGCTACTTCAACTATGGGTGGGAAGGTAGAGTACACCAAAATCTTTCGAGCAATTACAAAAGCTGGAATGGATGTTTGCACCATAACTTGTACTTTCTGTGGACAATGCGGTTTACACAGGAGGCTCCATCAAACAGGTCTTTAAGGCATGGAAGACGCTTTTTGGACAACTCTTGTATGGTGTGGCAGCATGGAATGTGATTTGGGACAAGGACACTTGGCACTTCTTAAGGCAGGACCGAGATTGGAGTTTGGAAGTTTCAGAAAGAATTATCTCATTGAGACGGCCTATGTACCAGCCTATTGGTTCACTATAAATGAGTCAAAACTCAAAAGGTTTGATTTCTGTCTGTGGGAGTTATAGTAGATTAGTAACATCCATGAGTGGGGCGATTTCATTCTAACAAAGCGGAGGCAGCTGTTGTAATTGTCTTCCAGAGGACAGAAGGCTATAATAGGCCGGAAATCAACACGAAAGGAACAGTTATCTAGTTATATCTAGAAGTGGAGTAGGAATAATGTAATAAGTTATTCTATCACAGCCAATTACTATCATTTCCGCAGATCACCAATGAATGTTCTTTGGTTTTCTTTTTTTTGTTTGGAATAAAGAGAACACTATTCTATCATTAAAAAGGCACCATGGAGTTTAAACAGAAAGGTTACAAGCCAAAAAAATCAATAAACAAGATAAGTCAAACAACATCAAGATTGCCTTTGTTTCAGTGTTTGCTGAACTATTTGATCGGGGAGCATTTACCTTACAATTACCTTACACTTGAAAAAAAAAAAGACCCTTCTATAACTGTTCTTTTGTCAAGAAAAATGCATTCAGAAACATAGGTATCGATGTCTGATCATCATGAGTTGTTACGTGTACTAACAACTCGAAGAGACGAACAATAACGGAACTTGGGGTCAGGTGCATAGCACAGACCCTAGCCGATGAAATCGAGAAATAAAATGAAAACCACACCACAATTGACTCGTCTTTCACTGTACTAAACAAATTATCCTGACCAACTGATTGTATTAGGGAATTTATTTGTAAACACAAGTCACCGTGGCTAAGAAGTAATCTGCACAAACCTCCACAAGTAGAAGAGGCATGTTATTATTAAGCAAACGTGGTTCTCGTGATCTCAATTGGCATACCTATTAAATTGAACTGCCTTCGCTTTCCTTCCCGGACATCACGACCTAATTTCTTCAACAAAAAACAAACAACTTCAATTTGCATGCCACACATACGAAGACAACACAAAACCTCAAACAAACATCTTAAAAAAACACATCCAACAACAACATTGTATAGAAGTATCACCTTCACTAGCATGATTGCTTCGAACACCTCTGGCTCAACCGATGCCACTCTGCAACAAACAAAGACCATGGAGATTATGTAAAGGAGAAGCAATTAGCTCAAGCTCCAGCTGAGATTCTGTTATAAGCATTTAGTTATGGTTGTGTTCATGCAGGCTTTCGCTTTGGGCCCCCAAAACTTATGTATTATTCATTGAATATAGGTCTATAACCTTAAATTCATTCCAACAGAGCCCATCACATAAGAACAAATTACTTATACAAGCATAAGTAGTACTTTTGTCACTAAAAATGCAAAAAGATTGATCTTTAAGTGGTTGTTTCAATATTCTGTATTGAAACAGGAAAAACATGCCCAATGACAAACTATGCAACTTACTTGGCCAAACAATGAGCTAGAGGCTAGAGCACGCAAGGAAGTGTGAGCTAGAGGCTAGAGCATGCAAGGACCTCTAGCACATTGTTTGGCCAAGTAAGTTGCCGTAGTTTGTCATCAGGCATGTTCCCCTTTTCACTTGTATTAAAGTTCACCTTGGGCTTGGTTCCAAAATGTCAGGACCGGCTGTGTTTATCTCTGTTAGTTAGCTGGTATTTAGGATTAGTCGAAGAGCTAGAAACAAAAGTTAGATACAAGCAACGCTTTCAGATTCAGATAGACAGGTGAACTCCTAATAATCTGGTATGTATTACTGTAATCATTTGTTCAATGATAAACCGTATTCATTTCAATTTCCATTTGTTCTACACTTCACCTCTCTTCTTCTTCTCCATCCCTTATGATTCCATACTTTTCTAACCGGATATCTACAAGCGAAAAGGGAATTCAGTTTAAGTACCTGAGAATGCATTTGATTTGAGGAGTGGAGAAGGAAGCGAGGTCCATTCCCCAACGGACGGCGCGCTGAGCCTCGCGCTTCTTCTCGTTCCGGCTCTTCTTCGCGTCGGAATCCGATTCTTCCCTACTTCTCTCGCGCAAATCGGACGGTAAGGCGGCGTTTGGTCGCTTGAGAGCTGGCGAACGGAAATGGAGGTACCGGCGGGAGGAAGGGACGGCGGAGGACGAGAGGCGCCGGGTGGCAGTATCGGCGGCGGCGAGGAGTGAGTTCGAGCGGAGGAGATCGTGGAGAATAGAGAGAGAGCAGGAGTGGCGGTGCCATCGCGGGCAGTGCATCAGAGGCCGAATTACGTGAGCCATTCGAAGTTCAAAATTGGAAACCGACGGTTCACTTCTCTATCTGCACCGTCCTGTTCTTCTCTCTTCTTACCTCTAGCTGTGGAAGGCAAGGCTATGCAAGTCTACATCCTGGAGGCCTTTCCAGTCCAAGGCTGTATGGCCCAAACTCAATTGTAGGCCCAAGAAAGTTGAGAAAAAACCCAAAAGCTGCCCAATAATACATAAAAGTGTGGCGCAAAATTAAAAAATGCGAAAAAAATAATTGAATAAGGACAAAAATAAAAATTTGTAATTTACAACTTATTAGTTAGTGGAAACGCCCCTTTTTCATAGATTATGGTGTTTGTTCTGCAATTAGGCCATCTACTATGCCTTTTTTTTTTTTTTTGACAAAAGTACTGTGCTAATTGTGCCTCTCTTTTTTAGATAACTAGATGTCCAGGGTCAGCTTACGTGAACTTTGACTAACATTGGGGGATCATAAACACGTTGTTCACTAGCAAGGATCCCACTTGAAGCCTGGACTGGTTTCAAAGAAATTGATAGCATTTAAGAAGTTTCTAATATGAAACCTTAGGAGAGAGCAACTTTTAAATCTCAAGTCTTGACCACTAGCCCAATCCCTTGGAGTTATGCTAATTGTGTCTTTAGCCACCTCAACTCCGATAATGTGCTCCAAATATGGCTCATCAAACATACTACTGTATTAGGAAAGTAGAGTTCTTCTCTCTTTTTTTCTACCTTCTCTCTTCCCCACGCATCCTTTCTGGCTCTCTCTGTTGTTCTAGCTTTCCTTTTCCTTTGCCCCTCAGTTGGGGGGTTCTTGTAATGTGTGGCCGGCGAGGTGGCCACGGTCAGTGGCTTTTCGGCCTCTCTCGTTCACGGTTCACTCAGGGCTGTCCAGATCTATAGGTTTGTGGAGGTGGTGGCTGGGTCTTGGTGTCACGGCAATTTGGGATTGGGGTACGTGGTGATGGCGGCGGCGGTGGTAATCAATAAAGTGGGGCGTGGTGTTTGAGGGGTTATTTTTCTTCGTTCTTTCCCCGTCTAGTTTTCCAGTGAGTTTTCCCTCTGGTTTAGGTCTCTTCTAGATTCAGCGTGTTACCGGTCTGGATCTCCCCCAAATCCAGTGGGTGTGGTAGGTGGGCGAATAAGGTGTGGTCTAGTCCAAATCTGCCTTATAAGGGTCGAGGCTTGCCCCTTGAGCTTGGATTTCATTCTCAACTTTGGGGAGTATCTAAGCAAGGTAGATTCATTGCCATCGGCGCCGTGGGCAGGTTCGATCAAAGTTGCTAGCCTAGGAGCGGATTTCTTCTTCGTCCTTCCGTGCCCAGAGCTTACTTGTGTCAGCGGGGGCTTGCTAGAGAGGTCTCTCCACTGCTGTGATTCGGGATCCAGTCGGTGCCTCCATCTTCAGCGACAGGTGGTCCTTCCTCGATCGAGGCTTGGACCGTGTGCATCAGTGGTAGCTTTTCCACGATGGCTTGTGTTTTTTTTCTTGTTTGTAGATTATTCCTGTTTCCATCGGTTTGGTTTAGTTTGTCTCTAATTGGGTTCGTGCCTCAAGCCGAGGCGGCTAGGGGATAGATTGTGGGCTCCTCGGGACCTGACCCTTTGAGGCGGTGAGACGTGCTAAGGTCTATCCTCCAGTTTACGCTAGTTTCGTCGGTGCCCCATTGTCACCTATTTTCCGTAGTTTTTTCTTTTGTGATGGCTTGTTGATAGTTTGCCCTTTCTCTGTTTTCGGATGGATTCTCTGTAATTAGTCATTTTTGGCTTTTAATGAAATTTGTTTCGGATCACAAAAAAAAAAAAAATACTAGTAGGAAAAATCAAGTTGATAAAAACAAACTTTGAAACCGCATTTGTCCTGATAGTCCATTTTCAAAATCATTAGTTGAGATGTGCGTAAAATGACCTAAACACCCAGTTGTTTAGAAATGTCGTTAAAAGCAAAAATTAGTCAAACGAATGAAAAAATTCATAAGCTATACCCAACTTAGGCTCCGTTCCAGAACACCTTCTTAAAAAATAAGTACTTATTTCACATTTTTAAATTCAAAAATAATGTAAATAATAATTTATTTTTTATTTTTTTTCACCGTATAAAAGATCTCGATAAAATCTATCAAACAAGATCCATATTGATAGAAAAATTATTTGGGTAAACAGATTATTTTTGAGCTTGAAATTGCCTTCTTAAAAAATAAGTACTTAGAGCATCCGCAATGTAATAATCAAAACTAAAAAGTTGCTAAAGTTAACAATGTTTGCTAAAAAAAGTGCTCACATTGTAATAACCAAACTTAGCAATGTCTTAGCAACTCATCAAATTTTGGCCTTTGAATAATCAAAACTAACAACTTTTTGTCAATAATCAAATCTAATGATCCCCACATTTTCTCAATCAAATGCACCATTCATTACACAAAACATTCTCTCTCTCAACAATGTTTTCAAAAAATAACTTTTAAAAACTATTTTTTTTAGAAAATTTTATAAAAAATATTTTTAAAAAAACTGTTTTCAAAAACCGTTTTTACACAAAAAAAAATTGTTTCTTTTTGAAAAAACTAAAATTTTCCCTAAACTCTTTTTTTTCAAAAAAACTATTCAAATTATTATCACAATTGTGATTCTGATTCCATAGTTTGAGATGATTGAGAATTGTGATTTTCCATTGATGGAAGAAAAAAGAATAAATAGGCAAGAATGGCAGTAGGCATGAAAGAATTGGAGGGGACGGGGAAATAATTGGAGGGACAAATAGGCGGGATTTTTTTCCGGATGAAATGAAGGGTAAAAGTTTGGAGGGAAGGAAGAGTTGGCAGTGGACCCATTGATTTTGATTATGGGTACAAAATGAACAATGTGAGACTTCACATTGCTAACTTTAGCAACCTTCTAAATGAATAATCAAAAACTGACGTGACAAATTTTGATTATTCATTTTTGATTATTACATTGCGGATGCTCTTATTATTAGTTCCGGAACGGAGCCTTAGACACGCTATTAACACGACATAGTCCAGGAGACAAGTTTTCCGTAACTCAATCATGCGTAGGCCTTTATTGCTACACCCACTCCAGTCCTTTTAAGCTTTTGTGGTCCGTGATCTCGACTGATAATATGAGATACGCGGAATAGTATTTATCTTGTACTACCTGTTTCGATTCACACAAGGATTTCAGAAGGACCACGTGACTCTGCCTTATAGCTGAATCCGTCCCTGAAATCACAATTGGTGAAACCAAAAATGCTCTGCGGCACCATTAGGACCGTCTCTTTTATAGACAACTGTATGTAGTTTACAGAGCCATCGATGTCCTACTAATCTCATTTCCGACCAGATGAAGAGATGAATATCAATCCTTGCTGTGGATTTCGAATGGGCCCACGATAACCCGAAATGGATCGAACTGGGTCTGATTGAAATTGGACTTGAGCACCATCTGTTCTTCAATGGCTAAGAAGTAAATTCTGCTATTCCAGCCATGGGCGGACCTATGACCTATCATTGGACAAGGGTGGTCTATTAATCTCACTAAGGGCTTGTTTGGATGGAGTAAAAAAGAGAGGGGAAAAATAAGAGGGGGTATATAAGAGGGGTCCACCTCTTTTCCCCTTGTTTGGCATTTCAATTTTTCCCCCCGTTAATTTTTACCCCCTTTTCGTTTTCCCCAATTTTAGGTATTGCCGGGTATTAATTTTGGGCTCCCCTTGAGGTGCCCAAAAATAATCCGGGTGTGGAGGAGTTTTGTAGACAAAAATACCTCTCGTTATCCCTTCTCCATTTACTATTCAACCAATTTCTACTCTTCATTTTAGCAAAAATCATATTTTTCATTCAAACCTATCTAAAACTTCTTTTTTGGAGCACTTAATTTTTTAACTATATTTTTAAATATATATACTGTGTAAAGTGGTTGAAAAATTAAGTGTTCCAAATTTCAATCCGTTTGAACAGGTGCAAAGATCTTAGTTTTCTAATCATTTTATCCTCAATGATCATAATTAAATTTTGCCTTTAGGACTCTCGTTGATTAGCCCTAAGAAAGTTGTAGAATCAAATATCTCTTAGGGTTAATCAACAAGAGCCCTAGAGTCAAAATTTAATTATGACCATTTAGGATAAAATGATCAGAAAACTAAGATCTTTGCACCTGTTCAAACGGATTGAAATTTGGAACACTTAATTTTTTTTAAAAACCAAATTTTATTAAAAAAATGTTTAATAATAATATTTAATTTGTTAATTTGTTAGTAGAAATAAATATTACAACTTAAATTGTGAAAGAATAATTAAATTTGCAATTACATATAAAACGTAATACATAATTAATTTAGGGACTGCACAAGGGCAAAAGGGTCATTTGACAGTTTAATCCCCCTTCTCTAACACCTCATCCAAACAACCTACTATTTAATCCCCCTCCATAAACATCACATCAATGCGGGCCATCTCTTATTAACTAATACCCCCTACTATTTTATCCCCCCTTATTAACTAATACCCCCAAATTTTTCCCCGCATCCAAACGGGCCCTAAAGGTGAAAAATCCCCAGGGATATAAATTTTGAAAATTTCGGTTGTTTTTTGCCTCATGGATTTAGATCCTTTGATTATTGTCCTAAAGGAAACATAATTACCCCATATATATTTTACATTTTGGTTCTTGTCCGAAAAGTAATATACTTGCCCCAAGCCTTTTTTGCCTTATTCTCTTTACAATTCAAAAGAATTTTTCAAAAAAATTCTCCCTAAATTCTTTATACTTTCAATATTTCTCTCTTTATCTTTCTCCACTTATTACCCCTACTATTTTTCAAAAAAAATTCCAAACACCAATCTGAACATAGCATTAACCATTCAGATCTCTTTTTTCGGGTAATTTCGCTAACAATAATAGTCTTTTTTGTTAAAAAATAGACAAACAAAATGGAATGGAGGAAGTATTTATTAGATTGTTTAATGTTTACTATCCACGTTACTTCAGTCAATTCTAATTTAGGGCTTCAGTCAATTCTAATTTAGGGCTTTGAATTTTGTGTACTAAGTTAAGCCCTATCGTTAATCTAACCTAACTACCACAGTAAATTTATGTTGTGACCCGGTTTTGTTAATTAAATATTAGAATAAATTTAAGTCAAGTTATTTTGTGTACCATATGCATTGTTTTGCTCACCAAATATAAAAAAATCTTTCGGGTCAATTGTTAGTGAAACAATGTGTAATAGATTGACAAATTGGTTTTTGTTTATGTATTACTCCCTCCGTCCCAAATTGATTGTCCGGTCCGCAAAACGGAGTGTTAAAAATAATACAATTTTTGCAAGAAAAAATCAAAAGTTTTTCAACAACTTACTAGATATCAATGAGTATTTTTAATTTGTGAAAAAAGTTTGAATTTTTTCTTGAAAAAATTGCATTATTTTTAATACTCCGTTTTGCGGACGGGACAATCAATTTGGGACGGAGGGAGTATATGAATAGGTATTTTTTTTTAGTATTAGTATTGAATTTGTTTATCCTTTATGATGTGTTAATACAAAATTATACATACTATAGATAACTTGACTCCATTGATTATAAATTCCGGGTCCAACCCTGATTGCAGCTACGGCGGCGAAGTAAGAGTCCCGTTTTGTTGATACTGGTTTGAAACAAACAGAGGCTAAAAATCCATAAAACAGAGTCTTGCAAAATAATATAAAAATGCAAAAAAAATTTCCATAAAACGGTGATTACTTCAGACTTCAAAAAAGCGTCTGATTACATACTCAGACGGGTTCGAATTCGACCCGTAGCTAATACGCAATTCTATACAATCCCATCATCCTGTTTGTACATCTTCTGCTACATGAACTTCAGTGCATTTAGCACTACCAACACTGATCAGTCTCCCACGTGCGACGCGTGCGGCCGGAGAATCCCGCCGACATTGCGTACGATGGCCTCCCTAACAGATTCCGGTCGTAGTCCGCGCGTTTTTCGGGATCGGACAACGTGGAGTAGGCCGCGTGGATGCGTATGAACTCATCGGCCGACGAGTCCTTTCCGCCGTTGGATTTGACGTCCGGATGAGAAGTCCTGGCCAATCTGCGGTAGGCCGTCTTGATCTCGTGACACGTGGCGCCAGTGTGGATCCCCAGGACGTCGTAGAGCGATGTGGCTGCGGCGATGCGGAGTGTTCGCTCGGCGGTGGCGGCATAAGCGGCGGAGACGCGGAGCGGCTGGCGGAAAGAGACGGATGTCGGCAGCTTGGCATTGAGGGGGGATTTGGCGGAGAGGAAAGGAGTTGAGAGGGCAACGGATGCGGAAGTCATGATCGGTTTTTTTTTTTGTATGGTTAAGGATGTTGTTGTCTTTGAGATTGAGGATAAGGTGAGAGGTGTGTAGTGAGTGGGCTGCTATATATAGGGACTAGGGAGAGAGTGAAGACAAAGCTAAGGTTAGTTTAACCATGGTTTGGGGTGTGGTGTGGTGTGGTAGCATTTTAGCCTTATCCATTTCCAATTCGGATCTGGCCTTGTGCTTAGTCAGCATGCTGTGTTTTAAGAAAGGAAAAAGATTTGAGGGGGAGAAAGAATACAATTTTGTTATGGGTACTACACTTATGTATCGGAGATGTACAACACCAACTGAGGTGAAAAAGTCTGTCCCACTTATCCTATTTGCCGTTCAAATTACTCCAAAAGAATACTCCTATTTTTCAAAATTTTGAGATCTCCAATTTTTTCAAAGCTTCACTGCCATTACTTCTCTCCCTCTCTCGAAGATCGAGACCAACAATTTGGATGAATCAGTAATGACGGAATACAATCGTTGCCCCTCTCTCTTTCTTTGATGTGCATAGAACTTCAGTTTTCGATTGATCTTTGAATCATCCATCTTATCTCGAATCGGATCCCATTTTCGTGCTTCAGAGGGGCCCATGGAAATCCCTTTGATCTATTAACTGGAGTAGGTCGATCCCTTGATCTTTGTTACAAGATTTTTGATTTACTTGGTTTGTAGTTATGTTGTTTGCTCGAGAATTAATGATGAAGATTTCGGTGCATGAAGCTAATGGAAAGGATGAAGACAATGTTGTTGGTTTTTTCGCATGTACTAACTCGGATGTGGTTTAAGTCCAAAAATGGAGACATAAAATCTTACATGATGTATCTTCCACGAAGTAGGATGAAGACCTCTGTTTTAATCCAAACATGATGAATCTGAATGATAGAAATATGAACATAATGAATCTGAATTATGAAAGACCTTTGTTTTTGAAATATGAAAGGGCATTCGATCCAAACATAGCACTCCGGGAAAAAAAAAAAAATGAACTTCACTTAGGGAGTAAACATTATGTGCCACAATTTGAGAGAAAAAAGATACGCAATCCATTAAGCATCTTTCCTAATTCTTCAAGTACTGTTCCAGCGAGAGCAACCCAATGGAGAGGCGTCAACGGTAATGGGGGAGAGAAAAATGTGAAACCTTGAAAAAATTGGTTATCATGGTCCATTCATGGAAGAAATTGACTATTCTTTCCTCCCATGGGTAGTTTTGTTGGGGGTTTTGATTTTCTTCTTCCTCTATTGTGATTCATCCAAATTGCTGGTCTCAAGAGAGAGAAAGAGATAAAGAAAGAAGTAATGGCAGTGAAGCATTGAAAAAATTAGGGATCTCAAAAAATTTGGGAAAATATTCCTTCACAACTGGCGAATGGGGTATTGGTGGGGCAGAATTTACACCTCCGCTGGTGGTGTACATCTTCGGTAAATAAGTATAATACCCATAGCAAAAATTCAAATCCAAAGCACCCCTTTTTCTTTCAGTCAAATCACAATGGACATGCGAGATCTATTTTGTCAAAATGGAATATGAGCCGTCTATTGTCAAGTATGGACGGTTCAGATTGGCCTAACACACACGTTATCCCTAAGGCAGGCATCTCAAGTTCCTTTTATTGTATGGTTGTGTTACTATAGCACTAAATAATCACTTCAACCTCCCATATGGTCGGGTTGAGAAAAGAGAGAGAGATTTGAATTGTCTCGACTCTCTAGTCCTTATTTTTGTGTTTTCGATCCTTATTTTGGAGTTTTCAATCTTTATTTTAGACTGAACAAGACAATTTACATTTCAGTCATTCATGATCAAACATTACTACATTAGTGATAATGTTTTAAACATAAATTCAAACAATAATTTGGATTGATCATGACATCTTAACATATCCGTACCAAAATTCTAGAAGTGAACCAAAAGAAGTTAATCACACTCAAAACACCATCCGTTTCCATGTATGTTGGAGCTCATACCAATTTATCTAATAAAACACAAAAGTGTGAGCCTCCACACAAACACATGTTGATTCAAAGGCTGAGATTCATTTGATCTAAGGGTTGAAAAAGAACTTGCAAATGTAATGCAATTGTCCACATTTTTTGAAGTAATTACACAAATGCCACTGATCTCCCAATTCCAAAACCTTACTAGCTAGCAAGTTCCATACAGGGCCGGCCCCGGGGTAAGCCCCGCAAGCTCTCGGGCTTGGGCAACCCCCTGGGCTGGGGCAACCAAAAAAAAAAAAAAATCTAGTTTAGGTATAAATATAAAAAGTTTCTAATTGTACCACAAGCTTTTTGCTTGGCGTTGTGGTCAGTGACAAGTTGTTAAAACTCGAGTCAACCGAGTTCGACTCCTAGCGTGTCCTCTATAACCCTCTTTTCTCTATTTTTGTTCCTCCTACAACCCCCCCCCCCTCTCTCTGATTTGCAAAAACAACTAATCCTAAGTTAAAATTTTCCAAAATCAACGACGCAAAACATGATAAAAAAAAAAAAACCACACAAAATCGCTACCAGTCCATTTCTCTCCAAGATCAGGTTTTTAAAAGTCCCAAAGCTCTGATTTTTGTTCTTAATGTTGTTTGGACTTTGAATATAAATCATTCCTATTAAAATAATATAACTTCTTCCCAATTTGTAATTTTAGTAGACATTTTTTTTAATCTCAAATTAATTTAAAAATCTGCTCCATATAATTTCAAGAGGTAAATTGAACATGGGTAACAATGGAAGTACGTAGTACCATAAACAGTTACCGGAGGCACGGCAGCCGGGGAAGCCACCCATCGTCGCCGCCGCCGCAACCCCCTCGGCCCAAAATATTGCCGAACCAATACGTATTCACGGTCGCAATTCCTTACCTTGCCCACTATTACAAAAATCAAATTACATGGTTGGAAATTTTCAATTAAACAAATACAACAGCAATGTATAATAGATATATTCTTACATTTGATTAAAAAAATAGTAATAATTAAATAAATTGAGCCAGCTAACACAGTTTTTATTTTTATCTTTAAACTACCATTTTGTTAGAGAGATTAAAAAAATTGGCTATGATCTCAATGGAAAAATGAGGCGCCGTTCCACTATAAGCATTTTTGGGCATTTTTAATATTTTATACTTTTTGAGACAGGTCATTCTCCTCAATTGAAATAAACCCAACCATCGAGCTCTAAGATGAATCAATTGAAAATTTTGCTTCAAAATTTTTTTTCTTCGTAGCGGATCGCGCTAATCATAAAATACTATAACCGGAGTTTACATTTTGATGTTGATTTTCTTTATGTTATTCAAGTTAAAATAACATTGTAATTTTGATTTTTTTTTTTACTTGTTTGTTGTTTAATTTTGTATGACTTAATAGTAGGAGGGCAACAAAGTTTAAGGTTGGGTTAGGGCAACCAAAATATCGGAGCCGACACTGGTTCCATAGGCACGGACAAGTCCAACCAGAATGCGTAGTACCGTAGGTTCGGATAAGCACTAGTATGTTATACGGTAGAAAAAAAGTTTAAACGGAACGCGGCAGTGGTCCAAAGTAGTGAGGAGTCACTGGTGTGGTAAGCTGGCAGGCTTATCCATTTCCATTTTGGATCTGGGCTTGAATTGATGCTGACTTTTAGCATACCGTGTGTACGGGAAACCATATGGTGAAGGACTTTACTTGAAAACTGGATAAGGGGGGTTGGATGTCAAGGAATTTTCATGTGGCTCGTGGGCCCACATAACGTGTAAAATAGACAACTAGGCGCTGGACACGTGTTGTGTTCGCCACTGACAGGACGGTGGACGTGTTCCCTCCTCCTGAAGTCAGAGGTTTATTTTACGATGTCATAGGAAAACCCGCAATTTAATTTGATAAAAGAATCGAATTGTAAAATAGTACTCCAAAAGACTTTGAGTATCATACCGACATCTTAACGGACGTACTATTTTTTCTTGGTTGACGTGGGTGATCAAGGTGTTTTTAATAGTGTTAGTTTTGCAACACTTTTTGATTGTAAGTAAAGTAGGACAAGTACACCTTTTGTACTAGTATTTGAAATTTGTGGAACTTTTGAACAATTTTGTGTGTCACTTGTTGTAAGTGTTTGCGAAGTGATGAGGTGGTTTATGTGCATGGGCGGATCCACGTGACCCTTGTCCAAGGGCGGATCTCCGTTGTGCCCACAAGGGTCACGTGACCATCCTAACATTTCAACTCTTGTGATTTTATTTCTATTAATTTAATATTTAGTTGATTTAGCCTCTCAAATATTGTACTTGTGCCCCATTGACATTTACAAAATATCAAATCTGTCACCTTATTATAAGTCTCAAGATGTATAAAAACGACCCCTTAATCAATGTGTTTAACTTCCTCAATCAAAAATATCTCTTTGTCAAGTGCTCTATTTCATCGAAGTATATCGATTGCATTAATTTTTTTTTTTGTGAGGGTTAAAACTTTGATTCCTAATTTAATTGCTTGGTATTTCATTGTATGAATACTCTTCTCAATAAATTGTAGAATATCTATGATTCAGATCACAAGGATATCATTACCGGGCACACTATTATTAAACTTTTCTTGAAAAATTGAAAGTTATGCTTCAAATTTCATAATGTTTTAAATTTGTACTTTTTTCCTTAATGAAGAATGTTTAAACATTTTATCTTCTCATTATATTGGACTGCTGTGAATTTTTTTTCCCAAAGTTATGCTTGAAAAGTGATCCCTTTGTGTGAAATTTCTGAATCTGCCACTGTTTATGTCTGATAAAATAGAAACATCTTTTAAGTTTTAATTAAGTACTTGACATAGAATGATCATCTTAAGCCGTGTCTTATTGCGATCGAGGGTGGCCGGGACTGTCACATGAAAGTTTCATCGGAGAAGGCTTTTAATTTGGTTTATGGTTTTTCCATATGGCTCACAGTGTGGGAAAGAATATCTACAATCTGTCCTTCCAAACATCATTGTGCTTCAAATCATTATTGATCCAATCCATGAGCCAATCTTTAAATCTAGGCTCCGTTTGTTTACAGAGAGAGGGAATGGGCTTAAACGGTAGAGAGATATGAGAATATTGGAATTGAACGTGAGTTAGGATTAATTATTGAGGAAACTGAGCAATGAAAATTGCAGTAGAAGACAGCGGGTTTATTTCATAAAATAACCTACGAAAGATTTAAGGGTAAGTTATTTTCATCCAATTAATAAAAAATGTTTCACATGTGTAAAATGTTTTCCTCATTTTTTACACAATAAAATAGTGAAAAATAGGTAAAATATTTTACCGGAAAACATATTATGCCCCAACAAACAGAGCCTTAGAGTCGAAAATAGTTCCGTAAAGGGAATCCACTATCAGTCCAGACTTTGCGAGTAACTGAACTACGGTAAAAGAAGTGTGCGATACTTTAGTGTGACAGTTGCAGAATGGACAAGCTGGAGAAATGTTCTGGATACAATGGGGCTTTGAGAAAGGGCAAATGCACTTCGTAAGCCGCAAACCCACTAGAGCCTGGGCCATGTTGAGGAAGGCCGTGGGCCTTTAAAGTAGAACAAGCAATTGCTCGAGCAACAATCACTACTTTACTTCACAACGTTATTTGAAGTTTTGAAGCTTATTTTAGACTTGTTATTTGGTTGGTCCAGTGGACAAGACACTTCTTAACCGTCACAAAATATTTACATGTCATGCATTCTACATTCAGCAGATGTAAAAGGATATAATTAGACATGCGCATATCCTAATTTTCAATATGAAACAATTTTATCCAAAAATATTTCACTTGCTAAGTGCTTTGAAAATTGTTCATCAGTTAGACACATACAAGACTTACGGTGTTTTACTAACATTAAAAAAAAAAAATCTGTGGTGGAAGACTGATAGTTACTCCTTCCGTCCCAATGTGTTTGTCCAATTGTCGAAATACATGTCTTTCAAAAATATACTTATATCTTACATTTTATAATGTTTTTTATGATTTTGAAGATTTCGTATAAGAAAACTAATTGAAATTTATCAAACAAGATCCATATTGCATATTAAAAGCATTACGAATTGAAAATTAGAGCCAATTCTTTGATAGGTCAAAAGCTCTTAAAAAAACAAAAAATGGGACAAACAAACCGGGACAGATGGATAAGGATGGTATGTAGATAACTATACTAATATACATCTCTTTATGAGATAGATATACTTGATATATTTGTATCCCAATGATTGAATATCTGAATAACCAATGTCGTGCCTATCTTTTTGGTGAAAAATAATTCCGGTTCTAATTTGTACACCAATTGGATTTTTTTTCCTTCTTTCAATTGTCGAACAAAAAAGTAAACTCTGGGTGCCAACTAAAAATTCTGAAGTAGTTAATTTCTCAAAAGAACAACAAAAGCAATAGATACCCATACCCCTCCGCAAATCTCACAGTCCGATGCAATAGCGTCACAAATTCATAAACTATTGTTTCTTTAATAATTAGCCACAAATTCATAAACTCTGTAAACGCAAGGGTTGATTATGCTCTTGACGCAATTGCATGTATAGTTCTATGATTCCTACAATCCTAGCTAATTAAGGAATTTAGTTATTTTCGTACAAAAAAAAGAAAAAGAAGAAGAAACAATTTATGTATTTATTTTTTTGTGTTGTACCATATGCTTATCTCCTAAAAAAAAAGAACACACTGTCATTTAACACGGTTAAGTTTTTTTTCTTTTGTTTTTTGTTGATAGACAATCGATACGGTAAGTTAATAGTGGGCAAAACTTATCTACGGCGAAGGGATGGTAATGTAAACTAAATTCTTTGTTTTTTGTGTCAGCCTATTCCAATAGAAGTGGAACTTCACCTCAGGAAGACACCTTCTCTCTGTCTCTCTCTCCCTCTCTCTCAGGTCGACTTGACTTGTCTCTCTCTCCCTCTCTCTCCATAAAAGCAGGTCGACTTGACTAGTCTAAGTTATTGTCTCTCTCTCCCTCTCTCTCCATAAAAGCAGGTCGACTTGACTTGTCTCTCTCTCCCTCTCTCTCCATAAAAGCAGGTCGACTTAACTAGTCCCGTCTAAGTTAGGGTCTCTGTTTTATTCAGAGCCCAAAAAGGTACTAGCAATGAAGCCGAAGATCAAAAACATTGTTCTTCATTTGATCTCAATTATTCTATCAGCAGTTTTGGTTAATGCCGAGTCCCCGTCTCAACTCTTAGACTGGACTGTTTCGTTTTCACCACGCGCTCCTCTCGGGATTCCCAAACAGGTCCTTTTTAATTCATAGAAAGTTCGATTTCATAGTCGTTGTAGCTTGATATGTTTTGTGTGATTATGCTCACTTTAGGTGGTGTTATGATGTTAGGTGATTGTGATCAATGATCAGTTCCCTGGGCCGCTGTTGAACACGACGACAAACGAAGTTGTGAATGTTAATGTTCGGAACAATTTGACTGAACCCTTCCTAATCACATGGTATATCCCTATAAAATAGTAGGCAATCCCTATAAAATCACATGATATATCCCCATAAAATAGTAGGCAATTCCTATAAAATAGGCAATCCCTATAAAATCACATGGTATATCCCTATAAAATCACATGGTATATCCCTATAAAATAGTAGGCACCAGAGTTTGTTTTTTTTTTTTTATTGTTTCCTCATATTACTAGTATAATTTTGCTGTGAGCTTTTGAAAGTCAAAATAAAAATCCTCATGACGGGGTTGCTGCTATTCTATTAGGACGTATTTTCCATATATTCAATTAGTACTCTAAACTTTTTCACTGGAACTTTGGATTGTGTCTCTCTCCCCTCCCTATGTGAATTCAGGAATGGAGTACAGATGAGGAGAAACTCATGGCAAGACGGAGTGCGGGGGACCAACTGTCCAATATTGCCGGGGCAAAACTGGACCTACAGCTTTCAGGTGAAGGATCAAATTGGTAGCTTCTTTTACTTCCCGTCCCTCCTCCTTCAAAATGCAGCGGGTGGTTATGGTCCTATTCGGGTGAACAACCGGGAGATAATTGCTGTTCCATTTCCTCAGCCCCGTGCTGAATTTGACGTTCTTATCGGGGATTGGTACAATGCAGACCATCAAGTAAGCACTGTGTTTGTTTCTAGCTTATTGCCGTTCACAGTTAGCCGTAAGTCACGAGTCCCCTTTTTGTTTTTGCTAAGCAAATTGACAGTCTATTCGTTAATGTGTACATGTTGTCTATTTTAGTAAGAAAAGTGATTCAAACGTGAGGTTAAGAATGTCCAATCACACCAAATCTTTTCCTTTTTCGGATAATACCTTCTTATAATCATTTTATAGTTCGGTTTGGATAACCGATACGTTCACGATGACAAAGATGGATTGGTTATCGTCAAGCGGGATTACTGTGTATGAAATATTGTGTTAATTTGGAATTGATTGATGAGTGGAAGATTTGATACAGGATATGAGGGCTAGACTGGACAGTGGGAATTTGTTGCATTTGCCAGATGGAATTCTTATCAATGGGCTCGGACCCAACCAGACAACTTTTGACTTCGAGCCAGGTAAATTACCTAATTAGTGGATTTAAATTGGTCTTTCAAAATTTAATCGAGGTGCGTGTTAGCTGGCCCCAGACATCTTTGAATTATATATATATAAAAAAAATTGAAATCAAAATGACCTATCATAATGACCTATTTGTACGAATAATGAGTTCAATTCGTTTATTGTTTTTGTTCCTAATCATGGTCCTTGGCACATGTCTTAAACTAGAGTAATTATTTGTTTTTGGGTATTGCTAACGTGGTGCCTTAACATCCTTCAACGTAGACTTCATGCAATTAATCATGGACACACTCAATCGTGAACCATATATGAATGTGTAGTGTGAAAGAATATTAGAACATTACATGACAGTGCCGGGATCATCCCATGATCTTTCCTTAATCTGATCGCTTTTTGTACATCAATGGGAACAAAGCTTAGGTTGTGCTTCGTTTTCCATTTATATATATAATTTACTGTTATTTCTTTCACAGGGGCAACGTACAGGCTTAGAATTTCAAACGTAGGACTTAAAACCACATTAAACTTCAGAATTCAAGGCCACCAAATGCAGCTGGTGGAGACCGAAGGATCTTACACTGCCAAGAGATACCACGACGATCTGGACATCCACGTGGGCCAATCGTACTCGGTCTTAGTCACTGCACATAAGAACCAGTCCTCCGACGGCACCTCCTACTACATGGTCGCCTCTACCCGTTTCACTCCGGTGGAACTTTTCGGTATTGGTATCATTCGATACTCTGGGTTTCCAGGGGTGCCCCTCGGCCCACTTCCTATGGGGCCCATGTTGTATGATTACATGTACTCTGCTGAGCAAGCTCAGTCCATAAGGTACATCATTTTTACGTAACTATAAATTGTACAAAAGTTAGGGAAAATGACGGTCCATGAAGTGTTTTGATAATTAATACCCGAAAAAGATAAACTAAGAAGGTTTGTTAATACTGAAAATGTCATTGACAGGTATAATTATCAAAACACATCATTGGCCGTCATTTCCCCCAACAGTTATGAACCAAACATATGTTTGTTTGTCTTTTTTTAAAACTTTTTTGCATATGTTTGTTTTACGTTAAACTTACACATTGGATCGTTTCGATGAGAGCAATAAAAAATGTAAATTTTTTTTTCGAAACTTATAATTTTTAATAAGACAAAAAATAAGTAAAATGACAGTTTATTGACTTATTTTAGTCTTTATTCAAAAATAATGAGTTTTGCTCTTTTTTTTTTTACTTTTTCGATTGCTGTCGTCGAGACGAACATAATACACAAAAGTTTGATGTAAAAATAACAAATGCTTGAAAATTTTAAATAAAGACAAACAAAAAAGTCAAGTTCACTTTTTCCCTCCAAAACTATTCAAATAATTAGAAAATCTTATAAATCCGTGTATTTTTAGGTGGGATTTAGAAGTTGGAGCAGCTAGGCCAAATCCACAGGGTTCCTTCCGTTACGGCAACATTCCCATCAATCGTACACTGGTTCTTAGCAATGGCATGGGGTTAATTAACAATACAATTCGGTTTACAGTCAATCAAATTTCATTTTCGTACCCTGATACGCCCTTGAAGTTAGCAGATTATTTCCAACTTAGTGATGTATTTAAGCCTGAATTCTTTCCAAACACACCAGATTATCGCCGCTCCGAATTGGGCGTTTCGGTAATTGATGTGGTACGGCGTGAGTATGTTGAAGTGATTTTTCAAAACAATATGCGATTCATCCAAACGTGGCATGCTGATGGGTACAATTTCTTCGTTGTTGGGTAAGTGTTTTATTCATAGTATTTCGCTCTTGAGCTTTTTACTTTTGTTTTGTTACAACTTCTAACGGAGAAAATGGCTCAAACCAAATTTCAGAATGGGACTTGGGGTGTGGGATGAGAGCAAGACAGCAACGTATAACATGGTTGATGCCATTTCTCGCTCCACGGTCCAGGTGAGCATGGTTAATTTCATGCAAATCAAATGTTATTGCACGTTTTTTTTTGCAAAATAATGTGATGATTTGTGAATAGGCCTGTCATAAATCGATCTAATCCGATCCCATTAGGTGAATCCTAATTTGCTTACATAAGTCTGATTGAAAAAATTCAAACTTTGATCACCACATACCCTGTTACAAGCTATATTTATGGGAACGTCTCGTTTAAAAATATCATTGTCACATTATTCTGCATTCATTTTTGCACAACTTTTAGACTTCCTCAAGTTTCAATAGAAAAAACCTATTGCATAGCAAATGATAGGCTAATGTTCACATATTTGGGTTGTGGTTTATTGATCAGGTGTATCCGTTGTCATGGACCGCGATACTGATAAACTTGGACAATCAAGGAATATGGAATTTGAGATCACAAAATGCAGAGAGTAGATACCTTGGGCAAGAGCTCTACATTAGAGTCAAGGGTGTTGGCCAAAATGACCCTTCAACCATATCTCCAAGGGATGAATTTCCTATTCCTGAAAATGTCATTAGATGTGGAAGAGCAATTTCGGCATAGTCCCCCTCCCCAACTCCCTTCAAATTATATACACGCTCATCTAGGTATAGAGTGTCAGTCAATTTTTTTTTTCACTATAGGAGTATTTGTTTTATAGGATGTTCTTCAGGTGGATAGGAACTCGCAGTTTAGCATTTCCTGATTAAACGGATTTATAACTTTGACATTAACCTCAAACTACGAACTGCAGTACACACTTTTGGTTAACATTTATTGTTCTGTTTTGTTTTTATGTTTAGTTTTCGACTACAAACAGTATAAGAATACAAACATCTGAATTACGTAAAACTGAACATAGGTCTAATGTGTTCCCTATCAAAGACTCATAATTTGAATTAGGCTGGGCACAGTTTTTCCATTTTCTTACAGTTCAGCAAAATTAAAGTTTTTCAGTCTAAACATGGTCAAGTTGAAAGATCTTACAAAGATGTTATCAATGGTTGAAATTTTGATGACGATTCGATTTCATTCATAAAAGATAAAACTTTTTCTATATATAAAGAAAATGTGCTAGAAAGGACATGGTAGCATTGAAATTTAAAATCAAAAGTAGGAATTTCAGAACCTCCATTTCGGAGAATTGAAACTCCGAATAGAAACAAGACCCTCAAATGGAGACTGACCCAATGTCCCATGGGTCTCCAAATTCTCTATTTTGGAGCCATTCACCGGTCATTGCTCTTTGAAACATCACTAAAATTAGGGAAGCGCGTCACTAAAACCTCGAAGATACTGATTTTCGTGCAAAATATCTTCCTAATCTATGGTGTTTGGTAACATAAACTTAGGCAAACATTAACATGTTTATCAATGCCGGTGATTTTCGTAAACTTAGGCAACAAAAATGTTTGGTAAACCACAGCACGATATGAACCGTAAATATATGTAGGCTTGTCTTAACAATGTAGAATCAATGAGTGCACTCTCAAGTCTGTGAGGAGAAAACAATTTCCCAACCAAATTACCAGATTACAAACTTGGGGGAAAACATTGAAGACATAGGAGGGTAAAAAGGGTTTTAATTTTTGAATTAGGGGATCGGCACACGAAGCAGTAACGGACATTGTATAACCGAATCAGAAGTATGCAACGATATGTAACGGGAATGGGTTGCAAATGGTCGTTTATTTTTTGAAAATAATTTTTAGTTTTTGGCCCACGCTCGCACTCTCAAATATCCTTGCACTCACAAATTTTTGTTGTTTTGGAGGTTTTTGAGAGACGTTTACACGAACCGTGTTCCCGCACACGCTTGCATTTATATGACTTAGCTCCTATGGTTTCATGTTCAAAATCTCATAGGTGCTATCAACCCATTGGAGGCCAAACCCTATGAAAATTCGCTTTGGCTTTAATTGGGCTTCACACAATCGAGCGGTGGGATTGGACCTAAAAAATTAATCGAATTGTGCATAATCTGACCCCGGATACCTGAGTTATCAAATAAAAAATAAAAAATTCCAAATAGAGCCTAAATCGTCGTGGTTATGGGCTTGGCCCTAGTTAAAGGTCCAATAACGAGCTCCAATGAACGACCCAACAAGTCTTTCATAGTTGGGCCGGGCACAACCCGGCCGTTCCGGCCAACCAAACAGAAAAAGAGCGCCTCCTCTCACAATAGAGAAACATTCCTTCCAATGATTTAACATTTATTAACAATGTATATATATAACAATAATAACCAGGCCGGCATCTCTCTCTCTCTCTCTCTCTCTCTCTCTCTCTCTCTAGTGTTTTCTGTCATTTCTAGAATATTGGGTAACAAAGCTGCACTGATGTCGACTCGATAACGAAGAAGATGTTTGAAACTGTCAAACAGTCTTTCTTCAATCTGTGTGTCCAGCCAACATTAGTTTTTGATAAAGAAGAAGAGTTTTTCATTGGTCGTACCTTTTGTTATGCGATATTCTCAAACTACCATGAATGTATTAGTCAAAACTAGTTTCAGAAGGATTTTCTGAAACTGTCAACAGTCTTTCTTCAATCTGCTTTGTAAGGCTGTAAGCACTATTTCCCATCTCTCTCTCTCTCTCTCTCTCTCTCTCTCTCTCTCTCCGTACATGTATACATTATTGTTGGATTTGCAACGCATTATTGGTGATATAAACACATGTTTTGTAAGCAGCAGATGTAATTGTACTCTCTTTCATCCAATACATACGGGAAGCTGGTGTAAGTATTCAGTTACACAACTAGAGAACGACGATAATCTTTTACTAGTTTTTTTCTGTTTGTGTTCTTTTATTGATTGTTTTTTTTTTTGGTACGTTGTTTTGACTGATTGCTCAACAGATACGTGTTTGAATTTTTCGGTTATTAGTGATGATTTTTATTTTTGTTGTTATTCAATATGAGTAGGAAAAGAATCAGCGAAGTTTCAAATTTGTTATTGATTTTCTTGTTCAACATTTCTCTGTTTGACTATGTCTGTGTAGAGTTATAGCCACTCGGGGTTTTAAATTTCGACTGGTTAGTGTTTTCTTGAATCGAAGAGTTGGTGGTAACTGAACTTCGGCTTTTAGGAATTTGTTGCCTATTTTCTTGTTCTGTTCCCCGCTATCTGTTTGATGAATTCACTCAACGAGCTTCGGCTGTTGGTTTGTTTGAGCACAGCTGATAAAACCAGTTGATTCTGTTCTGTCCTCCTAGTCTGGTTTTCGTCTTGGGGGTTTTCGTAAGACAAATATTTTTTGGATTCTGAAGTCTTGATTGTAGATTATACATTTTTGGGCTGTAATAAAAAACTGTGAATGCGTTTGAACGATAATGTGCAGAAGAGTTATTTTAAAAGGGTAGTGTGTGAATTTATCACGAAAATCCAAAGTTGAAAGTTAATGTTCAATACAACATCTCAAAGCTGAAAGGGTTTTCGTAACTGATACCAGGAAGCTAAAAGGAGAAGCGAATGAACACCCAAGAAATGAGTTGAGTTAGATTACCATTTCAAAGCTGAGCTATGAAAAAACATGGCTGAAAGTGGAAGCTGTAGGTCAGCAATGGACGACATGGATATCGTTCGATTTCTGACTTCCACAGTGGGCAGTTTCATTCAGGATCAGTTGGTTGACAAAGAACAGAGAACCCAACACAAGGAACAATGTGCAGAGAGATTAGCAGCTGAAGATGGAACCTCGGATAAAGACAAGGAAATCCGGTACTCTGATCAAGCGGTATTAGCCAATTTGGATTGGGGCATTGATGCTCTTGAAGAAGCAATTAACACATCCAATATGGAAGCTAAGCTCGCACGATTGGATTACGCGGAGAAGATGTTACAAGTGTGTGCTATGTTGAATTCTAGCCATAAAACCGCTGGGGTACCTAATTTCTATCTTTCTGCTTGGGCTCACCTCAACCTTTCTTATATGTGGATATTGCGAGACAATGTCCACAATGCAGTTTTTCATGTCCTTGAGATGTTTACAGTTGACCCTTTCTTTTCCCGGATTGATTTTGCTCCTGAGCTGTGGACAGCTCTATTTCTTCCACACATGAGCTCAATTGTTGGGTGGTATTCGGAGGAGAGACACAGACTCGTGATGGATGTTATCCCTGATTCCACTGATTTGTCCTTTACGATGGATTTTGATCAATTTTTCAGTGAATCCTTGATGTTATCAATGAGGCCAGATCAAACAGAGAAAATGCAGAAGCTTGAGCAGGTTTATGGGCACTCCTTGGATGAAAATACAAGGCTTTATGCAAAATACTATAAAGACTGCATGACCTTTGATTCTGGCACTAGCAGGAAGGCCATTCCAATGATGCCAATTGTTGAGCCGCCTATGACTCCTTTGCACGAAGTGAGCCAGTCAATCCCAGATTATGTTAAATTCGGTCCCATCTTGCCTAAGAGTGCTGGGTTTTCCCCAGTTCTCAAATATAGAGAGAATGAAAGAGAAGCTTCCGGGTCTGCCTCATCTCTTAATTGCTTTGAAGCTTTTATTCTTGTCATTGCACTTAGGAGGTGTCTGTCAAAGCTTTTGGGGCCAGCTTTTCCAATTTTCTGTATGGGAATGTATACCAGTGTGTTGGCTATTTCTGCTTCTACTCCTAAAACAACTTAAAACTGCTTAAAAGCCTGATTCTGAGAAGCTGCGATTTTGGTGCTTTTAAATTCTACTTTGAAGAATCAGCTTTTACCCGAATCTAAGTTTTGACAAACACCACCTTAGTCGCAGTAGTTTTTGTCTAGGCTCTTTTGCTCTCTTTTTTTCCCCCCTTTCTTTCTTTTTTTGTATGTATAGTATCGACATTTTTAATCAAAGGCTCTGAAATATTAGTGTCCTTTCAAACTTTTGGCTACAAGCAGATCAAGTGTAACTTCCACCTTCTCAGAGAACCTGGAGGAGGCTGCTATGTGGGTTCCACAAGTAAGAATTAGTCCTAAAACAGTGCACATTCATTGCTTTCATCAAGGTTTATGTTGCATGTGTTTTATGTGCTATGCTCTTTATTTCTGTTGATTAAACTTCCATCATTATTCTATTGTTAGGAAGGCATCCCTGAGGAAAATGAAGAAGATTCTGATGAGGAGAGTGATCTTTATGAACATTCTGACACTCTCTCTGGTAAACGAGTATCTCTTAACAGCTTTGTAACAAAGAAGGAAGAGGAAACTAGCCCAAACCTACAGCCAAATAAAGTGAATAGTCGAATGTATTCTCCTACAATCTTCTCTCCTAACGATTCTACAGAAAGTGGATCAGTAAAGTCTTCTTCTCCCAAACCAGACCCGCCTCCTAAAAAAGAAGCTCCTTCTATGTCACGCCTTTTGTCTTTTCGTTTGAGGGCCACCCCAATTTTGTCCTCCTTGCCTGTGTCTCCTCAATTCCATAATGATTCCAGCATTAGCCCTGGAGACTCAGATGGTGAAACGATGGTATGTATTTCAAACACCAAGTGGTTAACCTCATTTGAATTGTTTATTTGGAAATTTGTAATATATAAACTTTAGACTTCGGATTGTACTCAATGTAGCTTAGATTTTCAGGATCAACAGAAAAGCAGCAGGAAAAACGGCAGACGCACCATGAGTTATGGAAATGGGACTAGCCAAATGATTGAAAACAGGTAATCTTGTCTTTGTTTGATGGAAGAGAAAGGATAAGAAATGATTGTGTTTTCTCTAATCAAGTCAGGGGAGAAAAGAGAAGGTTGTGTACTGTCTATTATTCATATGAGCAGGAGAGAAAATAGAGTGACTTGAGAAGTGGAAATTTGGGGGAAAATAGAATCTCTCCATTTCACTCCTTTTCTCTCCTCCTTAACTAACCAAAAAAGTGGTGAGGGCAAGGAGAATCGCATTTCATGTTTTTTCTCTCCAATTCCCCAATCCAAACGGGTCTATCCTCACCAGGGCACCATTTATTAATTCGAAAGCTTCTTCAACATTGCAGTTATCTCGATGAAAGTGATGAAGCAAGCCCAAGTTATGTTTCTCTCCCACTGTCTGAGAAGCCGACTCCTCATTCAAGACTACCAAAAGACTTTGTCTGTCCCATCACCGGCCAGATTTTTGGTGACCCGGTTACACTTGAAACAGGTCAGACATATGAAAGAAAAGCAATTCAGGAATGGTTGAAAAGAGGAAACACAACGTGTCCCATTACCCGGCAGCCTATATCTGCAACTTCCATGCCGAAAACAAACTATGTTTTGAAAAGGTTAATCACATCTTGGAAAGAGCAACACCCTGACCTTGCTCAGGAGTTTTCATACTCCGAAACACCAAGAAGTTCCTTTGGCTCTTCCTCTTCAAAAGGAAATCTCTCAGGGTCCTCTCCTTCTAGAACCTTCAGTACATACAATCGTAGGACCAGGGATGAATCTAATGGCAATAACACCGGAAGATTACCTCGCCCAACTGTGGTGACATCTCCGACTAGTGTGATATCTCAAGCTGCTCTTGAAACAATGATCAATGGCTTAAAACCCTACATCACATGTCTATGTACTTCGGAGGACTTAAAAGAGTGTGAAGCAGCTGTGTTGACAATTGGCAGGATATGGAAGGACTCAAAATCCGATGCAGGGCTTCATTCATATTTTTCAAACTCAATGATAATAACTGGATTTGTGGAAATTCTGTCAGCTTCTATGGAGACAGAAGTTCTCAGAACATCGGTTTGCATCCTCTCTGAATTAATATCTGCAGACGATAGGGTTGCTGAGTCTCTTACACATGTAGATCGTGATTTTGATTGCTTGGCTTCTCTGCTTAAAAATGGTCTAACTGAGGCTTCTGTTCTTATATACCAATTGAGGCCAACATTCTCTCAACTTTCGTCTCATGACCTTATACCCTCCCTTGTCCAACTTATTCTAACAAGAAACGAAGACCTAGATGAAAATAAATTAGTAATGGATCCAGAAGATGCTGCATTAGCAATACTTGAGCAGATATTGTTGGGGGGAGACCAGAACAGCAGGTCTGTTAATGCTATGGCTGTCATATCTGCAAATGCAATTCCAGCCTTAGTTGAGCGCTTGGATAGGGTAGAAGGAAGAGAGGTCAGTGTATCCATACTGTTGTGCTGTATTCACGCGGATAACGGCTGCAGGAACTTGATAGCAAGCAGAATTGAGTTTTCTCATGTTCTGGAATTGTTTCATGCTGGAAGTGATAGCGCGAGGGGCATATGTATAGATTTTCTATCCGAATTAGTTCAACTGAGCAGGTATGAGTTTTTGTTTTTTTTTAAGTTTCAGGTCATACAGAGGGGAACTTCAAAGCTCTGCCCATCTTAATTATTTGAACTATTTGATTAGGTGCAAACAAAGGATTGAAAATATCTGACAAAATCATGTTTCAGACTATATACACCATTTGCTTTGACTTCAATTGATATGGATCCAATAGAGGCTACTCTATCTCTCTCAAGTAGATTTCCATATTCATTATGTATTCTGTATTGACATGATAATACTTCTGGTCCAATAAGTTCTATTCTCTGCTTACAACCAATCTTAACAAAAAGACTAAGTTCGACTTTATGATGTTCAGGAGAACATTCTGCAATCAGGTGCTACAGATGATCAAGGATGAAGGCGCATTTAGTTCTATGCACAGCTTTCTTGTCTATCTACAAATGGCTCCAATGGAACAGCAACCTGTTGTTGCTACTCTTCTTCTTCAGCTTGATCTCCTGGTTTGCCCTATCAATTCTTACACAACCATAATAACTCGTAATAAGATAAACCTTATTTGGCAAAAGCCACGGAATGCATCCATTGTAAGTTCATGATTTTTGGTTTCCAGGTTGAGCCCCGAAAGATGAGCATTTACAGGGAAGAAGCTATAGAGGCATTAATTGAAGCACTTTGCAAGAAACACTTCCCTAATTCTCAAATCACAGCACTTGATGCCCTACTATCTCTTTCTGGGCGTCTGACTCCCTCAGGGAAGCCTTACATTGAAGCCTGGTTACTCAAAATTGCCGGATTTGATCAACCATACAATGCTTTGATGCGAGCAGAAAGGCCAAAAACACATGAAATTGCATTGACAGGGACAATGGTACAGATTTATGTAGTTCCATATAGTTGTAGCATTTCTTCAATTGCTCTTTATGATTTGTTCTGCACGAATCCTCTCATGTACTCTGTGTACAGGAAGAAGAGGAGAAAGCTACAAGTTCTTGGGAGAAAAGGGTAGCTTTTGTACTTTGCAACCATGAAAAAGGTGCCATTTTTAGAGCACTTGAAGTGTGTCTTGAGAATAACTCCATAGCAATGGCAAAATCATGCCTTGTCATTGCCACTTGGCTCATAGACATGCTCTATTGTCTTCCTGATACTGGTGTAAGAGACGTTGCCCGAAAGGCTTTGCTCGACCAGTTCTTAAATGTGCTGCAATCGTCAAAAAACATTGAGGAGAAGATCTTGGCAACACTAGCTTTGAAAAACTTCATTGCTGATCCAGGTAAAGTTGTCTGGAAAATATCTTCTGCCGAAAAGATGGACTACTACTCTTGGAGAGCAAATCAATAGATAAGGACCTTAAAATTTGCCTAACCCGGAGTCTGTTCTTTTCAGGTGCACTAAATGAACTGGGGGTGTATGCCAAGTGCCTGTACAAAACGTTGAGAAAGCTAAAGAGGAATTCCACAATGGTCAATGACATACTGAAAACATTGATGAACTTGCCATCCGTTGACGCAGTCAGTCGATAACCTTTCCTACCATTTTCTCTTCTTGACAATAAAAGTAGAAGCCTTATTTTGTACTCTTATTGGTCTATATTCAGTCAGGGCTGTGGGGTTGTGCTGAAGCGGCTGAGTTAGATTCTTGTGCAAATGGTGAGGTCTTGTGTCTGCTACATGTAAAAGGCCGTATAATAAGCAGTCATTCTGATGGGACTATAAAGGTGTGCATCTAGTTGATCTCTTTCTATCTCACTCAAACACGTGTATAGCAACAGAAACCTGCTGCAGCGTTTATACTTGACTTGGTGTTAGGCGCTTGCTCATTTCTTTGTACTTCCTTGAGTGTGAGAGGTTGAAGTTGCTAAATGCTAATATGTTGATCAGTTGATGACGGGAAAGTGATTTCATCGTGCATTTTAGGTGTGGGATGCTGGTACGAGGGTTCCACAACTGCTTCAGGAAGTGCGTGAACACATAAAAGCTGTCACATGCCTCTATGTTTCGTCGTCAGGCGATAAACTGTACAGTGGCTCGATGGACAAAACGATTCGGGTAAAACCATCTCTTTTTTTCTTTTATTTTTTGCAATTCCAATTTTTTGTTTTCTTTTTGGTAGAAGGGGGGGAAAAGAAAAGTAATCTAAACAAATAATGGAGAAGTTTAATTTGCATCTGTTTGATATTCTCACATAGGGTCCGCATGGGTTATTTTTGAAAGGCAGGGTCCGCATGGTTTTCATTGCTTACATCTCAAGGATAAGCACATCATGGGGTGTTATTTGATAAACATTGAAAGCTCATTTGCTTGTTTTCCTATTTCACACACAGTGGCTATGGTCTTTAATTTTGCAATCTACAGGTATGGGCAATCAAACAGGAAGCCATTCACTGCTTTCAGATTCACGACGTGAAAGATGCAGTCCTGGAGTTAACGGCAAATTCCAACTTTGCATGCTTTTCCACCCAAGGAACTGGAGTTAAGGTAACTTATTTCAACAGTCCAGGAAATTAAAATGGCTCATTAACGAAATGATTTGTTGAACACTTTTTTTAGCACAGATATATAATTGGACCGGGGTTCCAAAGCATATCAACTTCAACAGAAATGTTAAAAGCCTTGCCATGACCGACGCTAAACTATACTGTGGATGCACTGGTTACAGTATCCAGGTAACCAATCTCTTCCATGATCTTATTCTGCTAAGTTACACAACTATAATAGTGTACCAATAAGGCACAAATATATTTTCATTAGTCCTGAAATTTTGGAGAAATCACAGGAGGTGGATCTAAGCACATACACATCCACTGTTTTCTATGCTGGTGCAAAAAAATTGCTAGGGAAACAAAATATACGTTCTCTACGTATCCACAATGGTCTTCTATTTGCTGGTGGATCTTCTGTTGATGGCATAGCAGGGAAGGTATGGACTTATCTTCAACTCTTTGCGGCCATTCACCATCAAAAGACAGTGGACTACAATTTGCACCCTAAAGTATTGGTCAACTTCAGCTTTGGTTCTTGGTTATTCAATTTTCCCGACACAGTCCAAGGACCAACACGGATCAGTTAGCTAGTGCGAAGTGCAATGCAGTCATACAATCTTTTAGGCCTGTCCTCCCAATTCGCACTGCACTTTAACTGAAATAATTTGCTCAATTCACACGCTCATTTTTTCACAATGACGAATTGGTTCTTGATTTAAATTTCAAATTGTGGCATCAAGCCAACCAAGACACATGCCTGGAGTTAGTATTGGACAGAGTTGGAGAAACTCATTTGTTTAGGAACTAAATCGACAAAGGACCAAATTGAGGAATGAATGACACTGATGCCCAATATACCAAGAATTTGCATAGATGGCTGACGTTTGTTTCTTTTGGAAGGTCTTCTCTCTGTCCACAAAGGCAACAATAGGGTCATTCTCTACAGCACTAGACATTCACTGCATGGCAGTGAACAATGACTTCATTTTTACAGCCTCGAAATGGGGGTTCATTGAAGTATGGTTAAAGGAAAGAGTCACAAGATTTGCTTACATCAAAATGCCCGGTGGAGGAAATGCCAGAATTACATCATTGGCATCAGATTCAAATGGAGAGATGCTTTTTGCTGGCTCCTCTGAGGGCAAAATCCAGGTTAGAACACTTGCCATACTTAACAATATGCTACTAGGAATATGATAGCGGTTTCATGTGTTTAATACGAAAGTTTCGATTCTAATTTACAAGTCCACGTTATGTTTGAAATTAAAGAGTAAACGGTGTAAACAAAAACATCAAGTAGCTTGTGGTTTCTACCCTGTCACCACCACCAATTCTTATTATGAATATCTTATACCTGTATAAGACTGACAGGGTACTCTAGTAGCTAGGAGTAATGTTATTGTAGAAGAATGTACCCATCTTTTGTGCCTTACCAATACAGGTCAATCATGTATTTATCTTATGAGGAGAAAATAGGACAAGGTGGGTGACTACTCATTATTGCTGGGGCACACTACGTACCGTGTTCTTGGAAGACTGAAAAGTTTCATCCCATTTTAGAGCATTGGATGTCTCTTTCCCTGAGTGCATTTTTTATTTTTTATTACTGTTTTATTTTATTTTTGGGGAGGGGCAAGTCGGCAACAATTGAAGAATTTCTATGTTTGAATTGTTTAGATATACTTAAGTGATCGGAATTTAAGATTTATTTATATAGCTAATGTTTCTAAAGAAAGAATTCATTCACTTTTTTATAGAGGCTTCCCATTACAAATATTAACCAGAAAATTTACTAAAGAAGAATTGTGCACAATCTTGATTCTTTCCAAAAATTGTGTGAAAAGGCATTATTATGGTCGTGTGCAGTAAATGATTTACAAGATTTCTCATAATACAAAAAAAGAAAGGAACAAATTTTGCTTGAGGAAAATGAGAGCTGAATCAGTGAATTGACTGAATTCTCGCCATCCAACACTAAGATACTTTTCTTGGTTGGTTGCAGGCATGGGAACTGGATTGAGATATGTGACACAAACTATGGGTGCTAAAAAATCAAAAAAATCGGTAAGGCGATGTCCATTTGGTATAGTTCTGCAATTTAGTGATCTGGCTATGGTTCAAAAAAGCTACCGCTAATTTTGTTTGTGGTATTGGTTCTATACTTAGGTACCGCAATCATAACCGAATGGATTATTCTTTGTATATGTACTACGTAGCTTGGGGTAAAAACTGAGTTGCTTTATTCATGCAAATAGTCAAAATTTTGTCAATAGTGTTATTATCAGTGTGATGTGTTTGTTTGGGTAAAACTGACTTTCAATGTGAGTTTTCCAAGTCTAGTTCACAGTTTTGAGTGATAATGAAATTTTGTTAACTTTTGAGTCTAACTCTATCAGTTTGTGATTTTATTTTTGGGAGTCCTCTCCATCTCTCATCTCTTTAATACCCCTCCGAACTCATTTTTACAGTATCATGTGCGCATCTATTTTTTTCACATGGATCCGGTTCCTCTCCAATATTTATCTGGGATAGTTGCTGAATTGTCTCGCAAATATGGACCCCACAACCATATTCTTGCAGAAAAGAATGCATTGTAATGCAAGAAAAAAATGTACTATACATTGTAGTGCAAGAAAAAAACACATTGTTCGGGACAGTAAATAGAGATTAGAGAGGATCACATTCCTTCTCAAATCTGCACATTTGGGCTATCTCCCATCTCCTCCTTGTCTCTCTCGCAATATTAGACCGAAACATGCCCAAAACAGTTACCAACGTGACATACTAACGAATTATCCATAGTTCCATACCTACACGACTTAATATAAACTTTCATGTTTATCTCAAAGACGAGCATCCCCAATTTCACATTCGTACGAATGACACTTCCATCGAATATGGCTTTCCACATAATATTTATCAGATCAAGTATGAAATTCGGTTTCCTAAATTTAAATTGAGTATCTGTTTCTCCTCTTTTCTCCTTATACATATCCATAGGATTGAGCCCTGGAAAATGATTTTGCACTGATTTATATTTTTTCCCCAGTCGCACCGAAAATACGTACCATTCCCAGTCATAGAAGCTGATACAAATACAAATCCCAAGTGTAACTCAGATAAAAAACACAAAACTTTACCAAATCACTGTAAGGGAAAATCTAGAAAGACACAGATGATGGAGCACTCAGAATGAAAAGGACTAATTGAAAAAGTTTAGAGAACAATTCATAGGTCTTTGAACCTCATCCAATGTTAATCCTCATCGTGCCTGTTCCCACATCTCATCACTGTCGTCGCCAACCATAATTTCAAACGTATTCTTCAAATACAAAAACCAAAAATAGAGCAAGGATTTCAAGAAGACAACCAACTGAAATCAAAATTGGAGAGAGAGTGAGAGAGAGAGAGCATTCAGAATGAGTAGGAGGATTTTATCCTTTCATGAAATAATCGGAATATTTCAGATTCATCATCATTATGCTCCCTCAAATCTTCGACATATACGAGTATAAACACAACCTACTTCAAAAAATCTTATTTTTTCGGATCATAAGCTACTTCAAAATCGAACTATTTTACGCACGCGCGCGCGCACACTCCATCGTAATCGAAATCAGCATTCCAAAACAAAGAGAAAGTACGTAAAAACTGTAGGAAATCGAAACCATCAGAAATATTGGAACAGTACATCATAGAAGACACTTTTGGAGGTGTCTCAGACGACCGTCGTGAGAATTTTATCCAAAATCGTCATCTGGCTTCGCCCTTTGTAATCTCCATGGAAAAAAAAGATATCAAACTAGAAAGCATGTGTGAAAGGAAACAAATTTAGAACAATTTTGAGAGGAAATTTCAAGAACCAAATCAATTTCTCCGACGGAGACGTGCTCTCTAGAGGAATGAACTTGACAAACGACGCGACGGGAATTTAAAGGGGAGGACGGTTCTCCGATTAGGGTTTCTGTGAGGTTTTTATGGACGAATTTACCCATGATGGAAGGCAGGTTAATTGTACTTTGGAACCCTATATTTTAATCAAACTTATATTTTGACCCTGTACTTTTAATTGCAACAGTCGACCCCTGATTGGCGTTAGGTGTTTTGAATGTCCAAGCACCTTCTACCGCGATCTAATGTGGGTCCCATCTCAGATAGTTGGGTATAAGGGTCATCATCGGGCCGGGCCGGGCCGGCCCAGCCAGCCAAGTCGCGGCCCAAGTCCGTCCACGGGCCGGGCCGACCGGGTTTTTTCTTTTTGGCGGGCCGGGCCACCTACCATAAATTGAAGCCCAAGCCCGGCCCACGAGCTAGCCCAATTGGCGGGCTGGCGGGCCAACGGGCGGGCTTAAATTTCCTTGGGCAAAACTAAACTAAGGGAAAAAAGAAAGGATTTTTTGGGATTTTGGGCTAATGGGCGGGCCCGTTGGCGGGCTTTTGGACGGGTATGCCGGGCGGGCTCACGGGCCGGGCCGAGTAAAAATTCATAGGCCCGAGCCCGCCCATTACGAACTACGGGTCGGGCTAGCCCGCCCGTTTCTCGGGCTCGGGCCGGGCGGGCTAAGGGCGGGCCGTGGGCCGTCGGGCTAAATGATGAGGCTTAGTTGGGTATGGTAATTTCAATAGGAAAATTCTAAAATCAGCCCAATCGGTTGACAATAATGAGTGTGTATTAAAGCGTATAAAAAGTACATAAAAATACGTATTTTTCTTATCTTCTAATGTGTTTATTGTTAGCCTAGTGAGCTGACAATAGCAAGACCGGTTTTAATAAAAAATTAATGAAAAACGATTTTTGCACTCTGAATTTTTATAGGGGTTTGCAAAATAATCGTCAACCTGCGAATCCAATCCTAACTGACCGATTTGGTTTAGTTTTTTAGCAATATGATTTGGTCCCAATTGATGAAAAAAAACCAAATCAAATAGTTTGGTTTGCGAATTTATGCTCACAGTTTTGGTTTGAAAATTGATCGAAACTTCAATTTTGCATATTACGTTTAATGATACTTCACTTTTTTATTTTTTTAAAAGCACTAGGGCTCCGTTTGTTTGGATGTAAAATATTTTACCTATTTTCTGGTTTTTGGTTATGTAAAAAATGAGGAAAACATTTTACATGTAAAACATTTTTCATCAAATGGATGAAAATAACTTACCCTTAGATCTTCCATAAGTTATTTTCCGAAATGAACCCGCTGCCTTCTACTGCAATTTTCATTGCTCAGTTTCCTCGGTCGTCAGTCCTAACTCACGTTCAATTCCAAAAATTTCATATCTCTCCACCGTTTAAGCCCCATTCTCTATCTTTATACTATTTTGTTGATTTCTGAAAATATTTTCAAGTGCCAACCAAACACCGGAAAATAAAATTTAAAATTTATTTTCTAAAAAAATATTTTACATGAAAAATATTTTACATTTTAAAACATTTTACATCGAAACAAACGGAGCCTAGATCATAATTGACTCAATAATGAGATACTTTTATCCCGTAGAATAAACACATAGGAGTATTTAATTAGGAGTAGTGACTATTGGTGGGATTTAATTTTTTGGGTGACTTTTGATGATTTTAATGAAATTAGTTTAAAATTAAATTTTATATTAAGTTTTTTATGCGAATCTTCGCTCATTCAAATGCTTTGTAAATGAACTATCTAAAAAAAAATTAAATGTGGTTTAAAATTGGAACCAAATTTTAGTTTAGTACACGAATTTTATTTTGAAAACTATACACCATGTCAATATTTCATAACATCTTTGAAATGAGACCAGGGCTATATAATTAATGTTTGAAGCATAATAAGTTAAACATCATAGGAAAAAGATGTTACTCGAAAACAAATAGAGCAAGATAAAGACACAAATGGTAGATATTTTTATTATTAGAGTTAAAATGAAGGGTGATTTTTGCACTCAACAATTCAATAAAGCTATGGGTACATATGTGAACGTACATATCAGTTTTGCGGAGCCCATCTTGGATCCCACAAAAATGATTCAAATCGTTCATTGTTTTTAAAATGTTTTTTACGGAGTTCCGTAATAAATCAGCTCAATCAGATATCGGTAAGGATTTTTTTTGAATTTGTAAAGGCGAAATTACTTAACAGTTTAGTTTTGTCCCTACGCATTCCGGAAAAATTATTACTGATATCGGATTGAGTTGATTTTTACGGCACGACATAAAAAAATATTTTAAAAATAATAGACGGTACGGATCATTTTTATAGGACCTGAGGTGGACCCTACAAAATCTATATATATATATACTCCCTCCGTCCCAAATTGATTGTCCAGTTCGCAAAACGGAGTGTTAAAAATAATATAATTTTTGCAAGAAAAAATCAAAAGTTTTTCAACAACTTACTAGATATCAATGAGTATTTTTAATTTGTGAAAAAAGTTTGAATTTTTTCTTGAAAAAATTGCATTATTTTTAATACTCCGTTTTGCGGACGGGACAATCAATTTGGGACGGAGGGAGTATATATCTATATCTATTATAAAATAGAAGTGTATGGGGACAAGTTGTTAGAACGGCTTAGATTCATTTGATCTAAAGGCTGTAGTGCATTCTTCCACTTCCTGATTAAATGCCCAAGGTTTTCACCTAAATCACACAACTGTCATCCCCATCCAACTGAAATGTGTAGTGCCGTAGGCACGGGTTAGCACTAGTATATATATATAACATGAACAATGGATATGTACCTACAGCAGTACTCCTCAACGATTTTATAAATTCGCTTCAAAAGTTGTCTTTTAGAGCTTCTAATTTTACCCAACAAGATCATAAACAGACAAAATTTAAAGTACACTTGTAAAAGGTGGAGCGCTAAAATCATTTCATTTGAATAGTAAAAACTTCCATAACTACCCTTTTAGATAACTATAAAAAAATATTTTGAAATCACCAAAATAAAGGATTGGGTTAGAGATGCTCTATCTCAATTCTTACAATTTCTCACCCTTAATCCTTAATCTCTCGAGTGATTTGGTGAGAAAAGGATAGAAAAGAAATACATATGAATCCAATCACTCATTTAAGAATTTTTCAGATTACAAATGGTGGATGACCTATTAAGTTCGTGTTCGTATTTGTGTTCGTATCTGTGTCCGTGTTTGTGTTCGTGACTTGTTCAACAGATTAACTACTCCAGTGCCCGTGACTCGGATCTTTCACTGTAAAACCCGACCTTCGTTTTCCTCACTGTCAACGACTGGAACTCAACCATGGCCATCGATACGGTCCCTCCGCTGATATACGCGCAGCTCAATTACCTCCTCACTCACTCTCCTCTCCCCATCAAGGTAAGCGAATCGTACAATCCTCGATTTAGGGTTTCGTTTTCTTTTACAAACGCATGAATACGTTTTGAAAAAGAGAAGTTAACGGAATTCGATCGGTTTGCGTTTGATGTAATCAGGTTGAACAGATGTGGTCTGGATCTAAGAACCACGCCTTGCTTGATCGGTTCACCCTACTCATTCCCTTCTGCCTCGACTATATCAAATGTCAGTTTGTTTGTTCTCCTGTATCTGCATTTATGTACGCAGTAATAAAAGTGTGTTGCTAAACAGCACCTAGTGGGTGGTGGATAATATACTCGTAATATCAAATACTCCCTCCGTTCTACAATGTTGGTCCATTTTGAGGATTCCAACCTTTTTGGGGAACAAACATTTAAACGCATGCCCTGTTGAAAATGACCTTTCATTTCCACTATTACCCATTGAATCCCTCCATTAAACTTGTTTTAACTTTTTTTGTTGGCTTTCAAAAAGGACTAAAATTTGGGACATCCCAAAATGGAATAGAGGATTAACATTGTGGGAGTAACTTACTAATTCAATACAGTTAGCTCACTAGGCGGTGAATAATATCCACATCATTCTAAATAAGTTAGGTTTTCAATAGGCATCTCAAGAGTGTTCACGGTTCTACATACGTTTTTCTTGGATTTTGATAAAAAAATTCCACATTATCCACCCACTGTCTAGTGGGCGTTGATTAGCATTTTCCATAATAAAATTGTAGATATTTTTTTAGTATTTCAGAATTCGTGTGGTGTAGTAGGGGAGGACCGAAAGTAACCGGTTATGATGCCTCTTGAGGTGGGAAAAGAAAATAAAATCCCTCATTTGCGTTTGGTGGAGTTAAGAAGGATAGTGATCTGAGTGATACTTATTTGCTCTGTAGTTGTATGTTGATGGGAAAGAGGGGTCTTTGTTAGAATCCGCATAAAGGTCAAATTTGATTTCTCACGATTTTTGGTGAGAAACAGATTTGTTTAAACATGAGAGTTATCTTTCTCCTTATTTCTCACCTCATTTCTAATCTAAAACACGAGAGGCTCTTCATCTATTGCTAAGTCACTCACAAAAGGCCTATGATGGATTTGAATGCAGGGGATGTTATATACAATGCACTTTATCCATTAACGGCTCCAGACATCATCTTTGGACCTGAAGATGAGAGCTTTCGTCCATTTCCTGTGTCTGGTGAAGAAGGAGATTTGAAGTCCCCAAAGAACAGCTTGTCTGACTGGAATTGCAAAGACCCTACTCGGCTGTTGTCTCTCATTCTTGAACTCAGGTTTACTGTTTTTTTTTCCAAAAAAAGCGAAACTAATTAATTGAGTTCACTATGGTTGGGAAAGTTTAGCTAAGCTTTTCATCTCTTCTGTGTGCAGGGATTTGTATATGACCTACCAGAGGAAGCGTGTTGGAGATGTTGATGATGAGAGAGTGAAATTTGAACTCAGCACTATTTTTCCTAGAGAGGTACTTTGTTAGTCCTTACACAATGCATAGTTTACAAGAAAAGGAATCTTAGCCACACCTTGAGTTTGGAATGTTTGACTTGATGATATAAGTGCACTTTGTGCCATGTGAAATTGGCCCAAACCAAACCGAGCCTTGTGAAATTGGTCCTGAAGAAAAATATTTGTTACAAATGAATAATAATGCCTTTGTGCCCATGACTTTATGATGAGCAATTAGCTGCATAAACCTACCAAAATGGCCTTTTTGCGATCTCTATATGGTCCATAAAATGTTTTGACGTTCGAGGGGGTAGTAATCAAAAGTTGTTTGGTCCATCATTGACATATGGTGCCCTTTGCTTCAAAACAAAAGAAACAGCTTTGGAGCTACTTATTGGTGCTTCTTTCTCTGTGTCAAATGGCATTTGCTACTCATTCTTCTCCCTGCCTCTCTGGATTCATTCATTACAGATACCCCATTTAAAGCTTGGTATTGTTGGTTTCTCAGGTGATCCCATGATTTAGTACTTTGCCCTTTAATGCTTTCTTTCATATGTTCTTGGGTACTAGGAATGTTATGGACTGCACGAATACCTGTTGCTTTCAATGTATTTCAACCTAGTTTGACATTTTTCTTTTGTCTTGCTCAAACCCCATTCTATTGATGTTGTTCTGATTGTATTTTTGAGACAATAGATTTTGATCTAAACCTTGGTCATGTACGATGCAGGGAATCGAAATGTACATGACCTCAGGTGTTGAGAAGGTACATTCAAACAGACATCCTTGAATATTTCGATTTAAATTAAATGATTGCATGAGAGTCAGCTTGGTTTATACTGTATTACTTGATTCTTTGCCTTTGCAATGTAGTGTAGACTGAAGAGGTAAGATTTGCAGTGCCTTTACTGGATATGGATATAAATAAAATGGTCATCGGGTGCCCCTGGCGACACCAGCAGAAGATATTCTTACAGGTTACTCTCCTATACCTTTAATTGGAAAAATATTTGGTTGTAATTTTTCAGGCCCATACACATAAGTAGAAAAAGGGAAACCAAAGAACAATGACGAAGGACAAGCTTTACAAACTCCTCGGCAGTAGAAGGAAACTATGAGAGCAAACTTGATGAAGTTTTACTCATGGAGCGTGGGGCTTCTTTTGATAGTGGTCAAAAAATTTGTAATTGAAGGGGCAAAAACTTGGAAAAATTGAGATTTTCTCATGTTTCTCTTTTTTCTAAGTTAAAATTGGAAATTAGACTACTTATCGTTTGTTTTCCACAATTCAAATTTGGAACATCAAAGAATTGAGTTTTTTAGTCTCCTTATAAAACCTACTTTCCTTTCCTTAAACGTGTCACTTCTTTAATAGTCCTTGCAATTCATCTTAATCAAATTACTGAGGCACTTTAGTCACTCTTTTTTGACAATCTCAAGTGGATTAGTAACCAGATATGAGGAAGTAACCACATATCATTTGTCCCCTCTTGAATTCCTTCCCGGTTCCCACCAGAAGCTAAATTGATTGGTTAGTGGATTCTGTTGCCTTTGCTTGCTTATGATTTTCGGCGGATTGATGGTGTGCAGGTTATATTTCCTGTTGGCAGAAAATATATGTCTGCCTCTGCAGCCCCACGATTAAAATTGGTATCTTCTCCTGAACTTAAGGCTCTATTCTCCATTGAAGATTTCAGGCTTCCTGCATGGTTGGATGGAATGTAAGTGTTTAGCATGCAGGTCTTTTCTCTTGCACTCACTCTTTTCTTAGATATATGCATGTTGGTCATACTAGAAAATATTGATTGGCTTTTTTTCTTCTCTTGAAAGGTGCATGGCCGAATATCTTCCCATTTTAGAAGAGATGCTTCAGACACAGGTTAGCTGGCATTCTTGATCAACTTTGCTCTTACCAGCCATTCCTTTAGTGGTGATGCTTTCAAGTGTACACCTTTTATGTCTTCAATTCGTTAAGTTTTCCATAGTCTGAAAGGGGTTATTTTATTTTGTTTTGAAGATTGTAGATGGAGTTGCATCTATTGATGTCAGAAGGAAGTTTATTGCGGCACTAGCTCCTCTTTTTGGACGGCCAGTGGAAGCTGATCCAGTACGAATCCTTGTATATTCATTGCTATATGGTTGGATTAAGCAAAAAGCTGATTTATCTCTGCTATGCTTGCCAGGTCTTTTGCAGAAAGGCAACATTTCTGGGTTCCTCTGGGGTGTTTACGTTTTTGGTAGGATATCGATTCCTATTTACAGGAGGACTCTGATTCCTTTAATTAAATTCAACAACTTAGTCATACTTTTGTCAATCAGATGCCTGCTAAAATGACTTGGGATTTTTATGTGGCATGTTGTGCTATGCCTTCATTACTTAGGATGTCCATCTGATTTATGTGGACGGGTTTTCTGTCTTTACTTTTCCCCCTTTTTTCTCACCTGTTGAAGCCTCTCTACTGATACTGTTGTTCTGAGCACATTGTACCAGCATACCCCCATTCTATCCGGATTTACATGTTAATAGAAGTAATTGTGTTGTGTTTTGGTTCTTTGTTTCTATGTAACATTGACTCAGCTAAATATGATTGTACTGACTTTGACACTTGAGGAAGGGATTCAAGGAAATGGATATGTGTCTGACATGTGTATCTAATGCTCATCCATCAATGTCTAGAAACTTAAGTTTACCACAAATATATGCATGTTACTTGCATATAATCCTTGAGATGCTTTATGCCACCTTCTAAAAACTATTTAACTTAGAACATAAAGGAAGTATACAGAGACTTGTAGGTGTTTTCGTGTCTCTATGACCTTGGAAATATGACTTCTATGGTTCTACCATTAGAAGGATCGGATGCCTTGACTCCTACCCTTGTAACATAGTTTCCTTGTTGCAGACATTTTCAGTTAACATACACCTAGGACTCACTCTTGGGTTTTAGTGGACCAACATTAGCAGTCTGATTTGATGTTTGCAGTTGTTATTATGTCCTATCTTTTGATCTTTGTGATTTCACATGTAAGAAATGAGAAGATAATGCTGAAGTACACCCTCCTACTATGGCAAGAGAAAATAAAATTGTCATGGATGGTTCACTTCTGGCAACTGAACAGATTGCGGAGTAAGTTCTCACTAGATATGCAAAAACACTGGGAAAATATTGCAGTGCACCTGGTAAAATGTTTGGTGGTAGACTAATGCAGGCAGGGGAAGGGTGGTACCATGGGTGTAAACAGATTTAAGTAGAACCAAGTCTTTTCAGATTTCAAGAATAAATGGTCTTGTTTTAGTTTCCTGTCCTCGTAACATCAGACAAGTGGTTTGTTCGCTGTTCAAGACTTTTAGACTTTGTTTGGTTTAGGTTTGAGGGAGGTTTTTTGGGGTAATGAGTAAAGAGAGATAGAGAAGGAGACTAAAAATTGGGGTGCAAAGAGAAAGGATGGGGTCTAGAGACCCAAAATGAAGACAGTTCTAGTGTTCCTTCTCATTTTTTTCTTTTCTTTTTTCTTTCCCTTTTGATGTGGAATTTACTTTTTAATATGCCACATTATCAAGAATATTTCTCATTTGATTTGAAGTCTGGTTACTGTAGGTACATTTTTCCCTTCCACTCCAGTTCCCAAAGCAATATCCAGCCCTGATGCTTCAAAGTTCTCAGGTAATCAATAATTTGAGCATGCAGCGAAACTTGTGGATTAGTTCTTGTGCATGTGATTTTGATGAATGCCTGGATGACCAAGCTATAATGTAAAAAAAAAAAAAGACCGGTACGGAATGCCGGAAAATGCCCGGAACAGACCGGTATTGTCCGGTACGTCCGGTATTGACCGGAACAGGCCGGTATTTTGACCGGTACGGAACATGACTTTTTGCGTTCCGTTTACGCACCGGTACGGTACGTACCGGCCGGTACCGGCCGGTACGGAACGGATTTGATAACTTTGGTCTTTTGACTGTTTAGCAATTCAGGCTTTCTGGTTAGCCTTGATGACCAAGCTAGTTTCTGATGTCTTGTGGTGCCAAGTGTCTGTCATTCTACAGTTTGGCTGTATTGCATACACTCTCTGCTCACCCTGCCAAAAGGCATTCAACTGAAATGACAATATTTAGAACCCCCTTAGTATTTGAAGAAAATTTTTCTATGAAATGACCATTTGGAATACCCTTTCTAGAACAAAGTTGATTTGCTACTAAGGAATTTATTAGGCAGTTTCTCAAGCTCCTGGCAACCAATGCACAATTCAGTTGCCTTAATAGCAAACTTTAAGTTAAATCAACACCAATGAAACCCAATTCATATAGATCCCTCATCAAAGCTGGCAAATAAACTACACAATCACACAAGAGAAAAAGAAACTAGCAATTTTTTATGCGGAAAACCCCAATGGGGTGAAAGACTATGGGACCTAGTCAAGAAAATCAAGGACTAGGAACAATAGCAGTTATAAGAGATCTTGTTGAGTCCACACTCAATGGGTCTAAGCTTCTCTTGTAGAACCCACTTATAACCCAACTTATTCTTGTCGTCTCCTTGAACCTTTGCAACCGACCCACACCTCCAGAATTCATCTTAGGACTCTAATTTTGACCTTGAAGTCCTTCTAAGGTCTTCAACTCTGGTGGTAGATGGCGATAATCTCCAAGCAATGGATGATCCACTCACATACCTCTCTCTAGGTGTTTAGTGCTGACTGCTTAGGAGAGTGGAAATGATGCATGTCAAGGTTCTGAAAGGGAAAAAGATGCTTTTATAATATAAGTAATCCAACACAGCCCTCACGGTCCCACCAACGGTCAAGTTGTAAGCATTTGAAAGTCAAAATAAAAATCCTCATGACAGGGTTGCTGCTATTCTGTTAGGGCTGGTGGGTAACGCATAAGAAATGGTAGATTCCAAGTGTCTAGTGCTGGCTTATATTTTCGGGAAAATGACGGCCAAGGACGTGTTTTGATAATTAATACCCGCCAAGGACATTTTCAGTATAAACAAATGTTCTTAGCTTGTCCTTGGCAGGTATTAATTATCAAAACACGTCCTGGGCCGTCATTTACCCTATATTTTTGGAGGACGTATTTTACATATATTCATTGGTTAAACTTTTTCAATACTTTGGATTATTGATCCCCCCCCTCCCCCCTCTCTCTCTCTCTCTTGTACAGCATTTCAATTCAAGTGCACCCATCAAGTCACCTATTTTGACGGATTTTCCATGGAGTCCTAGATGGGAATCATCAGAAATGGCTGAGCGGTTCTTGTAAGTTGTCCCCTTCTTTGGCTTGTGCGTATGTTCAGGGAATTTTTTCTGGGGTATCTATTTTTTACGATGCTAATTATCTTGGCAGTGATTATCTGGTGGAAGAATGTTTGAACTTCAAAAAGTATTGCAACGAGAGTCAGATTCAGCAACGTTAGTGTGCAGAGGGGCTTCCAATGTTCATTTATCTCACTGTTGCTAATGAACAGGAAGATGTTATGTTTAGGATAGTTCGGTACATTGGGTGTTGAAATGATTTCCTTTTGAGAGAACTAGTTCATGTATAAAGCAAAGAGAGAAGAAAGAAAACGAACTGACTATGGTTCTTGCAGAGTTGTTAAAAGATGGAGCTCTGTGAATTACATTCGTCAAGTATCTGTCATGGCTTTTTGAGTGCCCGTATGTACTATGTTGTAGTAGCAAACTCTTGCGAACCTCTTGCGCTGTATCTGTCATGGCTTTTTGAGAGAGTGCCCGTATGTACTATGTTGTAGTAGCAAACTCTTGCGAACTGCTTGCGCTGTTAAAAGCAAGAGCGGATTTGGTTTCTCCTGTTTTAATGCTATGGTTGGGTTTAGTTCATGGAACCTTTTATTTTTAACCCGAAGGCAAAACCTTTTTGCATGAAAATCAAAGATTTACGTTGTAAGGAAGACCGGGCGTTATATCTATTGTTATACCGTACATTTTGCATTAGTGAAATTCAGAAATGCACCGTATGTTCGAACTCAGTTGGGTCTTCTGGGATTAAGGCTGTTGGGCTAGCAACTTCTTTTGACATTGTTTCGTGCTCCAAGTTTTGCTGTCAATTCGAAACACAAATTCCATGTGGTTTTGGCAAATCTTTCTTTAATAGGTGGGGAGTTTTTTTGGGGGGAAATTATGAATTGTCTCATGCTACCACATATTGGCTGGGCTCCACCACAAAGTGTGGCTCTCTCACCGATATCTAATGGGAAAGAGTTCTAAAACACCATGTGGCGGCGCTATCAATGAATAATCACTCATCCATTCTGATATTTAGCCGGAAATTATCCTGAAACATCATACGGTGGTGCTATTAATAAATAATCACTTATCTTTATGGACATAAGGAAGCCAATAGGCCCTATAGTGAGGCACCAAGTGTACTCACTCATTCCATTTTCTCCCATTATATGCTAAGTCACATAATTCGCGTGTGCAACCATGAACGTGAAAGCGTCTTTGAAACACATCCCTGACTATTAAAGCCTCTGAGAGCGAGAATTGATAACACAAGCCCACTACAAGAACCGAGGGCGAGAGCACAGTATGAAGATTGAGAACGCAATCACGAGATGTTTTGAATAATTATTACGTGAGTAAAGATTATACATGCCCCTTGCCCAAATAAATGGACTCTTTAACTATAATAACGGTGGGAACCTGGGACCCTATTTGCGTGCGCCCGCCTCTCTCTCTCTCTCTCTCTCTCTCTCTCTCTCTCTCTCTCTGAGCGGTTATCCTGTCCGTTCCTCACTGCCACCCCATTATCCCATATCCACTTCAAACATAACCTCCGAATCTCGCTCCCGTCCCTGAATAAATGTCCGGTCTCTCTCTCTCTCCTCCCCCTCTCTCTCTATATCCCCATTCCAAACCCCCCTCCCAATCCACAGCCCAAGAAAACAAAAAAACAATGAGAGAGATCCTGCACATCCAGGCCGGTCAATGCGGCAACCAAATCGGCTCCAAGTTCTGGGAAGTAACCTGCGACGAGCACGGAGTCCAGACCAACGGCCAGTACGTCCCCGCCGAAAACCTCCCCTCCGATCTCCAGCTTGAACGCATCAACGTCTACTTCAATGAGGCCTCGGGCGGCCGGTACGTACCCCGGGCGGTGCTCCTGGACCTCGAACCGGGTACCATGGACAGCATCCGGTCCGGCCCATACGGGCAGATTTTCCGGCCTGATAACTTCGTGTTCGGGCAGTCTGGTGCGGGGAATAACTGGGCTAAAGGGCATTATACGGAGGGGGCTGAGTTGATCGACTCTGTTCTTGATGTTGTGAGGAAAGAGGCGGAGAATTGTGATTGCTTGCAAGGTAAGTTTGAGCATTTTCTTTAAAAAAAAAAAAACAGACACAACACGGACACAATTGTTCGATGCATGTGGATCCATGTGCATCGAAAGGCTCTGAACACAGTTGTGTCCAGAATTGTGTTAATAGTATTGCTCTTTTCCTTAATGTATACTATATACTGTTGTACCCAAATATACTAATGGCATTGGAAAATTGTATGCGTATCCGATTACCTGCAACGGTTGATACTCCCGATATGGTTACACAGCGATGAAAAACTTTTTATTATCAAAAAATTGTTCGGAGTTGCCATCAAACGATCGAAAAATGTCTTCATATTCAATTTTTTTCCAGTAAATTATAGATTTTTGAAGTGTATACTAATTCCTCAATAAAAATCAAAATGCGAATATGTATGAATTCAAGTTTTGTTTATTTTGAATTCTTAGCCATGTGATCATTTATGTGCACATTGTTTGGCTTTTGAAGCATTTGTGTGTAAAATAGTCTTGGTTTAAGCTTAAATTGCCTTTTTTTTTTGTGTGTGTGTATAATTATACACGCGGAACATAAAAATATATGTTGTTTTAGACAAGATAATTATAATTGCTTGCTTGTCCTAAATAATGCATTAAGATCTCTGATTATGTAGCCTTTAATGCGTTGGCATCGACTTCTATCCAAAATTCTTTGAAGCTTTTGAACTATTTCTGGTAATTATCAGTTGATCATGACTATAGTCCTTTTGATCATTTTCCTCAAGGCAATTCTTTGAGAGAAAATGCCTATAAGTTTGCCCGTGCCTCCTGAATTCTATCCTTGCCTTTTAGTTTGACAACAGTGGGTAACCAAGACGGATTGAAATCGATTGACCCTAGAATAATTTGGGATTTGGAACATGGAATGGAAGTCATACTTGGTGATGCCAGTGTCTGTCACAAACCTTGAGCAATTCATGATCTCCAAACCCGGGCCTGTGATACCCGTTGCTGCAGTTTCAACCCAACACACACAATTGCACGAGAACAAATAAGCAAGAAAACAACACAGATTTTTTTCTTGTGTGTATTTTACGCGATTCTCTAGTTGTGGAACTACTTAAAAATTTCTGTCTTTTCTTTGTGTTCTTGTTTGATTTACTGTTCGTGGAATTGTGTCACTGTGTTGGGTGTAAATTGAAATCCTCAACAGTTTTCTTCGCCGTATATATGGACATGGATAGCAATGCTTCTAGCCGAACTTCAATTACCAAAATTTGTACTGCACGTCATGTTGATAAGGTGGAGGCCTGCCATGGGGCCGCCAGTTGTGCCACTTTTGTTTTGCAATGGGTCGCTAGAGTACCGTGTCTTATTATAGTTACAGATCCATTTGCACGTCGTCATTTGGGACAGAGGGAGTATGAAAGTCTCTTTTCGACTATTCAAGAGCATCGTTTCTAGTGTGTTGCCACCCGAAGAAAAATTGTGGCTATCTGGTTTAAATCCGATCGAACCCCTCACGTCTGTTTGTTCTTGTGCATGGTCCAGGTTTCCAGGTGTGTCATTCGCTTGGAGGAGGCACTGGTTCCGGCATGGGAACCCTTTTGATTTCCAAGATAAGGGAGGAATTCCCGGACAGAATGATGCTCACGTTCTCTGTTTTCCCTTCACCAAAGGTGTCCGACACCGTCGTTGAACCCTACAATGCCACCCTCTCTGTGCACCAGTTGGTGGAGAATGCTGATGAATGCATGGTCCTCGACAACGAAGCACTCTACGATATTTGCTTCAGGACATTGAAGCTTAGCAACCCAAACTGTGAGTACTTTGTCCAAGTAGAAACTAGGAATTGAAGTGAACCTTGCATCATGGTGGTAGTTGGTTCAGTAACCATGTAAAAAATTTGGTGGGACCAGGTAAAAGTCAGTGGCGGGACCAGAATTTGATCGCACTGGGTCAAACTGTTAAGTATACACAACACATATATAAGGGCAAAATATTTGGAGAACATATCCTATAGGACAAGTTTACAGAAATACCCCCAAAACTACATTACTCCCCACATAAATTTTCTATTGGGTGGGGTTGGTGAACCCTTTGCCCAAGTGTAAGTCCGCCCCTGGTAAAAGTTGACTTTTGCTCACTACAGGTCCCCGGGACCTAAATAACTGCCAGACATTTAGAAATGAGAGTAAAGCGGAAATACTAGAGATAGTTCCTTGGAATTTGAATTTGTGTGGAATTAGTACGTGTCTCCCTCAAAAGTATGAATCTTATTGTTATTTTTCTTTACTGCAGTTGGTGATCTGAACCACTTGATCTCAGCAACCATGAGTGGGGTGACTTGCTGCCTGAGATTCCCCGGCCAGCTCAACTCCGACCTCCGAAAACTCGCCGTAAACCTAATCCCATTCCCACGTCTCCACTTCTTCATGGTGGGTTTCGCGCCCCTCACTTCCCGTAGGTCCCAGCAGTACACGACCCTCTCCGTCCCCGAGTTGTCTCAGCAGATGTGGGACGCCAGAAACATGATGTGCGCCGCCGATCCCCGCCACGGCCGCTACCTAACCGCCTCCGCGGTGTTCAGGGGCAAAATGAGCACGAAAGAGGTGGATGAACAAATGACCAATGTCCAGAACAAAAACTCCTCCTACTTCGTCGAGTGGATTCCAAACAACGTGAAATCGAGCGTTTGTGACATTCCCCCAACCGGGCTGAAAATGGCCTCGACGTTCGTGGGGAACTCAACGTCTATTCAGGAGATGTTTAGGAGGGTGAGCGAGCAGTTTACGGCCATGTTTAGGCGTAAGGCGTTTTTGCATTGGTATACGGGGGAAGGGATGGACGAGATGGAGTTCACGGAGGCAGAGAGTAACATGAATGACTTGGTGGCGGAGTACCAGCAGTATCAAGACGCGATGGTGGACGATGTGGAAGAGTACGACGAAGGCGTCGAAGAGAACCACGAGGGATGAAAGTACAATGATGAAAATCGACTATCGGCGATTATTGCATAGGAGTAAGAAACTCCTAGAGTAAGCAACCCCTATGATCACGCGGTGTTCGCTACGTTGGTTGTCCCCTTCCTACTCTTTCGCTTCGTAGAGGAACGATTTGATGGAATTGATTTGCCTTGTTTTTCATTCTATACGAGCATTTGGTTACCGATGTTGTATTGTTGCATGGCTGTCGAACTTTCAACTTTCTCATTGTTGGTTGTCATATACAAAGAGTGTATTTTGGATAACAATCTATCATTGTCGAGATAAATTTTCTTTTTCCCTGTTCCAAAGTAAACAAAACTTAGAAACTATAGATATGCTTCCTTTTGATGATCTTTCTCCAGAGGACCAGACTTAGAAAAACTTCTAGGCAAGTATTGCGATGCGTTGAAGCCCTTCCCGATATGAACTTTTTTGATAACTAGATGTCTAGTTTAGCTTGTTTGTATCTCCACAAATTCCGGGATTCTAACGGTGATGACTTTGCAAACATCATGTGGCTTGAAAGGAGGCGATCACTAGCTAGGGAGATTTCATACTTGTTGGGGCCCACGGTGCTGTGCACAATCCAAGTCATCCATCTCTGCTATAAATGGGTTTAGATATCATCTCGATAAATTCATCTCAACCACTCCCGGTGGTGGTGCTTGGAAAAGTGGTGGCTCCTTGCTTGTGTTCTTTTTGGACTCGCTTCGATAATTCAAGCTATTCAGAGCTTGGTGAGAACATTATAATTAATTATGTAAAAAATTAGACTCATCATGGTCGCAAAGTATTGAAATGGTGATTATTGTTCACGATTCTTTTGTGTTTTACTTTTACTTTTACACGTCTCTTTGCCGTAACGAATTACACTTGGCTGCGTATAATGACTGTTGGCCGTCTCGAATTACATCTGGCTGCAAGTTATTGAAAAGGTGATTACTGTTCACGATTCTCTTGTTATTAGATATTCCTCGTAATTGCTACGAATTACACTTGGCCGCTTATAATTATTGTTAGACGTACGGAATTACACTTGGCAGCAAGTTATTGAAAATGTGATTACTGTTCACGATTCTCTTGTTATTGGACATGCCTCGTGGCCGCTACAAATTACATTTGACCGCGGATAATGACGGTTGGCCGTACGAAATTACACTTGGTCGCAAGTTATTAAAACCGTAATTAATATTCACAATTTTATTGTTATTGAACAGGTCTTTTGGCCGCTGCAAACAACAGTTGGCCGTGTATAATGACAGTTGGCCGCTCTTATTTACACATAGCCGTAAACTATGGAAACGGTGATTACTGTTCACGATTCACGGTGAAATTACGCGAAATTAAATAAGCACGCTTTGAGATAAAAGTGGGGCCAAACAAGACGGCCACCACGTGTCGAGGGCTCTCTTCGAACAACGCCATCCATCTCTCTCTCTCTCTCTCTCCCTCTCCCTCCCTCCTGTTCGGCGGCTTCAGCCCACACAAGCCAAAACCCAATTCATTACTCTCTCTCTCTCTCTCTCTCTCTCTCGTTCTTCCTCTGTGAGCCCAAGCTGGTTCTTCTTCCCTCCTCTTCTCACTCTCTTTGCTCTCCGGATTTCCATGGAAATTGTATTTTCTTGCATTGTCTTCCCCCCATCTCTGAGCGTTTTTAATTTAGTAAAATCTCTGGTGTTCAATTTTCTGGTCAAAATTGAGCAGTATTCCTTTAAGCTATTTACTTTATTAAGGCTCCGTTCCAGAAACAAAATAAGAAGTTATTTTTTGTGTAATAAGAAGGTTTGTTCCTGAAAAGATGGAACAATTACTTATTTTTTAAGAAGACAATTTCAAGCTCAAAAATCATGTGCTTACGCAAATAATTTTTCTATCAATATGGATCTTATTTGATAGATCTCATTAAGATTTTTAATACGATGCAAAAAAAAAATTGAAAAATTATTTCTCATTTACGTTATTTTTGAGTTTGAAAATGTGAAATAAGCTGCTTATTAGAATTTTATGGAACAAACCTTCTTATTTTTCTTTGAGAAGTGGCAAAATAAGTACTTATTTTTTAAGAAGGTTTCTGGAACGGAGCCTAAGGTTAATGTGCTCCATAATCATGGCAAACAATATTAAATCGACGTAATTATTTGGCATGATTAATGTTATTGATTAAAAATCAATTCTGATAATCAAAATAGGTTCCCAAAAACGGGCTTACAACCAGAAGACATTGTTGAGGGGAGCACTAGAAAGTAAACAATTTTGACCAATAGCTAATGATTAAATGATATTTTCGGTATTTCCCACTAAAAATACCATCAATTTAATTTATTTAGTTAGACTATATATATACACTCCGTAAATGGTAGTAGTATTTTTAATTAAAACTCAGCCTCAATACAAGGGCCTACAAACAGATTAGGAATAGGATTGTTGAGTCATGACTCATACTTGGCTTTTAAGTCATTTGAGGTAATTATTCAATAGTCCGAGATCACATGATACTTTGGACCATTTTATAATTACATATTTTTGTGTGGTCAAGACGCTTAGTGGTAGACTCCACATAAACGTGTGATCATAAAAGTAATCCGGAATACTACGTAGCGTTACTCTTGGACTATTGTATAATTTCACGAGAATCAAAGATTCAAAGATGATCCAACCCAAAGGGTGTTTACGTTAGTGATTAACTTATGCAAGAATAATTTTTTGGTTGTCTTTATTCAATTTTTTTTTGCATTTCTTAGTTTTACGCTAAATTTTTATATGATATGAGTAAATAAGGACAAAAGAAATCGAAAAAGTAAAAAATTATAACTTTTACATAAGTATTTTGAAAAATATCCAAAAAAAAGCTTAACAAAGTCAGTTTTTGGACTTTTTCTTGAATATTTTCCAAAATACTTGTTTAAAAATCAAAATTTTTTACTTTTCCGATTCTTCTCGTCCTTACTTACCCATATATCACATAAAAATTTAGCATAAAATTAACAAACGCAAAAAAAAAAAAGAATAACGAAATAACCAAGAAATTGTGGTGCATAAATTAATCACTAGCAAAACCAATTGGGGCTAGCTCAGTTGGCCAAGACTCTTGCATCTCACTAGGAGGTCAAGAGTTCGAGTCTTCCCACCTGTAGGTGAGTGTTCTTCCCTTATAGCAGGCTTTGCTTTTCTTTATTTGTTTCTACTTTATAATGAGCTTATTTCTTATATTGGTTTAGTTGTTAAGCTTGGTTATCTTATGTACTCTTACAATTGGTGTATTGTCTCGGATTTGTACTCTATACTTTATATATAATGTAAAATGATCTCTTCCATCATTGAAAAAAAAAATTAATCACTAACGTGAACGGTACTGCACTAATAACGAACCAACCCAATAAAGGAATATGGACAGTTGTAGAAAACATGTATGTGCAAAATCAGGCAAAAATCTCTTTTCAGAACTCTTCTTATTTACATCTTAGATAGATACCCGAATCAATGCCCAAAAAGCCAACAATGAATATTCAATCAACTACTACTAATAAAAATAGAAATGAATGCAAATTGCTATTATTGTGGTTTGATGGTGGCCAAAGGGTTCTTCATCTCCTTGATCCTAATCATTCGTCTCCTCCTTGCTTCGGCAGCTTTGGCTCTGTTTTCTGTAAGAGCTCTGAAATGATCCAACGGCTGTGGAGCGTCAATCCCAAAAGTCTCCTCTGCAGCAGCTACGTTCAGATCTGGAATACCAAGTGGACCCACACTTTTGACCTTCAATTTAGGCATTTGGCCATGCCGGTATTGCAAATTCCGACTCGTATGTGATGATGATTTGTACGCCGTCCGATCCAAAATGAACGGTTGCCGATGGATCGTGGTGTGAATTTGTGGGTGATCTTGATTTTGAATCAAAGGGAGTTGCATTATGGGTTGGTTTAATTTCATCCCAAGGTTCAAGCTTTTCTCCAAATGAGGGTTTCCAAGGTAAAATTGTAGCTGTAAAAGATCAAAATTTTGATCTTGTAAGAACACTATAACAAAGGACAGCGATTTTTGCCTTTTTTAGAATTTACAAATTTTGGAGGGGGAAAATCAATTTGCATGAACAAAACCATATAGAAAAGTTAAAATGCGAAAAAGTAGAAAGAAACTCATCAAACTGAGAATCGGCATGTGGGTCTGAATGATACATGTGAGACTCACACGCACTGAAACTGAATCATGATTTGGCATCAAAGTTCACCCTTACCTCTTTTTTCTTGGCTTTTAGTTCCCAATTGACAGCCTGTAGCTTGTTGAAGTAACTCTTCACCGTCTCTATCTCCTGTTTAAATTTACCACAGCAACAGGATTTTAGCTTTTACAGTTTTCCTCATCACATTCACCGAATTTTACGGATGAAAGAAAGAAATTACAAGAGAGAGGATAATGTAGAAAGAGACTTTGGGGGAAAATTGAGAGAAACAGACAAAATCAGAAGAAAATTAAGTTGACAGCAACTCACCCCTCTTAGCAATTCTCTTTGCTGAACCAATCCGTCAATAATCCCAATCCACTCCTCTCTCTTCTGCAAAATCATCAACACCATTATCACCAGAGAATATTGCATCTATACTATGTGTATAAGTATGGGGGACAGAGGCCTACAAACAGGGGACACCTTGAATCCTCAAAACAAGGGGAGGAAAGCTAAAGTCCGACAAAAACCACCAACCAAACTCCAAAAATAGTCAAAACCCACCAAAAAAAAATAAAACAAACATTCAATCACAGATTTGGTAATATTCAGACAGAACATCTAACAGAGAGAGAGAGAGAGAGAGAGAGACCCTTTTCTTGGAGACTTTCTTGATAGAGTCTTTAGATTTCCCATCCGATTCGCTCGGCGAGAAGGAGAGAGGAGTGGCTGGACTCGAGGCCTCGGCCTTGATTCTGGGTCTTCCCTCATCAGTCTCTCTCTTTACTTGACCGGACGGGGATTGATATGGGCTGGAATTGATTGCAGATCTCCTCCTTTTACTCATCCAATTGACCGAGAAGCGGTAAGGAGACTTGGGTTCGTAGATTAGATTGGGGAGATGGAGTAAGACATCGGCTATTTCTATCTCGTAACCAGTGAATAAAGTGGAGAAAAAGCTGCAACTTGTGCTCTGTTCCATTGTTTTCTCTAAAACCAGAGGTTTCTTTGATCAGTCAAATTCCATGTAGAGAGAGAGAGAGAGAGAGAGAGAGAGAG
>BPLS01000146.1:1795412-1894714 GCA_019656275.1 Rhododendron kiyosumense | reverse complement strand
AGACTGCTCCTTTCTCTCTCTAGATGGCATGGTTTCTTTCAATTCCCCCTTAGCTAAGCCTACATCCAGCTCGAACGCACCTAACCCACCCTCCCTCCCTCCCTCCCTCTCTCTCTCTCTCTCTCTCTCTCTCTCTCTCTCTCTCTCTCGCTCTATAAATACACCACATATTTTCTCTCTCATTTCACAACAAAGGATTAATTCAGATAGATATAGTTACCAACTTTAGTCAAATATATTGGTACAAAAGCCTTGGCCTTCTATTCTGATCACCATGGCTATCTCTAAGGCTGTGATTGCTTCACTTCTCGTTTCTCTTCTCATCTTCCATCTTGTTGAAGCTGATAATCATGAAATGGTAAGAGTTAATTTTCTCCTCATTAACCAATAAACTTTTTATGTGGTTGAATATATAATTCTGTTCTTAATTTGTTTCATCTTTCCTCACGTTAATTTCTCCGTTTTCTAACCTTAGAAACAAAATCGGTTTTCCATTATACAGGCGTCCGGGCGCAACGAAGGCGGCGTAGCTCGCTCTCTCCTCCAGAAAATAGGTTCTCTTTCCTTTGTGTATATACAAACATGATTCTATCAACTTTTGAAAAATAAATTTGTTCAAACATATTAAATTCCACTTCTGTGTAGCTCACTTAATGCAAAAAGCAATTTTTGTTTTTCCCTTATGTAACGGTGGGATAGTAAATGAGATTACTCAATAGGATTGATCTTGGTCTATCAATTCGAACTCAAATATTCTAATCTAGTGGAACTTGTCCACCCGCTCCTAAGAAAATAAAACTTTTGGGAAAAAAAATATTAACTCCGTATGGCACTTGTTCGTCACCCTCGTATTTCATCGATGAATCGAATGACCGTAACTAGTTCCATGTTAGAGAAAAATTAACGTAAATAAAGAAACAAGGTGATTCAGATTGTGACATGAAGTAAAGTGTTAAGAATAATTGGTACTTTGTCACCCTCTAGTTTAAAAGAAGCATAGGGTGTTTAATTAATTTCATTTCCAACTAAAAACATTTGTTGTTTTTAATTAACGCACAATCGATCTTATAAGTACAAGTGCCACATTATTCTGATCGAACAAGTAATTTATTTAGGAAGATCTGTTTTATGGTACTTGTGGAATAAGTAACTTTGGTGTGTGGATCGATATATCGGTTACATTTTCACGCAGATTGTGCGGCGGCGTGCAACGGAAGGTGTAGGCTATCGTCGAGGCAGAGACTGTGCCACAGGGCATGCGGAACATGCTGTCAGCGCTGCAACTGCGTGCCACTAGGCACTTCCGGTAACACAGAGGTTTGTCCATGTTATGCTAGCTTGACCACCCACGGTGGCCGGAAGAAGTGCCCATGAATAATTTCACCAAACACTGTGGCGGCCGCGGGACAGCGGTGGTGGTGGGTGAATCTTGGATAGATATATGACCAGTCCTACGTGTGTTAAGTATTTTGCCATAACAGGAGGTTGATAATTAAATAAAGATGTGGCAGCAATGAAATACGGGATTAATTTAATTTTACGTAATTTCCATTTTACTCGTGTGGGCTTGTTGAAGGGAAATATTAATTGACAATAAATATAGTACTTTAAATATGGTTTCTACGTTTTTTTTCTTTTCAAGATTGCAAAAAAGAAGTGCTTTTTGGAGAAGGGGAAAAAAAAAAGAGAATAAGAATTACTAATAACCTAAAAGTGGACTGCCGATATATTTTTTTAAATATTTATAAAGGATGGAGGAAAAAGATAATCCCTAATAGGCTACAAAACCATGGTTACAAATGCTGCATCATTACTCATTTTGCCTCTATAAACGGCTCTCAATCGTTAATTGCTGAAATAAGATCCGAGTTGTTGGATGTACGATCCGACAGTTCGGAGGTGCGCAGCACCGTGCACAGCACCAACCTGAAAAGGCGTGTATTGATTGATGGAGAGATTCATGGGAGTTTTCTTTTTGGTACGTTGAAAACTCATAGAACTAAATCGAAAAGGAGTACCGCATCAGGGAAGGCGAGTCCTTGCAGTGCCCCTTGTGGACTGGAATTTGCAGCGACTCCAAACTATGTCGTTTGGTGCATGCGTGGCTTAAAGAAATTTTGCCACTGTTATCCCACATAGCAAACCTCACCACTTTGCAAGGGAAAGCTCCAAAACCATAATAATATTGAGAATTACGTATCGCCAACAAATTAATGGGGTAATATATATAATCGTCAGGCACGAATGACTCAGCTTGTGTCGCCTAAAAAAAATAAAAGAAAAAGATGATCCGATGCAAAAAAAAAAAAAAGAAGAAGAAGAAGTGGTTTGGCTTAATAAGCCACTTCGATTCTTTTTCGTCTTTATTCAAAACAAATCATCTTTGTTTGTTTTGTATCAAATTTTTGCGAATTATTGGCTTGTCTCGAGTCTCAATGAGAAGAATCGAAAAAGTAAAAAATTATTATCGAAACTCAAGAATTTAAAAGAAGAAGTAATAAATAACCCGAGAAATGTTGTTTGTTTGGCTTATTTTTGTCCTTTACAAATTTATGAGTTTGGTTCATAATTTTTTACTTTTTTTATTCATTTCGTCTAGACAAACCAATAGTCATTCTTTTTTTTTCCCCCTGTCTTTTAGGCAATAGTAGCTGAGTCATTCTTTTAAGTGAAAAATGTAGTATTAATTTTTTGACATTATGAGTTTATTGGCGATATATAATTCTCGGTATTATTGATTTTTAAACAAGTTTTCCTTAAATTGTCACAGTTGTAAGGTTTGGAGCTTTCCCTTTACAAAAAGTGGTGAGGTTTGCTATGGGATAAAAGTGGCAGAATTTCTTTAAGCCATGCATGCACCAAACGACATAGTTTGGATTCGTTGCAAATTCCAGCCCACAAGGGGCACTGCAGGGACTCGCCTCCCCCGCATCAGGAGTGCGAGCATTGTTAGGTTCGTAAATAAAAACATAAGTATTTAAATTCGGAGAGTAATTTTGTCACTCCTCTTTTCTTTAACGTCTCTTCCTTTTGTGTCTCTATTATGTAATTTGTTTTATGAGAGAAGGAAAATGCCGTTAAAAAAAAAGAGTGTGGCAAAATCAATTCCTTTAAATTTACTAAGATCGAGACATAAATAAAGGAAAATAATTTTTTTATCTTAAGGAAAATAATTTTAACACTCCAATTTTTCATGATGACACTTTAAAATTTGTCTTTTAGTGTGTCTTGCTATGTATAATCATTCCGTTTGGTTTAACACTCTAAGAGTAATTTTTAACTTTCAATACAGTTTCCAATAAATCTTTGTCTCTATCTCTCTCCACTCATTATTACTCCAACTTTCAAAAATAACTTTCTAAAATCTAAACCAAATAAAAAAAAAATCTAAACCAAACAAAACCGATGTGTAATATAATTTTTACAATACTAAAAAATAAGTTTTGAAGTATCATCATAAAAAAATAGAGTACCAAAATTATTTTCCTAAATAAATTCTCCAAATATGATGGCTATTTAATTTCTCTTACCAAACTTTTGTTTTTTTTGAACCGTCTCTTACCTAACTTTACCTAACCAAAGTACTTACTAGGAGTACTAGAGTAGTAGATATATCAGTGATTGCACGTGCAACAAGCACGCTGGTCCGAGGTTTTTGGCTTTCCCGAGTGGGATTTGCTTTACTTTTCCCTTCACAGTGAAAAGTACAAGTGGAAAACTTTTTTGCGGTTGTTTCCGTGAAAACGGATTGCGCGCGTCTAAAGTGAATTAGACAGTCCGTATTTTAATGAATCTCCGAAAAAAAAAATTTAAAATCAAGACCGTTGATTACTGAAACAGATGGCTGTGATTTAGCGTTTCTGCAAATAACTTGTTGTCTATCTCAAAGTACAACAGCTCTCTGGTTCTTGAAACAGGTAGAATTGAGGTTCTAGAGTGCACAAAGAAGAAGAAGAAGATGAAATATTCTCTTTCTTTATGTGTTGTGTTTGATTAATAATAACGTGGTCATGAGTGGAAACCACATAATTTCTTGTATGACCCACCTATGCATCTAAACTGTTAAATTTTTCGGCAAAATTAGTTAGCGAAAATCTTACCACGCATTATTAGCTTAATTAACGAACAATATATACAAGAATATTTCATGTTGTAGTGTGAAAAAGAAACCATAAAATACTCCGTATGTAAGATTTTGCCATTTTGGCCTTTACCATCGTAGAAAAAGAAGCTAGACAGAGCTTAATATAGAGAGTAGTCGCGGTAAATTAAATTATTCTTCTTCTTTTTTCCCTTGAATTTCTTTAAATTAATGTAATTCTGAGTTTTGGGCCTCATTTGAACTGTTGTATTGGGTGTTCATTATTGGGGACTTGGGGGTGTAAGCCCACAGCGTACCGGGCCTAAGGTCTCCAAATGAAGCCTAAAAAAGTTACCACTTCCATTGCATTTAGAATTTGGGGAAGGAACTGATCCAATGGGCAGCTCCATTAACAACTCTAGGCATCCCAAAGGCGGAACCATGAATTGATTCTACCCTGGGCTAATCTAAAAAAAATTCGGTGGACAAAACGGTGTATATAATATGCATATGTGCAATCTCTAAGAAATAAGGCTTGTAATCCATTCTATGCACCCCATATATTACTAATACCCTTGACCTCAGGTATTGTGAATGTCCAAATTGTGCGAGTGAGAACATCAAATATTTATTTCTTAAGAGTTAATGTAGTGGTGTCTTTAACATGTAGAATATGAATTAAACCCTTGGACATCAACAAATCTCAAAAAACACTTTTTAGATTATTATTTTTTTTAATCTCTTCCATTATAATTTAAATCTAAAAGAGTAAGATTGTAAGAACAAATATTTAAAACCAATTTAAACATGTCAACCAGTACTCTGCATAAACTAAATCAGTAAAAATTTAAGCACACCCGTTAGTGTTTTGCATCAACTAAATCAATAAAAATCTAAGCACACTAACCAATGTCTATATTTAATAACATAAGTACAAATCTAAGCACACCAATTAATGTTCTACATAATAAGGGAATTAATACTTATGGATCAGAAGGCTTGTGGACGTATAGCTGATTGAGATCATCTGGATCGTAGGTGGGACTAGGCTGATTTTTGAGTGGTGGGTAGGGCTGAATGGGATGATGGATTGGGCTAAAATTATTTAGATTGAATTTTTACATATAAATTATTTGTGTGTGTGTGTGTTTTGACATAGACCTGAGCTATAGCCCAAGTCAGGCAAAGGGTAGTTCCGCCCTTGTTGATACTAATATCAAAATATCACTTATTTTTACTAAAAATACCATTTAGTTAAGAGAAATGAATTATCTTGAATAGTAATTGGTTTTTAACCAAATACCTAAAATATCGAAAATACCGTTTAGTTAAAAGCGTGAACTCCACGTCCAATGAAATTTGTAGCCCATTAACATGTCTAAGTTTTCATCCTCATAATTATGTCTACCCCAAAGTCATTGCTGAGAAGTCCACAACATCTTGTCGACTTTCCTACCAAAAAGAGAGGCCCAAAGGCCTTCAATCGTGTAACGGAGATCAAACCCGTTTTTTTTTTTTATCAAAACACAAACATAATATCATATCATATCATAATAAAAAAGCAGCGCACATCCACTTATACAAGACAACCAAAAGGAAAAAGAAAAAATCAAAGCAAACCCACACCATACACCTAACAAAACATAGCTCTAATGATATTTGTACTTTGGAAATTGATTTTCACGCTCTACTTTTTACGTAAATGCTCCACTTTTAAAGTGGAGTTAGCACTTGCGTACAAAAATGGAGCGTCAAAATCAGTATCCTTTGTACTTACATCGTTCAAACTTTAATGTACAAATGTGATAGATCCTTACTCGAATAAATATTGACATCCGATTAATTTCAATTTTTAGATAAATAAATTTATTTGCCAAACCTACAAGCATTGTCAGCCCATCCCCAAAGCCCAAGAGGCCAGGGCCTCGAGCATCCCAAAAATTCCAAATTTTAGGGGCACTCAAATATTTTTACTACTTGGGTTTGAGTAGGACTCTTTTGATACTTTTGCTTTTAAAAATGCAACACGAGTAATATTCAAGTGATACTCATGTATTCTTTAGATAATATTTATTTGTCTATTTTAAGACTTTGTATTTTGTATTCGTATGTAATGATTAGTAGAACTTTATATTGGTTTGACTTTCTCATATTGTGATTGTTGTTGTAAAATTGTCAAGTATTAACTCTTTAAGGGTACATTTTTTTTATTAAGCCTTGGGTATTAAAAATCCTTGAGCTGGCCCTGCCTACAAGATAGTAAATAATTTTGATAAACGAACGATGTACTCAAGTTTGACCTCTTGTTTGCTCGATAAAGTTCATTTAAGATCAATTCTTCAATAAACTAGATTAAACTTAATTTTTTTCCCCCGAAGCTCATGAAAATTCAAATCAAACTTGAAATAGTTATTACTTGGCTCGTTCTGTGTATAACACCTGAAAAACTTAAGCTACTCAAGATTAACTCAATCCAATAACTCATTTGACTTCTATCAGATAAACAAACTAAGTTTGAATATATTTTAAAATTTGTTAAATTTTCAAATTAAAAATCAGACCCCCATTATTGATTTCGACAAATTCAGGGCTTTGTTTGGTAATACTGTCATTTTTCTGTTTCCTGTTTTCTATTTGCTGAGAGCAGTTTTTACTTTTCCTCAAAAAAAAGTGAAAGCGGAAAACATGTTATCAACCAACTCCTCCATAGGAGAAATTTTTGGGTGTCGGATGGGTACCACGTGGTGTCCGCTCGGTGCATTCGGGCCATTTATTTCGATTTTGGATGACTCAGGTTTAGAGAGAGAAAGAGGAGAGAAAATGATAGAGTGAGAGGAGAAAAAATGTTTCAATTTGGGCCGTCGAGAGAGATAGAGAGCAAAGATTTGTTGTGGAAACCAATTCCCTGTTTGGGAAGAGATGGATTTGGTTTGGGAAGAGATAAAGAGAATGAAAAAAAAAAGCCCTTCGAGGATGCAAACCAACTCCTAGCTGGGTTGCTCTGGCACGGTAGCGAAATGAAGTTGGCAGTCGGAATTTTGTTTCTAAAAATAGTGGAAGTTAGCTTTTGTTACTTCTTCAAATTATGAAAATAATGAATGGCGATTACCAGAATTTGAAAGTGAAAATAGTACACCAAACAAACTTTCAAGATTAATTTTTAAACATTCTTAAAATGAAAATAGAAAACATAAAATATAATGGCTACCAACCTGACCTGATTTTAATTCTCCATAAATAAAAGGAAATAAGAGTCACGCAACATGCATGACTGATGACTATCCCACCACGCCAAAAGGCTCAGAGAATCAACATCATCATTGCCGATTCTGTACACTCCACTGGCGACTTGTTATCTTGAGTAATTCACCAATTCTTTAAAAAGAAAATAATTCACCAAGGTTTTTTATTTTAAATAACTCACGTGTCCAGACCTATTTTTTCGGACCTAATTCACTAAGGTTATTATTTATACCACTTCTATTAATATGTTCTTATTACGACACTCTTAGAACGCTGGTGAAGTAGTTCACGAATCATAGGTAAGTATTGATGTGACCAAGACTCCAAACGAGTCAAGGCAAGCTTAGTTGAAGGGAAATGTTAACGTGCTCAAGATTGTATATTAGTAAGTTTTTAGGAAATTCAACCTCTCAATATTAATAAATTTTTTTTTATAGCTCAGGTGCTCGAATTGTTACGGGACATCTCAACTAAATAATAATCAGTTAACGTGCCCAATCCGAACCGAGTAGGCCTAAGGCTCGAGTCTAGCTCAAAATAGTTCACGAGCTAAGTAAATTGCGCACAAATATCCTTGACTATGCTCAATGGAGTAACTTTATTGTTTGCTCCTATTATTTATTTTTCGGTATAAATTCATAAAACTCTCATCATAAACTTGTAATATCTGTTTTTGATATGCAAGTTGCTTCAGAATTATTATCAAAGCCAACAGAATAAAATTGTCTGAATAGTACATATACTTCTAACTAGTATAATGGCAATCCAATGTTTAGCCAATTCAAGCTCGTTTACTTAACATAATGATTGAACTGAACTTTCAATATTTCAATGAGCCCATGTCGAACCAACACAACACACATGCTGTGTGCACAGCATACCCCCTGCTGTCGTCAAGTCGAGCCTCAAAGTGGTTCCGAACAGCTTGGTCCATTTGCATTCTTAAAATTGTGAGAACTGTGAGTAGCACTTTAACCAAATATAGAAGGAAAAAAATGTTGGAAATGTGAGGCTCCTGATTATTTTTGTTTCTAAACGGAGTTAATCAAAAAAAATTGGAATTTACACGAGTTGTAGTTCCACGTGGATCGGAGACACGGTGGCAAAAAAGTGGTGCGGTTGACCGACGTGGCTGCCACGTGCAATCTCACCCGATTAATCCAACGGTTACCACGTGCCGTAGAGTCGATCATCGAATGATGTAACGTGGGACCCTTCATCTTGGGAATTTTTCCATCTCCATAAATGGAGAAATTTTTCAGTGCTGTGTGGGCACGGGCCACATGGTGCAGTGCACCATATCGGCCGTCCAATGAAGTTTTGGATGGTTTAGATTTGTTCGGCTATTTTAAAGTGTGAAATAACTAAAATGCTCCTGGACAGCCGAACGAATCTGAGTCGTTCAAAATTTCATTGGACTGCAAGATTGGTGCCGGACACCATGTGACCCGTGCCCACTGAAAAATTTCTCAAATGGAGTGAGAGAGAGAGAGGCCGTTTCTTTCGGAGAGAGAAAGCTTCGATTTTGGGGTCTGTTGCTAGGAGTGAATTCGAGCTTCTCTGGACAGTTGGAAAATGTGAAGAGAGAGAGAGAGAGAGAGAACTGAAATACGGAGTACACAACAAATTCTTTATTCTTCTCACAAATTGGAAGGTTATTCTCAGACTCTCGCGTAATTTTCTATGCTTGTTCTTCAATCGTTCTTGGCTCAAAATTCGATCATAAACCAATTTTCATCTGCTTCAATTGTTCATATTATGCTCGTAACTGTTCTGGGTATGTTCTTTCAAAGTTCCAATTAACGATTCCATAAATATCTGAAGAATCAGAACAAATGTGTAGTTTTCTTATCTGTTGGGAGAATATCTGTAATTTGTTTGGTATATCTCTAAAGAAAGACTGATGCTTACTGGATTCCGTGATATGGGATTCGTAGATTATACTCATGCGTATTTTGAAGCCGTACTCTGATGCTCTGTTCCTTTACATGTATGGGTTCAATATGATATTTAATCTGAATATTTTCTTTTCTTGATCCCAATTCCACTGGATTTCTCGAGAATTTAACGGGTGTTTTTTTATTAGTATGATACTTTTTGTTCGGTTCATCTCCCCCTTTGTTTACTTTCCTGCGTGTTCTTTGCGTGTTCTTTGCGTGCCATCTCTCTCGTGTAGATGAGTTTTATTTCGTGAAGAACCTGATTCTCTCTGAGCACGAGGGACGAATTCGCTTTTACTTTTAACCACCTCTTTACTTTCCACTAGTATCTCTTTAAGAGAGAGAGAGAGAGAGAGAGAGAGAGAGAAGCAAGACCCAGAAAGATGCGCAGAAATATCTGGCTAATTTAATTGATCCTCTTTCTTCGTTTCCTATTTTTGGACCAGATAGAAAAAACCCAAAACCCACTCCCAAGTCCCAACTTTCTCGCTCCTCTTTCAGCCGAGCTTTTCGTTGCCAAATCCTGATTCCAATCAATCGATTCAGCTCATACTAATATTATTTTCTTGGCCTAATTAGTTACTACAAATCTGATTTCTCTATCCTTCTGATGACATTGTACGAACTCAGATTGTAGAGAGAACAAAGGATATCAACTCTCCTCTTTATTAGACGAGTTTTTCGAGGTGGGTTTGATCGAATTTGGGCCGCTTTCAAATGCTGCTGTTGTTCTTGTTATTGTCGTCTCAGAAATGGACAGGAGTCGAGACGTGAGGCGTGGAGGAGCGAGTCGGTTCTCGCCTGCAAAACGACACACTATGAGCTACTATCTGGTAACCGTTGATTGTGGATTTACTGAATTCTCCTCCATTCCTCAACGAATTTTCATTTTCCCCCGTGCAAGGGAGTAAATAACACTAGTGGACCGTGTCTCGGTCACAGTATCCGTGTAAGGGTAGCAGGAGGATAGAACGATAGTAGCAAAAATTGGATATAGTGGGCGTGAATTTTTAAAAATCATTTTGTACGGTAAAGCACTTGAAGCGGCCGGACCTAGCGGTCTAGTATCGCGGCTCTAAAGTGGGGAAAAAGTCGTGTGATAAGTATTGGAAATTGGACGATGCAAGTGTGAATTTTTATTAGTATATTGGAGTTGGAAGATCGAAAAACTGCTGCGTAGCAAGCAGCCGATATTTAAATCCCTGTGGCTAAACAACAAAAGCTCATCAAAGGTTGTCTTCATGTGTGTGGAAAATTCTTATTGTTTTCTTGGTTTGTGATAAGCGGCTGCAGATAGTGCATTGCTTTCGTATTATCTCTCCCCTTTTTTTTCCTGGATTGTTCCTTGTGTTGTGTTCCTCTCTTCGTTTGATTACTAGCAACTCATTTTAATGTGAGTGATTTGATTGAAGGATATGAAGGGCAATGGGAGAGGGTCTGTTTTTGCAGAGAAAATGAAGAAAGAGAGAATGAGAAGATTGAGTGTTGTTAGTAAAGCGAATTCGATTAACGAAAACTGCAAAATGGGCTGTGCAGCAACTGGGTCTGATGGTGAATTCGAGCTTCGTTCAACTACTAGTACTACCAAGAGATTTAAGCTTCCCAAAAAGGTAATTTTTTTGGTTATTTACGTTTATAGATTGAGAAATTCATTTGGATTGGATAGTGATTTCGTGATTCTTTTTCATTTTCAGTTCTTTTATGATTGCAACACAGTGGATCGTGTTCCTCGGAAGCTACGGTCAGGTGTGTAATTTCTTAATCAACTGTGGAAAATATTTTCAGCTTTGTGCTTGATTTCCTTTCCATTGGAGTGATTATTTGATTTGGGTTTATCTAGTTGGAGCCCACGGGTTTGTAAGTTCGGCTCTATCTGGTGGGTCTGGTTGGAACCTTCCTTATTTTTTACGCTTTGAAATCCTGGAATACAATTTTGCTTTTGCTTTTAGTTTCTTTTCAGGGGTGAAAGATTCTCTAGTCTTTCAAGATTGAGATAACTATTTAAAGAACCTCCGAACACAGGTGTGTTTAACCCTTTGAAACACGTGGGACCCATGTGCATTGAACAACAAATTTGTGTTCGAAGTATTTTCCATTGATGTTGCAATTTCGCGGTGTATGGATACATGTAGAATGTTGCCTCTTCAGTCTTCTGTACCTCCAATGAGTTTGACATCAACAATAGATGTTTGTCTTTATGATTAAAAAGCATATTTCAAGCATAGCATCAGTGCAAAAGAAAACTGATTTTTATTTTTATTTTTTATTTTTTGATAAGTAATGTGAAAGAAAGCTGAATGATTGATAGATTCTTAAGACATCAGTAATCCACAAGTGGCTGAGATTTTTTCTGGATTCTAATAATGCTGTGGAACAATTCTTTCACATTTACAGCCATGAAGAAGCGCAATCGTGATTCAATATCGCCACCGTTGCCAGATGATAAGCCAAACCATAGGATCAATGGAGATGGCTTCCCTAGAAAGATTGGCACAAAGAAATCCAGACTCAATGTGTTAATCTTCTCTTGCCCAAAATTTCAAGTTTTTTCTTTTACTTACACTTTTTCCCCTTGACTATGGCCGGTCCAAGGTATTTGATGCCCTAGGCCAAGTGGTGGAATAATGTCTTACATAGAAGAAATTTTCTTTCTGCAAAAAAATACCCTACCAAGATTTAAATCCAAGCATTTTATGTGAAAAAGTAAACATTTTACTACTGAACCGCCACAGAAGTTTGTATTATAGTTACACACAAAATATATATACTTATTTAGAAATAGGTGCCCCATTTTTTGCCCAAAATGTGGAGGCCCAAGGCGGTAGCCTCTTGGGCCTCCCCATTGGGCCGGCCCTGCCCTTGACAAGGAATTTTTAGTGTTGACAATTGGAATTGCGTTTGCAGCAACAAGGACGAGACTACTCCAATGGGTCCCAAACCGTAGGGCCAATCACAAAAGACGAGGAAGAAGTGGTAGAGACTCTATATGCTTTGGCTGATATGTTCCCAAGCAATAACGAGAATGGTTCGGATGGCGAATTGACAAAAGCAAAATCTTGGCCTTTGCCGGAGGGAGAAAATTCAAAGCCTCCATTTGAGGGTTTGATTCTTACATATGCCATGATACTACTCTTACTTAATTGCCTTCTCTGCTGAGGTACTTTATATTATTTCCTTTAAATGATTATGCAGCTCCTAAAGAAAAGGACTCAAAACCACTTTGCCCCTCAAATAAGGCCGAAGAAGGATTTTTAGAAGGATCAGATCAAGAAACTGTAGAAGTCAAATGTTCGAATGGATCATCACTGCCTGGTTCGCCCAAAAGCATACAATTGCAAACAAATTGCAAATATGCTATTTCTCAAACAAATGGCCAATCAATGTCTCAATCTGAATTAAGCCAAAGAATTTGGTGTGTGGCGTTCAGCTTTGATGCATCAAATAATTTTTTCTGCATTTGCCAGATTTGTTCATTTCTCTTTTAATGCTCTTCCAGCAGCTCTAAGCAGACAAGACACGAGGAAGCAGCAGCTTGTGTGAGAAAGCCAGAGGTTGATATTAACTCAGATATTGCTCTCTTTCCTTTTTTAGAACTGTAAGCTTGTGACTGAGAGTGGATTTCGGTTTTTGTTTAGGCTGCAGATGTCGGTGGTCAGAGCGAACTACAATACATCCTCAAGGAGAGCAGATATAGCAGTACCATTCTTGAACTTTGTTATTTATCATCACCCGCAAGCTTGCAATTGTGCGTTATGAGTCTTATGACATTGACTTAACCATTGGTTTGCTGATATGGATGTTTGGTGTTGTGACCAGGCTTGCCTTTAGCCGGATCCCATGGTGTTGGGACTCAAGGACCTTCCTTGCAGTAAGTTTCTTTCTTACCTTATCCAATCTGCCATAGATTCAATCTCGTTGCCAGTCCCTCATGTAAGTTGTTTCAGGTCACCCAGCGATATTACTTTCTTAGGTACGGCTGTATCTGCAACTCCATCTGATTCAGGGAACAATTGTCCTTTAAGCAATAAGGTAAAGACTCATCCCCTAGTCTACGTATGGCTCTGTTCCGATTGATGTAGATTTCAAACGAAGGGATTTAGAGGAGTGAATTGAAGTCCTTCAAGTTAAGGATTATGGACGTAAAAGGACCCAACACAAGCCACCTGGTGCTAAACCTCTTATATTATTGGTGAAATTGAAACTTAAAAAGCCATTCATTTGTAAGTCACGTCTATTCAAACAGAACCTAGGTTTCATTCGACACGCATTTACTATTTAGTATCATAATCATATGATATGGCTTACTGGATATCACTGATAATACAGGATTCAAGAGGTCCAGTTGCAAGAAAAAAGTCATGGAAGAGATGTTCAGCTCATGTATACATAAGTCGTCTCATTAAGGTCTTGCAAATAGCTGAGAAAACAGACAGGTCACCTGCTCAGTTGACATCCAATGAAGAATCTAAACAAGGAGTTCGTTTAACAACTGAGAACCTACATGGGGTGAGAAATGGTTTGAATGGATTTGTTTCTGGGCACAGTGCAGTTGCTTCTGCTGCTGAGAATAATACCAATGAAGATAGAAATGAAAGTCTTTTGCACAAGAGGCTCCTTCTTGATCAGCAGCAGGCTTCCACAACATCTCCCTTTTATGCTTCACAGAAGCAGGTAAAACCTAATATCTATACGTTATTAGGAGTGTTAGTTTCTTAAGTTGGGCTGTTCTAAACAATGTTATTGCATTTTTGCAGAATTTTGACTTCTTGTCCTTGTCAAATGGGGGTAGTGGGGTTGAAGCTTCCAATAGTTTGAGTAAACTCGGAAATGGGCTGGAACCATCGACACAAATTCAAATCCCTTACCCATTCATGCCATTCTCTGTGTCTGAAAATTGTTTTTCCTCAGCTCTTTCCACTTACCATCTTCAAGTAGCTGCAGCAAAGCAGGTGCTTGCTTCTTAATTCTTTTGTATTAGTCTTCCTTGAAATGCTACTGGAAATTTCATTTGAGAGCATAGTTTTTCAATGCCATTTCAGATTAGTTTGTTTGATTGAGCTGTTGAGTGAACTCTATAGCTTCTCAAACCAGAAATTCACCATTTTAGGCCCTTCAATGTCGCAATTCACTCAAACGCTCTGGTTATTGCATGCCTTTTTCATCATGATGCATAAACAGAAAATTGTTGTTGTTATTGATGACAGGTTCATATACAATCACCACCGTATATGGGAAACCAACTTTTGGCCTCTCCTCATTTGAGTAACACTGCTTTGCCAAAACAGCAGCAGCGATGGATTTGGACACCCCAGCTAGCAGCAGCTCAACAAAATCCTGTGGGGTCCTGTATTCCAAACTGGCAACATGGAAGACATGAATACCCTTCTTCCGCAGTCCATTATGCTCAAAATCTTGCAGGGTCTCAACCAATTCTTCCGCCTTCATATTCACTAGAAGTACTTGGACCTAAATATGCTCCACTCTCCCAACAGCAGCAGCAGCAGTAGTTTATTTCTGTTACTTCTTCACCTTTGCACACTGCCAAATCTAAGAGGCAATACCAACTTCATCTCCCTTCCGGGTATGACATAAATGGAGTCAGTTCCTATTCAGATGCTGCACGGCCATTGCAATTAGTCTGCAACGATCGCCTATAAAGGAGATGGGCAATAAATATTGATATCTTGTTTTTCGGTATATTGGGAAACAAAGGATAAACAGAAAGAGTAATTCAGGCGTAGAGGCAGATCCAAAACCACCCTCAGGTGTTGTGCTATATGAGATTAGCAAGGAAGTGTTTGTCTGCGTCTGCATAACTTAGTGTATTGCTAGGCTTTTGGAATCTGTGTTTGGATTGGCCTCATGTGCGGAGCTACAAATCCAACTCATGACAGCCCATGTTGTGCTAATGCAAAGGGAAATAATGGAATTTTATTTCTTCTCAACGAATTTTACAAAAATGAACGATTCCAGTCATTTTTTTTTAGTCTGAAACGAACTCACAAAAAATGAAAACCGGAGGGAACTGGACCTCAAGTACACTGGACTGGAACTCAAGTCTGTTCGTAACACACAAGAGGCCCAGCGGAGAAAAAAGGTAGAGAAGATATTGAATTATAGAGAGAAGAAGAAGAAGAAGAAGAAAAAAAAAAAAAAAGAAGAGTGGATGGTCAGGATAAAACAAAGGCATTTGTATGCACGAGACACAGTATAGATCAAGTTCTCTGATGAGGTAAGAAACAGTTCAGTCCGGTTGGACTTGGTTCAGAATTTGGCAAAACTCCACTGAAATTCAGTATTTTTCAAAAGCAGCCAGTGTTGGTACACACGTTTCGTTTCTTTTTTTTTTCGTTCAAATGCAAAGCAAACTTCACTGCTCGAGCTCAAACCGAGCTGAAAAACTGGGCTCAAGCTCAGCTCGTCAAGGATTTGCAAAGCTTGAGCTCGGCTCCTGAATAACACAGGAACGAGCCACCTCATCTTGAGCTCAAGCTCCAAATTACTTTAGTCCATTTCTAACTACCAAAGTAGGAAATAGTACATGAATCACCACAAAAATAGTGCAAGCTAACATTAGATTCCCAAATCCATCAAGGTTGACCACAATGTGGGATCTTACAAAAAAACAGCCACCAGATGACCACAATGTGGGATCTTACAAAAAAACAGCCACCAGAAAGAACAAATCTTTGCTTCCAAACATCTAAGTAGCATGACAAAATGGAACAATCCATCAAAAAAAACACAAATGCCAAATGTCTCGAGTTGATAATGCGCCAAAAACTGATTGTCCGTATCTGTGCTACTTGCAAAACACCCACATAACCCAATGCAGTAGACAAATGATACAAGAATTAGGATCCAAACAAATAGGAAGTCCCAATCTCGTACTCCATCGAAACAACTAACAAAAATGCTAGAGGTACATCGGTGTAACATACCCCAGCCATACCCCTCTTACATACAGGGGGCGCATTATTGCAATGTTAATTGTCTATCCAATCGTGTTGGATAGAGCCATTGGGATTCTAGTGGTTTAGGAACCTCTTTAAGTAAAAGACAAGTATCTGTAAAACACATTATTCAAACAAAATAGTAATGCTACAGAGGAATGCTAATCCAATCCCTCTCAAGAGTTTCTCCTCCTTTAACCTGAAATTAGAAGAGGGAAGATGGATAAAAGTAAAAGAGGTGCAGTGGTAGAAAATACGAGCGGTGATCTTGTGAGCTTGCGATAGTATTTGAGTGGTATAATAAGGGGCGGCCAGGGTGGCTGGAATTTCAGGGGTGTGGGGGTGAGCTTGTGATTGGAGTGATTGATGATGGAATTTACCACAGCTTCGATATTCTTCTTAGCCTTCATACGTAGCTCCCAAGTCTGTAATAAAGAAACAACATTTTTGAGCTCTGAAATACTCAAGGGTGCGTTCTTCTCGAGTTCTTTGTCTAAAACTTTTTGTTGAGCTTTTCACCGTAGTTTTGGGATTAATCATTCGTATCGACGAGAGAAATTAGGAAAGTATATAAATGTGGACTAATAGTGATAAAAGTTCATATAAGATAACTGTTTAGACAAAAGAAGACACTGTTGGAATTTATTTATGTGGCTCACATGCCACATCAATCCTAATTATATTTTTAGTATTTATGTTCATAACTAAAATATGGGTATTAGATTTAAATGATATATTGCCTAAATAGTTGGTGACTATTCATGAAAAGGTTTAGTGGCTATTCATGAATGGATATGGTGATTATCCATGAATGAGTTTAGTGACCATTCATGTGTAAGATTGCAACTATTAATGAATAGGTGCCTTATTACTTCTTTGATGGAAGGAAGTATGAAGGGTTGTGTCCATGGGAAAAAGGTCCCGATCTATCTATATAAAGGCCTGTAATTACCATCAAGTTACATGTGTGAAGAACATTTATATAGATTAGATTGGAAATCCTACCCATTGCTCTCCAAAATCAATTAGTAGGAGTTTGTGTTGGTGGACCATGTTGATTCTTGATCGAAACGGTTTCCGGATTTCTCAAGACTTAAACAATAGGGCAGAAGATAAATAATTTTTCCGCTGCATATTTATTTTGATTCTCCCACATAGGTTTATCAGACAATTGTTCGATAATTTTTTGTCTTTAGTGAACTTTTTTTTTTATTTTGGTCACAATTTTTAACTTTTTAGATGGATAGTTAATTCAAAAATATGACGCTACTTTAGAAAAAGACACAAAAAAAACACACAACGAAAAAGTCAAAGAAGAATGGAGCCTGAGTACTCTTTGAAACCTAATTGGGTCAGAAGGCAAGACACAAATTGCCCCAAAACAATGCTTAGGATACTTTAATAATAGCCAACTTAAAATCAACATCTAGCTAGTAATTGATGTTTAGGGAAGAGGAAAGTGGTGGAATCTGGGGGAGAGGGAAAATATGATTTCATGGAAACCATAATTACCTCTTCTAGAAACCTCCAAGTGTACCCTAGCAAAACCAAATGCAAAGCAGCAAAGACGATACTGTAGTCGTCGCGCGGCATTTTCGCCCTTCTGGTAGGAAACAGTGTTCAGAGCACCAAAAAACTGTTTCTTATTGTAAAAAAATACAGAAGTTATTCAGGCTGCTGCTGCTTCTGCTGTTGAGTTAAACAAGAAAGTAAATGGATAATCTTCAAGGGGGCTGGAGCCCGTGCTAGTAGTAATTCCTAGTATCTAATATCTATCCAGCAGATGGAAAATGCAAGGAATTTTGTATCCAATATATATATATATATATATATATATATATATATATGTACCAAATGCCAAAAACAGAGTTGCAAATATCTCAGGTTTACAAAGCAAAGACTGCTAGTTGTATATATTCTTTCAGGAACTTAACATAGCAAAGTGAAAATAAAGGAGGCAAAATGCTATAGAGACAAAATATAAAAACAAGCAGATGAGAAGAGAGAACAATGGAGAAGTTGTTTTGCTATTAGAGAGAACCATTCCTATTTTTAGCTCTTCTTACTCTCGGTCCCTTTGGACAGTGGGAAAGGGTGAGATAAAAAAAGGGGAGCATTTTCTCACCAATTCTCATAGAGCCAATAGAAAGAGTGGTTTTCTCTCCATTTCTCACCAAAATAACCAATCCAAATGAGTGATTCGGTTAGAAATTTTCTTCTTCTCATGAAATTCCTCGATCTAAAGGGACTATAAATGTTAAATGACAAAATAAATACTTAAATAATATTTATTTTTGATCTAGTTTTGTGAAACTTTTTTTTAAGCTTTCGAGACACTACTTTTTTACTTTATAAATTCCAATGAAATAAAAATCCACAAAAATTTGACTCAGAAACAAAGGAAGCTAGAAACCAAAAAAAATTTTAAAAAGTCATCGACAAAGACTACAACGAAGAACATAAAGAGGAAAACAAAAGCATGTCAGTGATCAGTGCATCTATCATGGATTTTCAGCATTAAGGGCCAGTTTGGATGCCACAATAGAAAGGGATATTGTAATCTACACCCTTCCAATACGTGGGCCCTCCTCTATGGCGTGGTTTGCCAATAACCGAAGATATCTATAAACCCCACCCCCCCCCCTCAATACCCGTGAGGGGGGCTTACACATGGCTAGGGTGGGAGCCAGCAATGTGGAATCCCCCCTTATAATACCCCTCTTCCATTCAACTACAAAACAACATTATCTCCTCATTTTATTCCTCATCCAAATCAAGTATTATTTAATCTCCCGTCACATCAATGTGATCCACCCTTCTTACATAATACCCTTTACTATCTAAACCCCTTCTTACATAATTCCTCCAAACCTAATACCTCATCCAAACGAGCCCTAAAAACAAAAAGAAAAAAGGCACAAAGAACACAATGCATGAGAAGAGGCGGTGAAAAATAGAAGAAATCTCGTGGTCTGTCCTTTTCTCAGAACACAAAGAACACAGCGTGCCCGTCGGTTTCCGATCGGTGCTGCTCAGGGCGACGGTGGCCTTGGCATTTTCGTAAAAATAAGGCAAAGTGGAAGAAATTTACCTGACGGAGGAACGGAGGAAACGAAAGGAACGAGAAGCAAGAGACCAGACACTACAGGTAAGGAACAAATCGAAAATGCAGAATGTGTAAAGAGTAGTCTGTATCTATATCATCTTTGGGAGAAAAGAAAAAGACCCAGGCTGTAATGAATGCATGCAGGCTCTGAACCAACCCCAAATGTCTTTGGGAAAATCCAGCAGAAGAGTGCAGAGAGTTTCCTGTGACGTGTTGGCTACTCAACGTAGTAATGCTACTACTAGACACATTTGCACATACAATTACACATAACATTGGTTTTTTTATCGTTAATCCTTCTAAAAGTGTATTCTACGTAATTTCTGGGTATACTTTCTTTGTATCTAACACTTGGCTAAAAAACCACTGCGTCTATAAGCTTGTGTTTTGCTAAAGGGTTCTTAAAAAATAATATTTATTTATAATTTTCAAGTTTTAAAATAATCAACTTACTAAAATAAATTTTTGTGTAATATAGAAGGGACAAAATTAAGAAATCGAACCAAAATGGTTAAAGCCACCAAAATTGCTCCTTATTACTCAAAGGGAAGAAATGGTTAAGCCACCAAAATAGAGCAACTACTTCTTCAGGTGTGTTTTCGGCAGTAAATAAGTTTTGTGAAAATTTGTTGCAATCAAACTGTTAAGTACTGTTTTCGATAGTGAATAAGTTATTAAAAAATGTCAAATTATTTCCGGTAATGAATAAATTATAGATGAATTTGTGAGTGAAAAAATAATTGAGAAAGAAATTGTCGTTCACAAGTTATTTGTTAAATCCTTTATTCGGATACAACCTGAAGTTCATGAATTCACTCTACATTAAACACCAAGCTCTACCTGGAAAAGAAAAAGGGAAAATCTCCGTGGTGACCACTTCACATCGTGTTCTAAAAATCATGTTTGTACTTTGAGTTTGAAGCAGCCAAGAGAGCCGCCCCGATCCCAGAACCGTCTTTCGTGTGTTCTATGATTACGTTCTTCGAAATTTCCGATCCTAGAAGTTCCATGACCGCATCTTTGAGGTATCGTCTGTACTGGGGATAGTGCTCATACAAGCCTCCGTCCATGGCTACGACTGTCCTCTTTCCATAGATTTGGCCTTTCGTATCCTCCTCCATCTTTTGAAGTATCCCTACAATGCCAGCAGCAGCCAACCGCCCACCCCGCTTCACGATAGTGTCACAAACTTCCAATACTATTTTCCTTGCATTTAAATTGGATTTCACCTGGTAGGATAGATAAAGAGTGCAAATTGATGTCAATGTCACAAACTTCCATCACATGCTTTTATTACCAACATCTTCCATTGTCAATGTCACCATTACATTTAAGTAAGAACTCATGATTATTAGTGTGGAATTTATCTTAAATAATCATACATTGATCACCGTAATACTGTAAATACCCTCTGACACGTAGAATATGAATTGGTACCTAAATGTCCCATGAGAATGAAGGTTACCTAAACGTTTGACGACGCCATAGGTTGTTGCTAATACAGGCCGCCTTTGAACTAGATAAAAAAATTTATATTTCTAAACTTTTGTTAGTTTTGCTTCAATTTTTTTTGTTTGCTTTTCCAATTCGTCTTAGAGAGAAATTTAAAACAAATATCATACCAAAAGCTTTAAAAAAAAAAAAGAACTCATCAAAGGAAAATTTAATTATATGCAGACAAATTTGTTGGATTAGACTACCAAGTGTCAATGAGGACTTACCCCAGCTACATCATATAGCATTGCTTCAACAGCTTCAAGATCTTGAGAATTGTCTTGTTGCATAGCACATATATGTGGGGTCCTAGAGGACAAAGTTTGGAGTGTATTTAAAATATATGGTACAAAAAGAAACATAATGTGTTGGTGACAAAGACGCTAGCAAATGTTTAAACTAGTTGTTGGTTCCTACTATGAAGCACCGACACTCCTAACTCTTGCCGCCCCGTACCCATGTCAGACACTCTTGGGATACACAACACGCGGGGACATGTCTTGTCCCTTGCATGTCCGCCAAGGGTACAGCAACCTCCGAGGAGTGTGGGTGCTACATAGTTGAAATAAATGCGAACATATTTCTCCAACTTCTACACAAGTGTTGTTGCCCGCGTGACTAATAACAAATGTAAAAGGAAATTCATGAAATGCAATACTGATCCCGAAAGTTAGCATGTCATACAACTCATACTTGGACAAAATGGTACTTAAATCATCCATACAACATGTATTTTAATCCACTGATTCCGCCCGTGGGGATTGAGTTGTTGAAGTTACTACACATGATCTAGTGGTCTTCCTACTTCCCAAGTTATTTAGCTTTTGTGTGCGTACTACCCAATTTATTCTACTGAGAGATCCCCTCTAGGTCTGGATAAGTGGAAAAAGACAAGATGATTGTTAATACCAGAGCACAAATTGAGTGGATAATTTCTCCATGTTAGATTCCCCAAATAAATCACTTGCTTCAGCCAGCTTTAGTAGCACTCGTCTTACAATTTCACCAAGGTACATACCAGCTATTGTCTTCTCAAATATCTGTTTCCATATAATGCAGCACAAAAAAATATTTGAGATTCAGTTTGCACGATGTTTGAATAACTAACGCAACTTAATTAGGATACAAAAATATTAGTTCACCTGCTCACCAGGATTGATACTCGCAGCATCCATGTCCCTGTCAAACTGAGTTAAAGGAATACCATTTGAAAATGCTCCCCACTCCATATTTATGATCTGAAATCAAGCACATCAATCAAAACATAGGCTTGAAGCCTTGAACTAAAGCCCATGGTTATTAGTCCAGGTAGGAATATTACAAACCGTTCTTCCAGAACTTGAATTGTGGCTTTGGAGCTTAGGTATAGCGTCAACACATTCTACATAGCATGCATTGGTTCCAGTTCCAAGAATGACGGCAACCATGACATCATCATCCCAGTATCTTGCTCCCGCTAGGGTTCCCACAGTATCATTGACCTAAGTTGCGCCAAAGTAATGGTAAATTCCTAATACAATATTCAGCAGATCAGAAATTGATAATAACTCATTTTGAATTTCGATTGAAGGATCCTTCTACATGTGAAGCCAAATTCGACTATAACATACCAGGGCAGACACTCGCATATCCACTCCTTGTCTTTCCATAGCTTCATTCAGACACGCTACAACATCTTTTCCAGCCTATAAAAAAGTTTTAAGTTCTCAAGCAAGTTAAATGAGGAAGAGCTAACTTGAGGTCAGGAAGAGTTTAAACAGTAAGAGTAAGGACTGTAATATAAGCAAAATGACTTCTGCTGTTTTGTTTTGTTTTTTGGCTATTGTGTATAGCTTCAGAATCTTTCGAATTCTTGGAAAAATCTGTTTATGTCCAATTTTTTGCACCATTTATGGTACAGGGTCCCAGATAGAAGTAAAACGAAAACAGTGCTGCCGTGATGACTTTGAAATGGCCATGCTATAGGAGTTATTTGAAATCCTTCTATTTACGCATTGTAGCTACACAAATGTACAAAACAAATACCTATCTTCTACCTCATATCTATCTCCTCCATAATTTGACAAGCTAACTATAGATAAACAGCTAAAGCTCTTGTATTTTCACTTAAAATGAACATTAATCACCTATTAGATATCCACACCTCTCCAAACAAAGCCTAACTTCACAAAGGTCCACACACACATTTAAACTGATAAAACCAGGTTTACCCCTGTAGAGACGATTGGTACAAGTTAAAACTATCATCACCACACACCCATCCCAAAAATAATTCATAATCTTCCTTTTCCTAAGAAGCACTTACCTAGTTACATAGTAATTTGATGCAATCAAGTTGAAATACTACAGATGGATAATGTTTATAATACAGTATCTGCTTTATTGGCTAAGAGAAAAATAAGAAATGCCTACCGTTCCAGAGACGGCAAAACCTTTAGTCCACTTGATGAGTATCCCAGAATCGATGGATGTCTGCCTAACGGGGAAAGAAAACGTAAATCCAATTTCCCTTTTCATTCCATGGGGCAGGTGATATTTTGCACCCTCCTTTTCAGCAAATTTCGCCAGCCCAGAAGCTATAAAATCAAACAGTTCCTACACATACCACAACTTGCATCAATCACCGAAAGAAAAAATCAAGAAAATTGGCAGGATCAATTTGGGAAGATGATGAATAAACGAACCTCAGAGGTACCAAACATAAGCTCTTTAGGGATCGACACTTGCTCGAATTCAGTGGCGACCACGCGCTCATCCTTCCCTCCTAATTGCACTCTCAGCACTCGAAAATTCGTTCCCCCAAGATCCAATGCATAAAACAATCCTTTCTCATTCCTTGTATAAAAAAATAAATTGCGTTTGGCATAAATTAATTTTTCTTAAAGATAATATATACTCCTATTATTGATTTTTTGGATATTTTATTTAGTCAAGAGATTCAGCACTTGTCTCGACTCAACGAAAGTAATTAGAAAAATAAAACATATAGCACGGACTTGGAAAAAATTCACATAAGACATACTGAAGACAATAAAGACAGTTGTTTCAAACTTGTTTCGTCTGCGTGAATTTTTGTTCCTTGATCGTACATCTCGTGAAGATAAATTATTGATTTTGACAACTTGACTTTCGATAAAGACGAACACAAGTACCAAGATCAAAATTTCACGTCAAAGGATTGCAACTAATTTTGCAGAAAAAGGTGAAAACATACAAAATCATCTCCAAATAACTTGGTGCAGTGATAGAACCAACAAATGCAGGATTTTCCATTTGAAATTTTGGACCAACTTCACTCAATGAGTCAATCTCTAGATTGGGAATGGATATACTATTTTGATCTCTCTTTGTTTGGTAAGTACAAGCCAGCTTACTCGCACCTCGAATAATTAGCGGACCAATTCCCATCCCCAACTTGCCTGGGTCCCAATTAAAGCGAAAGCAAAAACTTGGTCAAAAAACTATTTGATCCACCACATCGTACATATATTATCTTGTTTTGATTAGAAACATACCCTTAATTTCATCAGAACCAGTGGAAAATTAAAAAAAAAAAAAAGAATACAAATAATTGTACAGTCAGCTACAAACAAACCACACAAGACCAAAGTCTATTTTTTTTTCTTTGTTGCTCAATCAGAATGTTAACGAACGAAAAACTGAAAAAGGGGTAAAAAGAAGGAAATTTGAGATATACCGAGTTGGCAAATTGTCGACAAAGCTGAGGATCATCGGGAGATCACTGCCGCCGTCGGCTGAGAGGCCGGCGCGCATGTCGGCGGCCATGGCGTCGGCCACGTGGCGCAAGACGGGCAAAGGAGTGGCACACTCTTTCTGCAACTTGGTCAAGATGGTTGGAGCAACGCAGACGATTTTTTTGCACCGGACGGCCACGCTGTGACGTGGGATCCCGACCGGTGATCGCGAAATACGGAGAGATCGGACGGCCGGTGGGCTCGCGGGGGCCGACATTTTCGGTGGAGGGGAAGATCAGGAATCCTGGAGAGAGAATTGGAGTTGAAACGGAGAGAGAGAGCAGAGTGCGGTTGATGATTCGTTAACTACAACTACTCTGTTCAGTGTCCAAATTGTGTTTATTATGGCTATTTTTTTTTTTTAAGATGGGTAAATTTCACTGACGCCCCTGAGGTTTTCTTTGATGACAAAACGCCTCCAAAAATAACAATGAAACAGGTTGTTTCTATGTGTGTTCTACCGATATTCTAAATCAATAATTGTATGTACAAACACGTGATGGAATGATTCAAAAGTGACTTGAATCTAAAAATTGACGCCAGTTTATCAATAAATAAACTAGTAATTCGTACTTATATTTGAATTAAAATGAATAATTTTTTTATTGGAATTGATGTTTTGATAATTAAAAAAAGGAGTAAATTTACTAATAATCCTTCATTTTTTGCTCGTTGTAAGATTTATTTGGTCAAAAAGAATCAATTTTATTAGTTTTTGGTCCAAAAAATTAGAATTGAGAGTTTACTATTTACTTATTTTATTATACTATAAAAAAATGTGAATTTGTCAGTACAAGCCACTTTTGCCTACTTTCATCACATATTTGGTCAAACAATTGGTGATTGAGTGTTGGTAAAACGAACATTAAAACTACAAGAGCTTATAGTAATTCTTTATGCGCGAAGAGTATTCATAGAGAAAACCTCAGGGGTGTCGGTGAAATTTACCCTTCGAAGATTTGTGAATCAGATTCGGATGTCTGCTCTGTTAGCTATTGTTTGGGGGCCCGGCTATTCGCACCCACGTTTTTACTCCCGTACCCCGTTACTTCACACAGCCCACTTCCAAAATTTTAAAAACGAAAATTTTCTCCATGTACCCCATTAAATGTACCTGATTTTCCTATTATGCCCTTCTCTCCAAAAAATTACACTTTAATTCCCCACCCATCCATTTCGGTAAATTGTTGTTGAAAACAAAATTATATTTCGGTAATGTCATGTCGACAATATGTTGAATCTTCGGTAACCAACTGCCGAATTATGTATACGAAAATCATACATATAATTTCACCAAGTGCCTATTGAAAATAAGATTATATTTCGGTAACAGCACGTCAAAAATATGTTCAAATTTCAGTACACAACTGCCGAAACAGTGATATATATATATTTCGGTTAATAGTTGTTAAAAAATACTTATATTTCGGTAACTACACGTTGAAAATATGTTCAAACTTCGGTAAACAACAGTCGAACTATCTATAAAAGGGAAAATTGTACATACATTTCGGTAAATTGTTGTTGAAAACAAAATCATATTTCGGTACTTCGATGCTGAAAATGTATATCAATTTCGGTAATTGGATGCTGAAAATGGTAATATCTTACAGTGGATAGCTACCGAAATTACAGTGACAATTCTATTTCGAACCAGAAACGTCGAAACCCTCGAAAAACTGGGTTTCATAAACCCAGATGCCTCAACAACAAAGCAGACGCCATTGTAAATGGAAAAACTTATCTCCTCTCGCAGCTTCGAACAAACAATGTCCATCACAGTATCTTTCTTGTCCTCTACCACCAAATGGTTGCCAATAGAATTTGATTCAATTTCAAAATCTAATCCTAAAAGTGGGTCAAAAAATGGATCAATGGAAGGACTTGAACCTTCCATTGATACAATATTTTGTCCTTGCTCCTCCTCCATTGGAAAATTTGAGAGAGAGGAGAAAAGAGAATGAAGATTTAGAGAGAGAAGAGAAGAAAGATGAAGAACAGATGTCTATCTTTGGTCTGTTTTTTTTCTTTTCTTTCCATCGACTGGTAACCTTCATTTTGGGGGGAAGATTTTGGGGGGAAGGAGGTGGTGGGTAATTTAGGGGTTTTGATCATAAGGGCATGTAGGTCATTTCATGTATAGGCATAAGGGTAAGGAGGTCATTTTGCATTAGGGGGTTATGTTGTAATTAGTTACAAATTTTTAACGGGGTACGGGAGTAAAAACGTGGGTGCGAATAGCCGGGCCCTTGTTTGGCGAATCAGATTCGGATGTCTGCTTCTCTTTGATTTGACCAATTTTCTCCCAGTATATATTCGGCTCAGCGGTCCGACGAATTTGGGTCAATTATTCAGGTTTTGATTTTTGAATTATAAAAATTAATGCTTTGTTTGGATTGGAATTTGAAAATTTTTTTAAACAATAATATGAATAATGAGTGGAGAGAAATAAAGAGAGAAATGTTGAAAATAGGTAGAATCTAGGGGAAATTTTTTAAAAAATTCTTTTTAAGTTCCAAATAGAATAAGGCATTATAAGTACAACTTTTGGAATATACTCAGAATTTGTAAAAATATATAAACTATTTATGCATAACGGATTTTGCAGAAGATTGTGGTTTGGAAAAATAGTGGCTTTGTTCGGTTATCTGTTTAGTTTTAGTTTTTGTTTTGTTTTCATTCATTATCCTATTTATTTCTCCAATCATTATCCTATTTTTTCAATTATTACTTTCTCATCTCTTTCTATCTCTCTCCAATCATTACCCCTATCTTCAATCATTACTCTATTTTTCTCTCTGCTCACTACCAAATCTAAATTAAACTAAATTCTCAACCAAAAACAACGAGTATATTGCGAATCCAACAAAATTTCAAGTTGATTTTTTTGTATTTTACTTTCCGCCATTCATTTTCTCAAATGCATTATGATAAAAATGCACTATACAATTCGGTCGCGGGCCGCACATTTGTTGCATTAAACTTTTAATTATTTCGTGTATTACAAGTGTTTTGAAGAGTCGCTTAAGTAAAGTTGCCAAGCACTTCACTCTTCCAAATTTGTCTATTCAAATAACCTCACTTTTCAAACGGTAGTCCGAACTCTAAGGCCTTCTCATGAAAAAATATATATATTTTATCATAACAAAACTAGGTAGTAAAAAAATGGGCAAATTTCACTGACCTCCCCTGAGGTTTCTGACACGGACAGAAACCTCCCCTGAGGTTTTTGAAATGACACTGACCTCCCCTCCTTTACCTGACAATACCAATGGATCCCCCCTCCGTTAGCTGAACGTTAGAAACGGATGGAAAAGGTGATTTCGGTCCCTAATTTAATTTTGTTTTTGTTTTATTTTCCAATTATTATCCTACTTCTTTCACCGAGAAATTATTCGTTGCCCCAAGGGCAACACGTGGACTTAGCCAGGTGGTGCCTCCTACCAATAAAAATTCGCCCCACTGACACACGATTCTTCTCTCTCCGGACACAACTTTCTCTCAAAAATCAAGTGTTCCAAATTACAATCCGTTTGAATGGGTGAGAAAATTTTATTTTTTTTATCATTTAATTCTAAATGGTCATAATTAAATTTTGACTCTAGAACTCTCGTTGGTTAGTCCTAAGATATATTTGATTCTACGACTTTCTTAGGATTAATCAACGAGAGCCCTATAGTCAAAATTTAATTATGACCATTTAGGATAAAATGATCAGAAAACTAAAATCTTTCTATCGGTTCAAATGGATTGAAATTTGGAACACTTAATTTTTCAACCTGTAGTTTATATAATAAAAAATATGGTTGAAAAATTAAGTGTTTCAAATTTCAATCCGTTTGAATGGGTGAGAAGATTTTATTTTTCTGATCATTTAATTTTAAAGGGTCATAATTAAATTTTGACTTTAGGACTCTCGTTGGTTAGTCCTAAAAAATATTTGATTCTACGATTTTCTTAGGGCTAATTAATGAGAGCCTTATAGTCAAAATTTAATTATGACCCTTTAAAATTAAATGATAAATAAAATAAAATCTTCTCACCCATTCAAACGGATTGTAATTTGGAATACTTGATTTTTGAGAGAAAACTGTGTCCGGAGAGAGAATAATAGTGTCAGTGGGGCGAATTTTTATTAGTGGGAGGTACCACTTGGCTAAGTCTACGTATTGCCCTTGGGACAACGAATAATTTCTCAGTGAAAAAAGTAAGGTAATGATTGAAAAATAAAACAAAAACAAAATTAAATTAGGGACCGAAATCACCTTTTCCATCTGTTTCTAACGTTCAGCTAACGGAGGGGGATCCATTGGTATTGTCAGGTAAAGGAGGGGAGGTCAGTGTCATTTCAGAAACTTCAGGGGAGGTTTCTGTCCGTGTCAGAAACCTCAGGGGAGGTCAGTGAAATTTGCCCTAAAAAAATTTAAGTATGAAGAGGGGGTTGAATTCGCAAATTCCAAAGTAAAAATTTACTGAGAAAATAACGCATTGCATTCATCTCACTTTTCAACTGTACATCCAATCTACCTAATAAAGTATAATAATGTGGGCCTCTATACAAGACAAGTTGATTTAAGAGTTGAGATTGATTTGATCCAAGTGCTGATGTGTACTTTCTAACTCTCTCAAGAAAACACTCACACTCTCACAAATATATTACAAAAATGTCATCAAATGATGGGTAGTGCTGTAGACACGGATAAACACTATCACTATAATATAGGTTATACCCATCTAAAAATAGATGATAGTAGATGAAAAAAATTGTATGATAATTTCGGTGGTCTTTTTTATTATCAGTAAAGCCTCATGCACAGTAGCTATGCATAGATGGCTTTTTCTCCCGCCTTGGGTCGCACAAAGATGATCGGAGCCGTTCATTTTGTCTAAATTCTGAAGTGATTTTGGGTGTTTTGTTAACACCTCTAATAGTATCGACCGAAGCTCATTTTTTACAGAGACCTTAAATGACATATTTTGAACAAAATGAACGACTCCAATCATCTTTGTGCGACCCGAGGCGGGAGAAAAAGCCATATGTGCACAGCTCATTTATTATTAAGCAGATAACTATTAAACTCATCTCATCTTATCTCATATCAAAATTCAACTTCATTGCACAATCAATACTTGGGGACCGGTCTATACAGAGCTTTTGCTCTGTTTTTAATTGACACACCATAAGTGGATGGTGAAATTGATTCATAGGATTAATTGAGGTGCCTGAGTTGTAAAAAGAAAAATTACTCCGTAGAAAAATTGTGCAGTCTGCAGTTAACATACAGTCAAGGTCCCACCAAAGATTGCTCACAAGTTGTAATGGTCTCACGGGTCCCCTACGTAACCTTATAGCTACGGTGAACATGTGAAAGGACATGTGTGCATACGGATGTCGGTCAAGCGAGTAGAACAGAACGAGGTTTACATGGAAGAGCTATGAATGAGATTTACGGCACTTAGATAATGAATAAGATTTACAACGTTCAATTTGAACTGTCCAAAATGTTTTGGGCGATTCGGATTAAAAACGATCTATTAACAGAAATAGATTTCTTTTATACAGATACGAGCCGATGAGTAAAGCCATCCTCCTACTCAATTTTTCATCGACAATTCACAATTATCTCTCATCATTTAAAATCTAATCTCTTATCTTATTTTACTACTAAAAGAAGAGCTTTTGCGACGACATCTCTACTTATTTGTTTTGAGTCTCAAAATCTTTGGGCACAGTCCTTGCTATATTTTCTCTATCTATATCTCTATTCGTTACTCTCAAATTTTTTCTTCAAAACCCAAACCAAACTTTTGGGCACTTATTAATGGGCTTAAAATTCTCTTACAACGGAACATTACCTTGGTGGAGATTGAAACGGATGCTTCAATTTTCATCCAACTTATCGACACTGCTATGAGCACCCATCATCTCTACAATTTAATTTTTGATTGCAGGTTTCTTTTGCACACCCACCATTGAGGCAGTAAACAAGTGTGCATATCGTCTCGCGCATGATGCAAGATCACATCTTTGAATTTCGCTTTGTATTACTAAGTCCCAAATTTTAGAGGATATGAAGGGTGTTACTTATTCTCGGACCTTGTATTCACTTTCGTAAATTAATCTATTTATGTTTTACCAAAAAATATAAATAAAAATCCCAAACCGAACAAGTTGCTCTTTGCTTATATTGACAGGAGAGAATTTTTTTTGGTATAAATTGTGTACCACATAATAGTACCTAGTATCCATCCGAGCCATCCAATTCGTATTTTGGACGGTCCAGATTCAAGCACTTTCTCTCCTACTCAGCCGACCACTCTCTCTCCTCTCTCTTTGCTTGAATCTGAGCCGTCCAAAACTCGGATGAACGGCTCAAATCGGGTGCTGAATACCACGTGAACTATATATATTTGCACCAAAAATTTCACACTGATTTGGGCTTAAAAGGAAAGGAAAAGGCGCCAACGCATGGGCATCTATTGGAGCTTTCCAAATTTGTATACTGTACATTTTCATCGTACGCCGCACACGGGAAGTGGCCTCGACGCTCGAAACTGGCGGGCCCAAAACCCTAATCTCCAAATCAAAACCCGATTTCTTTGCTCAGTTGCTCTCTCGTATCTAAATTTAATTCAAATTCTTCGCCACAAGATTTATTCTTTTTGGGAAAACAAAATAAAGATCAAAGATGTCGCAGAATAACAATCTCGCAGACGATCCAAATCAAAACCCTAGAGTTACTTGGGAAGGTTGCAGCGTCTTGCTCGACATTAACGACGGCGACCGCCTGGTTTTCGCTCGTCTCACGGCCGCCTCGTAACTCTCTCTCTCTCTCTCTCTCTCTCTCTCTCTATATATATATATATATCTTTCTATATACTCCTATATACATTTAAGTACATACACACATATATCTATACATCTGTATGTGTATCTGTATATACACATCCGGGCAGGCGTGATGCATTTGCAAATTGCGTAGAAAAGAGGGTATATTTAGGGTTAGGGTGGCAATTGTTTTTTCATTCTTGACAGTTTTTTTAATTTTTTTTTAAGGCAGTTAAAGGGGTTAATTTAGGAAGCTAAAGTGTGAGCCAGCCTATACTGAGGCCTAAAGTGTACCTAATGCATATGTGAGTATAATGTGATTGAATGTAATTGCAGGATTTTGACAATTGGAAACAAGAAGTATCCCCTGCAGCCGCTGATTGGTTGTCCATTCGGTTCTTTGTTTCAAGTTGAGAATGGAAAGGAAGGGCAGTACTTGTCTCACGTTGTTCCAACTGCTGAAGGTTTGATTTACGACTTCTGCTTTTGTTTTGTTCTTTTACTTGTCACTTGTTATGATCTTCTGTAGTAAGTGTTGAAAATTTGAGATTGACTGAGAAAGGTAGCATCTTTCAGTGTTGTTTGATTTGAATGAATTTATGTGGGTGACAAATTCTGCTGAACTGCCTAAATGATCAATGTCTGTAGATCCCCCAAGCTGGAATTGAATTGGTATTTGGATAAGTTGAGACTCAATTAGGATATTTTGTTCAATTTGGAATTATGTTTGTCACAAAATAACTAGATTCATGCGATAATTTGAATTTGATTGAGACAAATATCCACCTAGTTTCCATTGGATATGTGCATACCTAACAGCTTATAATTCACCGGCTGAAATAGTCCAATTCGAATTTCTCCAAGAAGTTCTTGCACACAAGTTGAAAATGTGTTCCCCAAAGGTTGGCACTTCGTGGAAAAACATACTGGGTCTGCCCCTTATCGATCTTTCTACTCTTCTGCATAGCTTGACTATTTAACTCAAGATTTGTTAAGGTTGGCACCCATTTTAGACTTATGCTTATATCATACTTGATTTTCTCTTTACGACCTATTCTTTTTAGTTATTACTTTAATACCCTCTTCTTCATTTTGGGCATTATTTACATTGTCTCTGTGGAATTTCTTCTACCAGGCAATAATGTTGAAGAAAAAGGGTGTTGCCAAATAAAGGATGAGTCCAAAGACAACAGAGGATTAGTTGATAATAATACTGCCCAAAGTCTCTCTAGTGAAGATATAGATTCAATGCGAAGGTTAGAAAGTTATTCAGCATGTTCATTTATAGCCCTATTGTGCAGAACACATAATTAACATCACTTTTATAGCCTCTTGAGGCAATGTTCTAAAACAAGGAATTAATCGGCGATTAATTGCTGGCGGGGCCTATCCGATTAGGTCCGACTAACGATTAATCGCTGATTACTAACTAATATGCACCAATTAATTGCCGATTAATCCCATTAATTGCTCAAAGGTGGCTGACCGCCCGACTTGCGCCTACCGACTTTTAGAACATTGTCTTTTGGGATACAAGGTTGAATTGTCCATTGTGTTAGCACCCTCTCTCTCTCTCTCTCTCAAAGAATGTATGTGTGTATTTGCATGTGAACTTCTAAGAGCAAGAAGGATATATTAATGTGAAGCTTAATATGCCTCTAGAAGCGTCTACATTCGTGTTTTCTCCTCATGCATCTTTTCACTCAATATCTATCAGGTCAAACTTACAGTTGCAATGCTTATGTTGATGTGTGATAAAGGTGTTTGGTTAAAGCTGTTGTTTTTTTGTGGTATGTATTAACGTGTTGTTCTTGTTTAGACTGATGTTTCTATCTTTGTCATCTCTAGTGTGTTCTTTGTTGATACTTGTTGTTCCGTTTATTTATTTATTTATTTTTTAAGAAGGTAATACGAGGTAGAATACAAATCCGCCTACTTTGTTTGTGTTATTTGTTCTGAGTACAAATTTGGAATGAGCCATGTGATTTGGTAGTTAATTTTTCTGCATTTGTAAGGTGTTTAATCAAGAGAGATGGACTTATACATGACAAACACTTGGAAGAGAGAACTTTGTGTTTGAACTACTGAAATATCTTTTGATTTTTTGAGAAGGTGGTATTAGGTCCATATTTGGTCAGCCAGATTATAAATGGCTTTTAGCTCTTCTGTTAATTTAGACGATCGTTGATTTGTGAAAAGCAAGCAGCCAATTAATATTTGTCCCTGATGATATCATTCTCCTACATATCTGTTAGCCATCATTTACCTTCTTTAGATGTTTCCGCATGGAAAGTTTGGCTAATGAAAGGCTTTGATACAGACAGGGTGCCACCGGGGATGAAATAGTTCAAGCTCTCATTGCTAATAGCACAACATTTGAGAAGAAAACATCATTTTCACAGGTGAGCTTCTGTTAGGAACTTGAATGTGGGATAACATCTATGGAAAATATATGCTGAAATCTTGTGTGTTGCAGGAGAAGTATAGACTTAAGAAGCAAAAGAAATATGCACCCAAGGTCCTTTTGAGGCGTCCTTTTACACGAAGGTAACTTGTAGGTTTCTTTCATAGCCCTTGTGACAATTTCCAGGTTATAAATTCTGTGGAACATAAGAGTAAAAGATTTAAGGACATGGAGAAGCCATATCTTTGTTATAATGGTTGCATTACCCTATTTTCCGCTCTATCATTCTGGCCTATATTACTTCATGGCATAAACATCTCTATGGATACTCTATGGGTATTGTTCCCTTCTCTCTCTCTCTCTCTCATAAAATACCGTTTTACATCCTCTCACTAACCTAAAACCATCACAAAACTGATGGTAAGGCAAAATTTGCTTAACCTCTAACCTGTAGCATAAGTCTTTTTATTGCATAATTCATGATGGTACTTGTTTTTGTTTGCTGACTTCTTATGTTTTCTTCTTTTCAGTATATGTGAGACATACTTCAAGAAATATCCGGAAAGAATTGGGTAATAATATCACCACTCATGACTTTATGATATCTATTTCAATCATTTGGAGCTTTTAAGCGAGTTTCTCTCAGTCCAAACAAGCCCGTGCAAACTGTATTCAATTGAGAATGTGTTTTTCTCTTTGAATGTATTTGGTGCATTGGCTAGTTTTGGTCTTTGTTATTTGTGCATTGCCATCATTTTGAGTTATACCCTCTCTGGCTGTGGGTTGTTAAGATATGAAGTTGCAGTTAAACATTAGTTTTTCCTTATTCTGGATAAAATAGGTGACGTCAAATTGAATCCGTGGCCGTGATAAGTTTTTGTGACTCTTTCAGGTTTTTGCGGGTGGACGCATTATCTCTTCTTCTCTCCATGGGGAATGTTGGTGCACATTCTGATGTCCTTGTGGTGGATATGGTTGGTGGTATTCTTACTGGTGCTGTGGCTGAGCGTTTGGGAGGTCTGCTCTTTTGCTTCTTTACGACAATTGACCACTCTTTTGCTTGCTCCCTTGTGGCTTATGTGATTATACTAAACTACTACCCTAAGTCCATGCTACTAATTCTTTTTTTAAAAAAAATTAAATTTCAAGAAAATTCCTCCCCCCTCTCTCCTTCTCAATGTACAGTTATAAGTCAGAAAGTGTAATAGACTGCCCAACTTGCTGTCTGCAGAGTAGTTGCTTCTCTATCTCTTAAATAAGGAAACTATTCATTTTGTCAAGTAATTTACAGGACTCTAAAGATGTCCAGACTCCAGGGTATTTACTCAGTTAGATGATTTTTCTTAATCTGTTGTATCGTTATTTGGATAAAATAAAAAGCACGCAAATTCCTGCTATGCAATCAGCTGTGTTTGTAAGATTGGATATGTCAGTGTCCATGTCCTTCTGATTCTTAGCAGTTAGGACAAATGATGGGACTACAAGTTACATCTATTAAACCCTGAATTTACCCCACCCCCCAACTTGAAGAAATTAACGGCAATTGGGGTATCCAGTTCTTTGACATGGTCGTATTTCAAAGTTAATGGAGATTAGAGACTGCTTGACCTCCAATACTCCAGACCTATATCTATGCTACCCCATTAATGTTGTAATAGTAAGGAGATGTGAACAATGCAGAAGGCATTTTTTGTTATTGGCTACTGTCGTGCTAGAGCTGTACTTCGATGGTGCTTTGTATACAAATGTATCTTTAATGGAGATGGAACAAGATGGTTGCATTGTCGTGTAATTGTTAAATGACATTGTTGTATCAACAGGTACAGGTTATGTGTGCAATTCGTATCTTGGGCTTGCACCATATCCTATGGATATTATCAGAATGTTCAACTTCAGCAGTGAAACTTGCAGAAGGTGCATTTTGTTTAAAGCTTCTAATTTTTGAAGTGCAAGTATTTTAGACCACCTACCCTATTTCCTCTTTATGGGAGCTTGTTGACATTTAGCCTGATGCTTACCAGTGTAATTGGTTCAGGATCGTGCGGTGTTCACTCACTGACCTTTGCTCGTCTCAAAATGGAACTTGTGTTCCAGTCGGCGAACCTGGAGAACCCCATAACATTGAAACTCAGTCACAAGTAAGGGATACTCGATACATAGATGCTTATTATCCCATGGTTTTCTATTATCATCAGGGGGCCGTTTTGTGCAGGAAGAGAGATCTCCTATGTGCTCAGCAAGCATGGATGAAAGTGCAGTTTCTTCTGAAAACGGGATGCTGGATCTTGTCGCGGAGACATCTACCTCTCCAGTTACTAAAGCATCCAAAACTCCAAAACCTGGAGAGAAGGCTTCACAAGAGCTCATTAGCTTTTGGAAAGAAAATGGGTTTTCAAGGTTGGTTGCTATATCATGATCACTTGGTTTACGATTCGAAAGGCATCCCTAAGGTTACATTCTTAGTTGTTTACATCCTTTGTGCAGTCTAATAATTGCTGCTCCAGATGTTGATGCTTGGAGCATTGTTAGCGAACTCCTCCCATTTCTATCATTTTCTGCTCCATTCGCAATTTATCACCAATATATTCAGGTGGGGGGACTTTGACTTCCTCATGATCCTATGGTATTTTTTTGTAATATTTTGAAGCTCTTTTGCTTCTCTCTGTCTTCTTTTCTTTGCTGGAAGACAATGCAATTAACTTCATTTTTTTACCATGCCATTTTTTAGCTTGATTCTTCTTCTTTTTCCGGATAAAAGCTCCACGTAGGTCATTTGGTTTTAACAAACCAGGAATTAATACTGCTGTAAAGTATATTTTTCAGATGCTTGTTATATTGGTTTTTTCTGCTAATGAGTTGACATGGAAGGATTTTCACTTGTGGACTAATGTCTTTTTTGTTGACCAAGTTGTGACTCTTGGCAAAGTTGTCATACCTCTGCACAGTCAATGAAACAGTCCCCGGGCTTGTCTTACACTAAGTCACACAAAGCGCGCGTGTGTGTGTGCGAAAGCATCTAGTGATTCTATATTTTGAAGAAGTGTAATGTAGAGCGTCTCAGAGCATCTTCTCTATATATTTTAATTTATAATTTTCATGTGTAAGTTTTTGTATATTCAAGCAATTCGCCATAACAGTTTATATATAATATTCAAACAAAAGATATGATTTATCCCTCCGTCCCAAATTGATTGTCCAATCCGCAAAACGGAGTGCTAAAAATAATACAATTTTTTCAAGAAAAAATTCAAATTTTTTTCACAAATTAAAAATACTCATTGATATCTAGTAAGTTGTTGAAAAACTTTTGATTTTTTCTTGCAAAAATTGTATTATTTTTAACACTCCGTTTTGCGGACCGGACAATCAATTTGGGACGGAGGGAGTAATTTATAATACCCATTCTTTAAATTTGTAAAGTCAATTTACATTTTAAGACTAAGAAATTGAGTTTCGATTTTTTTTCTTTTAGTCTAAAAGTTTGGAGGGCAAGGATGTGTCCAGCCATGTGAACCACCAGTAAGCTGACATAGCACTTTTGCAAGTGACAACTTTTTAAATTGTGCAGACTTCAACTCTAGCTCTGCAGGATTCTTCCTTCTTATCTAGTTACTAGTTAGGCTTGTATTTGGCATATAATGGGAATATTCTTTCCATGTGTCAAGTAACTATTCGTTACCAGTCTGCGAATTGCACAAAAACAATCCACTAATATCCCTGCAAATTCTTCTTCAGTTCGCTGATCCACGCACTAGTGCGCAGTACGCTACCTTGGGGGCATGAAGTGTGTGACTAAGGTCTTACCTTACCTACTGAAGCTTCAACTATAGGATCCACAGGGGTTCTTTTAGCTATTATTGGAGAATCTATATGTATCAAATTAACTCACTCCGAAATTTGTGAATTTCATTGTTAAATGTTACAGGATGGGATTGTCCTACTCATTATATGTTTCCTGGGCTTGTTTTGGGTATTGATACTTCAGTTGGTAGAATTACAGCTTTGCCTTCGCAATATATTGTCTTCAAGGCAAGAAAATAAGTGATTATAATTCGTGCTTTATTTTCTGCATGACTGCAGCCCCTTGCCACTTGCATGCACAATCTACAACTGCGGAAGATGGCAGTTGGTTTGCAAATATCAGAACCTTGGCTTCGTGAATATCAGGTTTTTTAGATCTTATTGTTTTTATCTATGTAAAAACCTTGTTTGGGCTATTTTTACGACGTTGCATTTGTGATCATTGTGTGGAATGATCTACGTATGTGCAAAGGAGGTAGGGTGCCCTACTTTCTTCACGTGCTTATAGGAAGGAACTGAAGTTTGAATATTAAGCTCACTTGCTCAGGTGTAAATCGCGAAGTATTCCAGAGGGAATACAAGCAAACCTCAACTGCTCTCTTTGTTAAAATAAGTAGAACTTGTAAATAGCTACATGACTGGTTCTAGAGAGTGTCAACGTGGTCCACTGTCGATATTTTGGAACTCAGGGTGGTTGTGGGCAATGGACATTCTGAGTTTTCTTAAAATTTCCTTTTCACGGAAGACCTTGTGAAAATAAAAGTCTGCCTTGTGCATTCATCCATCTATTGACCCCAATCTTGATTGTTTGCATGTTTTCATATTGCATTTATGGAGCGTAATGAGCTTTACTTTGCGCCTTTGCAAATCATGTAATGAGATTTACTTTGCGCCTTTGCAAATCATGTAGGTTCTTCCATCGAGAACACATCCGTTAATGCAGATGAGTGCGTTCGGTGGTTACATTCTAAGTGGGACCAAGATACGTACTGAAGATCAGCTCCAACTGAAGTGACTTAAATTATGCTCAGCTTCTCAACTTCAAATTTTCCCTTTTATCTGGCTGGCAATACCTTAACTCGTAGTGTACACTAGCTATTTCTCCCGTAAGGATGTACATTAGCTTTTTCAATCTTGTTTTGCTAATTCAGTGATTCCATCTGAGCAATAAACCATGCTCTAATGCTGTTTGTATGTCAATTCTTTCGTCCTTATTTGTAACCTTGTGAGGCTGCACCTGTTTGATGAATAAAATTTTGCGATGACCGGGTTTGTGATAGTTTTGTGTCATGTATTTTCCATGGAAATTACCAGAATGACCTTGTGGACACAAGGAACAACCCTGCGGAAGCAAGATGGTTTCTGAAAAAATTTGGGCAGCAGCTCTCCTGTTTTTTGCCCTATCCCGACGTCAAGCATCTCAATCAGTACAGTACAATAACAAAACAACAGAAACAGCAGGTTACGCACAAGTCCACGCCGGGCATTTCTCATCCTAATTACCACCATTCACAAAGCCAAAGTCAAAATCCTAAGCGGAACCATCCAATTCAAGCAAATGGTAATTCATATCCGAAACCCACTCTGGGTCATCATTTTCAATCTACAATTCGTGTGTCCACAATTCCTGTGTAAACCTGCGCCAGGTCATTCGATCGTCTGTCACATTCAAATTTAAAAGGAAAAGACTAGAAGTGTCATTTCTTGCGAGGCTTCTTTGAGAGAGGTTCCCACGCTGCGGTCTTGCGGGTTTGTTTCTGGGAAGTCCTCTGTGTCGTGCCTTGACTCCCCAGATCTGCTATAAGCCTACATCCTCAGTCCCCAACGGGTCCTCCTCTGATGATCGCTCACCCGTATTGATTTAAATTCTATCAATCCAGCCACCTCCACGCCTAAACAAGTAATGCAGCTAGAATTTGAAAATATTTATCGCGATTTTTAGGAAGACTGTAGCGAAAGATTTAACATGCAGGCAGAGAGAAGTTCCCACAAGAGGGGAGCTACCCAAATAATCACTGGTGGTGATTATTCACAACTCGAATTTGCAAGAACCCACACCTTTAATTATTTCAATCAAACTCAATATTAAAAGGAAAACAAACTTTTAAGGTAAGGACTTCCTAGTGTTCTATTATAATAGTCATAGGAATATTTATCTAGGTTACTAATTCCTAGTTTAATTGATACTTCTCTCTGTTATCCTGTAACATAAATAGTGCTTAACAATTGGAGTACAAATAGATATGTCACAAGTATTCATTTGATCCTGAAATAATACACAGTAGAATAGCAAAGCAGAAGTCATTTTTGCCTCCATTTAGCCTTCTCTTTTTTTGGCAACGGAGGAACCACCCCACGGAGGGGCCACTAATTGAACCTCATTATACACAATTTCATATTCAAAATGGATCTTGTTTGAAAAAACTCATCGAGTAGATTACATTTTTTTTTTCCCGATTCGTTTATGCACAACACCATTATAATTGTTTAAAGTTTTAGGTATATGTGAATTGTGCACCACAATCTAATGTTGGATCCACATAGGACAAATTTTCTAATGTTAGCGCATGTGCGTTGGGATCATAGTTATGAATACCGTTCCGTACCAGCCGGTACGTACCGTTTTGAAGAGAAACTGGTACCCTATCCCCCCAATTCCGTACCGGACGCAATACCGGTCGGTACCGGCCGTTCAGGAAAATACCGGCCGAGACGAGATTACCGGAGATTCCGGCCGGAATTTTGCAGAGCGGAATTTTATTTTCTTTTCTTTTCCTGATCTGCTGCTGGCAGTCCCTCTCTGCAACTGAGAGAGAGAGAGAGAGAGATGGAGGTTCAAATTCAGATACACCATGAAACAACAAAGAGGAGTTGGGAAGAACTGACTGGTTCGATCGATAAAGCGTCCAACCTCTCAGTCTCTGGTATTAATTTGTCTTATTCTGATGCATGTCTTCATTTTTCTTCGAGCAGTCCATGTATAAGCTCACATCTCCGGTTTAGTTAATCCCTCGCGCGCACCCGGTTAATTGATTTTTGAATCAGTTTTTTGAAATTGTTTTCGGCCACGGCCCATTTTTCCGAGCGCATGAGACCTTTCCTTAGGTCCTCATTAACAAGTCAACTAGCGTGCAAAGTCATTTAAGATGGAAAAGAGTTTCGTAACTAAGCAACGTAGGACAAGAGGCAAACACATAGGCATTTTATGATGAATTGCATGGTATGGGGTATATTTTTGAATTATAATCATATAAAAAATTTATATATATTGTAGTTGCGGTAAATTCGAAACGGTACCCGGTATTTGACAGGTACCGGTACGTACCGTACCAGTAGAAAAACCGATATCTTGACCGGTACGGTATTCAGAACATTAGTTGGGATAATGTTATAAAACAGGGCCAGCTTGGAAGCAGCCCGTACTACTAGGAGTATGTCATAGGAAAAGCCCACACCTTTTTCTAGCATTAGGCCCATTAGTATCAACAAAGATAGGGAAAAGGGCCCTAAGCGGCCCAAAGTCAGGCCCGTGAACATTCGAAAGTCACGGCCCTTCCCGCTCTCAAACAAAACCCTTCCCCCCCGCTCCCTCTCCCGAAAACCTTCCTTTCCCGTTTCCTTCCTTCTGGGCTTTCATCTCTCTCTCCACTTTCCCTCCAACACATTCTCTCTCTCTCTCTCTCTCTCTCTCTCTCTCTCATATGCCATGGAGGCCTGCGGAGAAGATACAAGTCGTTCATTCCAACAGGCCCTATCTCAAATTAAGACGGAGCCTCAATCTCTAAATCAATACCACCCCTTCACCTCCTCCTCCTTCCGCACACCTCATCCTTTCGCTTTCATTCCTCTCTCCAACGCCTCCACTAATTCCTCCTCCGCCCCTTTTTCTAATTTTCCGGTAAGCCTTTTTTTCGTTAAGGTTTTTTTTTTTTCCCCCCCCCTCACCTCTTGTCATTACATCTATTTACTATGTACATATATGAGGACATTTTTTTTCACCTCGATTAATCCCGGGGGCCAAATCCCACTGCCCACCTGCGGGGAGCCCAATCAACGAGCAATCGCTCCGTATGGACAGGCCATAGAGGAGTTGGGATCTTAAGAGGGAGCAAACCCTCTTGACCATCAGTCCAACCCCTTGGGGTTTATTTGCGGACATTGTTTACGTTTGTAAACGAAACTGAATCCCTGCTTTGTAGATAGGTGTCCGATTTCGGAGGTTTAGTCTTTTTTCTACGTTTTGATCATGTTTATAAGTTGTGTAGTATTCTTTACTTTTTGGCCTCTCAGGTGTATGATTTCGTTTTATGTATTTATTATTTATTGTGGTCTTGTGATCAACATGACAACATTGATGCTTCAGAATTTGTTTCCTAGGGGCTATTTGAAACGTTTATGTTTTCATTTGTTTATGTATATGTCTTCTCTTTTTCTTTCTTTTTTGATAACTTAGGTGTCCGGGCCAATTTACGCACACCTTAACTAATCTTGGGGGCCCAATCCCACCGCCCACTTGCGGGGAGCCCAATTAAAGTCGGAGCAAAGCTCCGTATTGACTGGCCTTAAAGGAGTTGATAGCACCTGAGAGGTTTCAAACCTGAGACCTTAGGAGGGAGCAAACCCTTAAGTCCCAAGCCTTGACCACTACCCTTTGGGATTTTGTTTCTCTAATTTTATTTTTTTTTGTAATACGGAAACTTAAACATGAAACTGCCATTTTTTAGGTGACTTTGTCATGTAGTGCCATTGAAGTCTTGCAAAGTTAGATTCATAGATTGTGCATACAGAATCGACTTGCATAACCTAGAAGCAGGAAGTGGTACAAACGATGAATCTATCTTGGATTTGCAACGCTTCATTCCTCAGTGCTTTGGTCTTGCTTTTTGTGTGATTAGTTGATGACTTTAAATGGAGGACTATTTGGCATGCAAAGAATTTTAACTTTTCAGGGTGGATTAGTTACAATTAAATGAGCCAAATGAATGTGTGCGTGGTAAGGATGGTATGTGAAAATCCTAATCTCAAGGAAAAACTAATGGTATGCGAATACTCATAAGTTTTTTTAAGATCAATTAGAGTTCCCACAAACGAAATCAGCATCTTTTTGAAGCTTTAACTTTAATGTACACCAAGCAGTTATTTTGTTACCCTGGTAGCAAAAATTGGAGGTCACATTCCAAAGTTCCATTGCACATTCCCTGCCAAACGAAATGCATCTTGAAGGAACGCATTAACTTGTATCGGAATAAAGTAACTATCCGAAAGTTCTTTGTTTAGGCATCACCTTTGTAGCTGTGTCAAGAAAAAGCCTCTGTTGAATCTCTCTCTTATGTACTCCCTCCGTCCTGTAATCTTTGTCCAGTCCGCAAAAAGGAGACGTAAAAATAATACTATTTTTATAAGAAAAGTTGGAAAAAAATTCAACAACTTACTAGATCTCGACAAGTTCTTTTAACTTATGAAAATTTTTTGAATTTTTTCTTGAAAGAAATGCATTATTTTATAGTTCTCGTTTCGCGGACTGGACAAAGATTATGGGATGGAGGGAGTAGTATACATCATGAGTATCGAAGAAAAAGTAGTTTTCGTTGTGCTGATGAATATAACACCGATTTGACAAAATGCTCATGTAATTCCTTCTATTTCCTTACTTTTTCACTGTCTGATATGTTCTGTGATTGCTGCTTAACTGTAATTTCTCTATGTTTTTTTGTTAGAATTTTATAATTAAAGGAAAATAGAAATTTGGAAAACAATCCAAAATTTATCAGATTGGTGAAGTTTTTTTTTTGGATAAGTAATTAAATATATTAGAAATAAGGCATTAAGGGAATGCCACCCATATACAAAATAGGCCATAGACAAAAAGGCCCTATACACCACTATGTGAGATAAACAATTCGAACCAATCTAGAAATTGATCAAGGGAAGGATTATATTCTCCCTTGTCCCAACTATACAAGCTACTAACAACAAAACTTTTGATTTTAAGTTTAACCCAGAATAAAGTAATAACCATATAAATTGTGAATGGTTGCAACTAGTATAGAAGGCTCCCTCCTTACAACTGTAAGCTCTTAGAGAGGTAGTACGTTCTCTCCTTCCACGACTCGTACCCTGGCTATAGCCCTTGTTCCACTTGTCAAAACATAAATCTTCTCTGTGCAGAAGGTTGAAGTCTGACGACCTTCAACATGCATAGCATCATTGTTGGCACCATAATGAAGAATCCCATGAATTCCCTTTTGCGCTAGCTGCTTCATACTTGGACATAGCTGGACATAAAGCCATGCTGCATAACCGTCAGTAAAGTTGTGGTGAAGTAAGAAAAAGTAAATGCCCAGAAAATTTTGGCTAGATATTATCACACGAACTAGATGGTAGCTAGTTTAAGAACTAGATAACAAATGGTATTATTGCCCATTAAGTTTTTTTTTTTTTTTTGAACTGCATTATGTTTGATTTGGACTTGCATTTGGCTTTGTTGCCTTCAAATGCTAGTGCACTTATATGCTGTAACAGATTGGGAGTCTCTGAGTTGAATGGATAACTCGTGGATCTTTTTTACACAGCTGATTTCTTTATGTATTTACTATTTTTACTTTTAGCCTTGTCTATTTCTCATCTATATTCTTGCTGATCAAATTGTTTTGTAGTTGAAGCAAGCCAATGAGAATGGTAACTGCAAGGCTAATGCTACAGCACAGGCAATTATTCAAAGATGTAGCAAAGCAGAAGCAGTTGACAGTGCTGTGCTTGGACTGGAGCCTTGCACGGGTGCCAAGCCGTACAGTAAACGAAAAATTGGACGACATAGCAAATCAGGGACTCAAGTTTCAAATCCAGGTAATGTATTTCCCGACACATTAATTATCTGCTAAGGGTGGTTGTCAAATATCTGGGGTATTGTTTCATTGATGATTGATATGTCTTGCAGACCCTCCTGATGGACTGAATGCAGCTATTGCTTGCCGTTATGACAGTTCTTTAGGTAAGCATCATCTATGTGTATCTTTAGTTTCCATTTTAGCATACATATGGGATTGATTTCTCTAATAAACATGCTTATTGCTATTTAAATTTTAGACCATGAATGTACTATGTTTTGGCAGGATTGTTAACGAAGAAATTCATTAAGTTGATTAAGGAGGCAAGTGATGGAACCCTGGATTTGAACGAGACAGCTGATCTGCTGGCAGTATGTTTTCCATGTTTTCTTAATATGTCGACATTTTATATGTACAATTGTTTTGGTTTCAAGGCTATTAACTTTTGCAAGTTTCTCATGGAACTTGAGTGAGATAAGAATCCATGACATGTAGAATTAGGAGACAGATTGTTTTAACATAAATGGGTAAAACCTTTTTGAAACATGTTTAGCATGATCTTCCCTGAAACAGGAAAAAGGTAGAAAACATGAGATTTTGATCTCAAAGAGCAAATTTGATGATGTGTTCTTTCTTATGTCTTGGTCACTACTCATATTTTTGTTTGGTTAACGTATTTTCTCACTTTTTTACAGGTCCAAAAGAGGAGAATATATGACATTACAAATGTTCTTGAAGGGATAGGATTGATAGAGAAAACTACAAAGAACCATATACGCTGGAAGTAATATCTTCGATCTTAAAGTTGTTTTTTATACACCTCTTGTGTGTAATGAGTCTAATGACCAGTGAACCTCTCTCAACAGGGACTATGAAATGCTGGCACGTAGTGAGGTGGAAAATCAGATTAATGCATTGAAGGTGCATATAGAAGGCAGCCATTGTTTTTCTTTATGATTCTGTTACTTCCATTCACTTAGGTTGGTTTAATCGGAAGTCCAGATCAGGAAATGTGAGCGTATCTTGTATAGCAGATTTTTTTGGGATGGTAGTTATTAGGGAGCTGAATTAGAAATTTATGTTTAGTGTTAAACCTCCCATTAGAGTGGGTTTAAAACCAACCATAACTAGGTCTTTTAGGAACTGGGATTAGTAACTACAAGCTTGTTACTTCTCTGGGAGTAACATTTCCAAGATGCTCAGATCTATGGTATTTTTTTACAACTCAAAGCTAATTCTCTATTTCTCATGGCAGGCTGAAGTTGAAAGCTTATATGCCAAAGAATGTAGACTTGATGACTGCATAAGGTTGTTAACTGGGCAATGGCAGTGATATTCTTTGTAATTAACTTTTCTAGAATTCCGAACTAACATCTGCTCCTTTTTTTTTTTTTTTCAGGGAAAAACAAGATTTTTTGAGCACCTTGGAATTTGATGAAAATTGTCAAAAGTATACATTCTTTCTTCTGATTATTTTGTCTTGCAATATGGGATCAGCTCTTCTAATTGATGTTGTTTACTTGAACTATTCCAGGTCTCTCTTTTTGACAGAGGAAGATATCGTGAGCCTGCCTTGTTTCAAGGTCTGTTTTTATGAATTCAGAGTTCCTTTTCGATCAATCTGTTTTATGTGATGATCCTTGCAGCTCACTGTATTTATGCTGTTAAAATCATTGCAGAATCAAACCCTTATTGCAATAAAAGCTCCGCATGGTAGTTCCCTGGAAGTACCGGATCCTGATGAGGTACGGAGTTTGCATAAGTGGTTGGCTGAAGAAATAAGGTTTGTATTAGTACCTGATCCATTATTTACATGAGCAGGACATCAGTTATGCAGAAAAGCAGTTTAGACTTATTGTCAGAAGCACCACAGGGCCAATTGATGTGTATCTGCTCAGGTACTTCTTCATAGCTCTTGCATGAATATCTGAGAACAAAGATCTCTCTCTCTCTCTCTCTCTCTCTCTCTCTCTCTCCAAACACAATCACAATAGCTGATAGCCCGAAGATTAAGCGAGCAATCACAACAATAAAGCATGACGCAGATATTATAAGTGGTTCGGCAAGGATGCCTGTCCACTGCCAGATCTCATTATGTTTTTGAATGATGAAGAAGAGTACAAGATAACGATTAGCCAGCAGTATGTTATAGGGTTTTCATACAACGAATCACCGCGCCCCCTGCCAACTCACCAGAGAGTTTGGCCTCGACTCTTGTTCTGATTAGGATTCATAAACCATCATCTCTCTCTCTCTCTCTCTCTCTCTCTCTCTCTCTCTCTCTCTCTCTCTCTCATATGTGCATTATGCTTGTAGTAAACATGAAGGGGAAGATGATGACGCAAATGTTAAGCAGGCTAACTCAAGACAAAGTGTTGATAATACAAAACTAGCTTCAGACTGCCCAAACAATCATACAATGCTTTCTGATACTTTGAGTTCAATAGGCTCAGGGATTCAGAAAATTGTTTCACCAGACATCGATGTAAGATTGTCTCCCCTATACTTTTAATTGGTTAATGCTGTGGTTTTCTTCAACTTCTATTTCTCCGGATACTACCATGTTTCTTTCTGGCCTTTTCTATCTGCAGATTGATGATGATTATTGGTTCCTATCAGATCATGAAGTAAGCGCTACCGACTTGTGGGATATGCGATAACCTTTAGCCGATGCTAATGCAGGGAGTTTTGATTCCTCTCCCCAGTGTCAGGCAAAACCGTTATCTTTCTTTTTTCATTCTTTGTTACTCACAGCAATACAAGAAAGAGCCAGCTGATATTGTCCATAAACTAGATAGATACAAGAAGTTTGTAGTCGGCAATGACCATAGGCTTCTCCTTGGCATTTTAAGTTAAAATTCTTGTAAATACATACAAGAAGTTGTTTTCTTAGAGCTACAAAAGCCGGTTGTAACCTAATGTAGCTGCCAGCTGGGTTTGATCCGAAGCATTCTGCAGTTCTTCCCCTTAAACTAGGCTAGAGACAGAGTGGGATTTTCCCCTGTAAAAATTTACAGCCTCATATGAGTACTGAGGAGTTCTTTTTTCCCTTACTGTTTCTCTTTTTCTTACCCTGTTTCTCCTTCATGTGTAAAGTGGTATAATCTTTTTCTCCTTTTGAGAAAAGTAGTGCAAGGACTTTCCTCGGGTTCTCTCTAAAAGTACTGCAAATATTTTCCCATCCGAGATAACCGAACATCCTGTAATCTTCTCCAAACATCCAAAGACTTTAACAGTAACGGGTCGTTTGCCAATCGGATTAGTTTTGGGTGGGTATGATATGATATAGATGGTTTGTTTAAGTAATTTATAGAAGAGGGATACGTATATGCCTAGTTTGTTTGAGGTAGATATGAATAGGTGAATATAGAATTAAAAGAAGACTGACATTTTCGTAATTAAGATGGATATTAGGGCAGATAAGTGTAAAGGGATATTATATCTATAATTTGTATTCGGGTGGCAAACACCAGATATTAGTACTTTGAATATTCTATTCCGGATTATAACATAACTACCTCCTATAAAAGCTTGCACAAAATAAGCAAAGAAACAAGGGCTACCAAACAGGCCCTTAACGTCACTCCCAAACACAACCTTCTCTAATTTATTTATTTTTTAATGAAGCATAACATGCCAATGTGTGAATTTACTCATTGGTAAATGAGTAGATAGACATTTTTCAATGCCAGATTGACACATTGCGCATAATTGCATAATCTGGTGCAAATTGTTGTGCTTGTAGCATAACTCTTTAAAATATGTGAACATATAAAAGTACCATGTGACTCAATATCGACACCTTATAGAATGAAGATCTCAAGAATACCCAAATTGCAACCACCATTAAAGAGCTTCACTCAGCTAACTGTACATTCAATTCAACACCAACTCACTTTTGCATGTGGTGTACAACTGGTGATCTGAAAGGACTGGATCGTACCAATAGTTACTTCAATTATCACCATCGCCAGCTGCACAATTATTGAAGGCCGATCCATTCCTTCAAACCCTACCAAGTTAAAAGCCCCTGACCTCTTGAAAACCATGTTCAAAAAAGCACAGACACATAAAAAGGAACAAATAGAATGGGAAAACGACAAATGTACATAAAATCAAAAACCCAACATCCTTCTAAGCACCTACATGCCCTGAAATACACACTTATTTCAAGCTAAAGGGGTTATTTACGATCTGCTGGAGCAGAACGTGCCTTCCTCAATCTGGTACGCGTAGACCTAATGGCTTCTTCCATAACAGTCTCTTTCGCTGGAGGAGGATCCACATTTTCGTTTGTTGAAGACGACACTGGTTCAATCTGCATTTCATCCGTTTCATTTGCATTCGCATGGTTGGATGTTTCAGCAGGTGGTTGAACAGCTGGTGGTTTTGGGGCATTCAAGACAGTCGTCACAGGAGGAGCTGCTGTGAGAGATTGAGAGGTACCGGATTCTTGTGCATCCTCTTGTTCATCTTGACTTGAGGATGGGCTAGAAGAAGTGGGAGAAGATTGCTCGTCACTTGGACTTGGCACTTTAGAAGTTTGTCTGCGATTTGCTGCAGCAGCGGGTTTGCGTGCTCTGGTACCTTGCTGCTGCGGCTGTAATGAATGTTTGAAAAGTAGAAAGGTATAAGAGGGGGGAGAAAGGCATAATTTAGTTGCAAAACACTAAATCAACTGAAAATCAAGATAATGGTCGCTTAATGAAAGTAGAGAGGTGGCAATGTGGGTTTGATAGATAGATTGTCATACTAAAATTTGTTGATGGTCAATGTGAACTGATGAGAGCTATCACTTCTGCCAATGCTTAGGCCTTTCCCCCTCCGTCCTTTAATAAACTTATTATTTATGAGTTGGATGCTTTCTTCACAGAAAGGCAACAAAATTTCAATGCAGTAATAAAAGCCCGTGTACAAAGTTAAAGATTACTGGAACACATCCTCCTATCATTTTGCTTTTGCATAATTGGTGTTTCTGTCTTTGTTTCCAATTTCCACGTATTTGAATCAAAACGTACTTTCCTTGGACTTGCAAAAGACAACCAACATTTTATCCATTTCCCGTAACTGAATACATTGGGAAAATTGTGATACACTGATACCGAAACTCGTGGATCAAATCGCTTAGTGGTATACTACTCCATCATAACTTTAGAATGACGATGCATAACATCAGCAATACTAATAGTCCTACATTTCTAGAAATTCTAGTCAAGACAGGATTCCCACAATTTTAATTAACAGGGAAGAAAAGCCATTAAAAAATGATCACGTCAACGGGCAAACATTATTGCAACACAAACTCCACCCCACCACACAACCCCCCCCCCCCCCCCCAATTTGTTATTCTATCTGAGTTTTACACACTTCAACCAAAATTTCAAAACACACACAAGACTACAAGGAAAACCATGCATGTTATGTACCAAGAGGATTTTCATGGAACAAAAGCACGCAGAAGACCAGATAATACCAGTGTCCACAACACATACCTGGGCTGGACGAGGTCTTGGTGTAGATTGTGCAGCCACGTATTGTAGAATTTCAAAAACTCTTGTCTGACCATAGCTCGCAGCTCTTTGCCAATACACCACTGCAATATCTCCTGCCCTTGTTCTCAGTTCCAACAGATTACGATCAATTTCAGGCTCATGCTTAGCAATGTATGGTCGGAAGAAAGAATCATAGACGTATGTTGTTCCCTGAAAGAAGTAGAGGACCAGTCAAGATGCAGTTCAACCCCAACCAACCCCCCCCCCCCCCCCCAACCCCAAAAAAAAAAAAAACCAAAAGACAGCCAGACATTTAGATAACCACAAGTTGCAGTACCTTCGTTCTAGGGTACCACAAATATATAAAAAACGCCAATTTAGCTTCACTGTACATTGGAACCCTTCACAATGAAAAGCAAGAAACAATCAACCATGGAAATACAAAGGCAACCATTCCAAGCGTAAATACATTTTCACACCCAAATAGAATACCTTACCATGAGACAAAGGTGTCACCAATTCGCTCGCAAACTGTCAAAACTGCAACTAAGATCCTGAAAATTTCAAAATACAAACTTCACGATCAGAGTTTCCATATTAGAGTAGCAATGACAAAAGCTGTAGCAAGTAAAATACCAATACTGGCACCAAAAACGAAGTTGCTCAATGTCTGGTTTATTCATTTCCACTGTTTTGAAGCACTCATATGCTGGATAAGCATAACCAAAAGCCATCCTGCACAAGAAATGTATAATCAATATTAAGATATCATGAAATCCACACATATTCATGTCCATGACAAAGAAATGCAGGTCTGATGGGAACTTACACAAGTCCTCTGGTAAGAAAGGATCCAATCATCTTGTATGCCTATCACAAAAAATAGGAAAATTAGTGCCAAAAAACTCATGACTCAAAAGCAAGAAATTAGCACCCCATTTGTTTACGCGTCCAAGTCCTCGTATTTGGTTGTAACCCACCTGAAAATGATGGTGCTAGTGACTATGGTTGGTGGCAGAGTGGTGGTAGGTGCAGTAAGCTTTGTTATGTAAGATAAAAGCTGAAGGAAAATAAGGACATCAACAAGACAACAAGAAATCTAGCATTGTATGCTACCTACTTCCGCAAACATGTGCAACTCTTTTTTCACCCTCGTCCCAAAGTTTTAGTCCATTGGGACCATTACAAAAAGTCGCGTCATTTTCACATCAAAAGATAAAATCACTTTCATACATAAATATTTAATCTTCCCCGCATCAATTTAACGCTCTCAATTAGTTTTTTTAATAACTGAAAAAAATTTCAAAAATTTATAAGCGAAAGTACTTTAATCACTGTATGAAAATTAGAACGCCTTTTCGTAATGGACAAAATTTGAGAATAGAGAGTACGTGAATTGTGGAACCAATAAGAATTATATCTTAAACGTTTTATTCCTTTATTTTCCTCATCAACCAAAAGCATACAATAACCAAAATCCAGAAAAGAAAATTAAATCCGTTAACGAGTGTCATCTAGAATCACACATTTCTGACCATACGCAAAACTAGGAGAAATTAATTCCGAAATCACTCAAATTAAACCGATACTACACCAAAAATTGCACAGAAAAAGCCTAAAAACCCTACTTTTACCGATCCCAAGCCAAATGAACCAAGTAAACTTAGGCGTACAAACCAATTCATGCGACTAGAGGGATACAAGGCAAAAAAACAACCATCTATTTTCAAGAGCACGCGAGAAAATGAGAAGACGAGTGAGAGACATCGATCCGTACCCTAGAAAAGAATATTCAAGCCGGAAACCGGAAGCGAGTAGGGAGAGATCACGGCGGCGAGACGATCGACGGCGTACGGAGAAGCGTCCCGCCGGTAAGGGCGGCGAACCGTTACGAATGCGGCGGAGAGAGTGAAATGTAGAGAGAGAGAGAGAAAGAGACAGAAATGTAGAGAGAGAGAGAGAGAGAGAGAGAGAGGCGCTTACGCTTTATGTCTGTTTTGAAATTCTTCTGTTCGTTTTGTTATCGTTTTTATCTCTCTGGGTTCGGATTTGTTTAGTGGAGTTTAATAATAGTTGGAAATTTTTTTGAGTTCCGTAATGACTGAGGAGGGGAGCAACTACTGTGTGGTAAGGAGCAGGGAGCGCGAGTGTTCTGCGACTAAATGCTCGGGATTTATCGCCGTTGGATTTGTGATGGACGGTTATCGTGCTTCGCTGCATTCGAAATTAGGAGAGGTGTATGGAAGAGTTGTGGTACCGAGTTGATATATCCGGTTAACGTTACTTATTCCTTTCGGTGATTGTTTCGGTCACCACACCGTATGATTTGACCTACTAGCCCTTGAGATGAAACGAATCGACTCAACTGTTCCAAGTGTAAGAGTTGGAGAAGTGCATAGTGGACATGGATCATCTTCAAAGTTCTTTTCATCGTCTAAAAGACTTTCTTCTAAACAGTCATCACAGTCACAGACATCAAAATAACAATGACCTGTTTCAGAATTTTTAAAATATAATTGAAACACTGTCATATTAATGCTGATACCTTGACTAATGAGGTACACCTATTAAACGGACTATGTACAATCTTATAACTACTCTGCTTAGCATTTATTACTATATGTACACATGGTCTTTACTAGTACAGTAAAGACCAATTATATGGACTTCTAACTTGGACCAGTCATACACAATTTCACCATCTCTGGAAAAGAGGACTATTACACTTTATTTTACACCAAGGAAATAGGATTTCTAGATCCGTGAATACAACTTTCATGGAGACGCACGATCTCGGCCGTCCTGTTCGGCTTTGGACAGTCTAGATTTAAATAAAAATATTCTTTCAAAAAAAGTTTCATTTAAATCTAAACCGTCCAAAACTGAAACGAACACATTCAATTTACCACTGTAAACAACTATTTACGGAACGCTCTATTAGAAAGATCACAAGTATTCAAGGTGGGCAAACATTAAATTCATTTTTATACTACAGTTTATGAAAGCCAATAATATTTTTTACATTTATAAAGTAGTACAAAAATACTACCGGATCGATGAACATATATATCTCCGATCAACTTATTCAATTATCATTAAGATGTATAATCTTGTGCATCCCTATTAATTTTATAGTAAGAAAAAATAGTATTGCAAAATGTAAAAGTGTTGCTAAAAACTACTCCTACATTGTCAACATTCTTAAATGGACGGGAGTTGAATTGTTCAAAGTGATATAAGCTGGCAAATTTATGTAATTTTTAATTTTTGAAAAAGGTACTTATACAATTTTAAAAATTTTGAAACGTGAGTAGGTCGGCCGTCCGGGTTCGTTCCGATAAAGGCAGGGCTATTACGGTAAAATCAACACGTGAGGTGACGTTGTTTGGTCACGGCAAGGTGACCTGGACAGTACTTGGTTTCGTAATGAAGTTGAAAGTAGGGATCGGTTGCTGAATATGGAGGAAAGTATCTATCTAGTTCGTTATGGATAATGGCAAAATTTTCCATTATAAGGCCCCCCAAAGAATCACATATTTCAGAATAACCCCAAGAACTCTTACCCCTAATTCCTAAACGGCTAAAAACCATTTGTTTATTTATATCTTTCTTCTTTGAGGCCTGTCCCAGACCACCTTTTACTGGCTAGTTCCTCTCCTTTTGCTTTTGTCGTCACACTCTCACTTTCTTTGCTAGTACTTTTTTAGTTAATGACAGTACATAATCCCAAGGACTTAAGATTAGGTAAATTGTAGTAATAATTCTTGAATTTCTTCTCAAGTATGAAGTTCAAGAAAAAAAGATGTGTTCTGGGCAGATGAGATACTCCTGAAGTTCCCTTTATACCTGTTGTCATCAAGCAGTAAAAGAAAGAATTTGTAAAAGTTATGATAAACGAGATACTACTGCATCATTCATGTGGCGGGGTTAACCCCAAGGGATTTGATTAATGGGCAAGCAAAAGTTAATAAGTGTTCGAATCGCACGAAAATGTTTAAAGTCATTGGAGCTAGGGTTTGCCCGGACGTTATCCTTGGGGTTCCGGAAATGACAAGCTATGCCTTTTGTGTATAAAAAGTCAAGCCGAATCCATCATAAAAAGTCAACAAATTAACGTACAGAAATTATTGAGATCGACGCCAACTAAACGAATCTGAAACCCAACAAATTGGACAATTCCGGTCCTTTGCTTATGGAGTTCATTGCTTGGGCTTCAAACCATCAGACCTTCCACTGCCGCATAGAGAAGCAATTAATTATGCCAGCACTATTGAAGAGGGGGTATAATAAATTGGAAAAAGTTTACAATACACACCCCTTAAAAAGGTGTATTATATGAACATATTTTATGATTTATTCATAACATTTTAGCATGTTTCGTAATTTTTGTCCTAGAATTCATAATTTTTCAGCAGTATGATTCATAACATTTTTATTATGATTCGTAACATTTTGGTATATCTCATAACTTTTACACGATTCGTAACTTTTTAGCAATATGATTCGTAACATTTTCTCTATAATTCATAACATTTTGGGGGGTGCATATGATATACACCCAAATAAGGGATGTGTATTGTAGTCTTTCCCAATAAATTAATATGGTTCAATTGATATATAGGTGTCGATTATCCCGTTGGCCAGGTGATCGAGACTTGGGACTTAGCTAAAGGTGTGCTTCTTTTCAGGGTCGGTCCAAAGAATTTGAATGCCCAGGGCTTAATTGTGGGGTGGTGCCCTACGTATTTTTAGAATTAAACAATAATGATAAAAATGTTTCTTTATATAACTACTTTAGACTTTATAATGCATGTTAATTGCCTTGTTACTAGCAGCCAAAGTGGTTGGCTTCAATTCTACTTGGCTTGGTTTTGAAACCTGACAGTTACAATAACATTATTTTAGGGGAAAAACATTTCAAAAGAAAAAGCTATCTAGAAAATTCGAACTTGGGCACTCCATACGGACTAAAATCAACTTACCACTGAGCTAGCAAAAACATTTGTGATCTAATACAAACAAGTAATTTATATTCTACTTTAAAAATAATATTGGAGTGTCCCTAAAATTTGAAATTTTTTGGATGCCCAAGAGGCCTGGACCGGCCTTGCTTCTTCTTACAGTCTTAGCTAGGTTAGAATCTTCCAAGCTGATATCAACAATTTTGTGCCATTCTCATGCAATGAGTTTTTGTTGGGGTCTCCGCGGGTGGACGCGTGGTGAAATTGATTTTCAGGATTAATCAAGGTGCACATAAGCTAATTCGAAAACATAATCATGAAAAGCAAATTGATTGGTGTGGATTGGGATTGGCCTTATTTGGTGCAATTTTTTCATATCTTCCGTCCAACTCATAAAATTGGTACTACTAATGAGGATATATTCATGAGATTTTTAAATTGAGATTCATATTAAATAAATGTTTCATATGTTTAAAAAATTCATAATTAAAAAAAAATGCTAGTAACACAATTACTTTTTCCTTGATATCTCTTAATTGGTGCCTAAGCTAGCTTACACGCAACTCGACTAATTTCTGTAATAGACAAAGTGTCAATGAGTTGATGAACTTGACGAGCTCTCTCTTTTTTTTTCTCTCTCATTTTTGGGAGAGAGATGTAGGGTTGGGTAGCTGTAGGAGTTAAACCCGTAAAAATATAAGCAATCTAGAGATGGAGCTCAAAGTTCAATTTCTCACATGATTGTAAAATAAGGTAGTAATATCTTTTTAATCCGGGAGGTTTGGTCAAGTGAGCATGAGAAAGGTAATAAGTGCTTATCCTCCATTAGATCACAAGTTTGAATCTCACAAAGGCAAAACATTCCAAACATTGGGGCCACTGGAGTGTTTGCCCGATCGTTAACTTTAAAATCTCGAACTTAATCAAGATGCGTGCAAGCTAGCCTAGGGCCAGACATGCGGTTCAAAATGAGAGAGGTAATACTGTATCTTTCTCTCTTTTTCAAAGAAGCCAAGGGAGTAGGATAGGAGGCAAAAGAGACTAAATACTCCATAAATTAGGAATGGCAACGGGGCGGGCGGTTAATTTTTTTTTCCCATACCCAGTCCCGACCTGAAATTATTACCTGACCTCGGCCCCGACCAGACCCGAATATTTTTTGGGTACCCCATTCTTGCCTCGATTGGGAAACGGGTTTACCCGCCCCACTCCGCAAAAAATTAAAAAAATTGCTAATCTAAAAGCAAAATAAAGTGTTAGTTTAGTATAATGGTGAAAATATAAAGTTAAGAATATAAAGATTTTTTTAGTATAATGATAATAATATTAGGGTAAAAATATAAAATTTGAAGTATTAATGATAATTAGATTAAGATAAAAGTATAATTTTATAAATAAATACATTTCGGGGTGGATTTAGGGACAGGGTACTATCACCCCGAACCCGGCCGGATTTTAATAATTTTTACCCGACCTGACCCAATACCCGAAAAGGAAGTGGAAAACCTGCCCCATTCGAAACGGGTCCGATTGCCATCTCTACTATAAATAAACCATTAAAAAGAGGAAGCATGTGGTGTGGGATTCGGGGAGTGGGCTCTAATTTCCAGTTTCCAAGCCTTGGATCCGATTTCTAGATCTAGAGTAAAAAGTCCAATGCCACAGTTCAATTTGTCATGTTCTCATTTCTCAATTTTTACCGTTGTCATGTGCCTTCTGATAATGACGATGACACTTTTATGGTAGCTTGTCACTCTCACTCTCAACCGGCCCCCTCCATTCCACAATACCATGCTCAACGACCACAATTGACTTCTTTTTCTCTCCTCATCCAAATTTGGCAAATCGTGTGCTAACGTCTTGTTTGATTACGTGAATTGATATAGTAGAAGGGGTTTTTCATCAAGGGTTTCAGTCAGTGGCTGACCCAGGAATTTGACATAGCTGGGGCACCAATTTTTTTTGTAACCGTAATATATGAGTTATAGTTAAGCACATTTATTCCAAAATAATTTTAGCATTCATGATAAATTAATAATTTTAAAGTATATATGTATTTTAATAATTAGTTACTTGGGCAAACTTGCGCACCTTGACTATATGCATTATCACATGTTCATATTATCTATTTTTCTATTACTAACTCTACAATTACAGTTTTGAGGACAAAAAGTATACAAATGCAATATGGGGATAGGCTCGAACTCATGAATAGCATAAAAATAATCAAGGTACGCACTACTATTTTCTATTGCCTTGTATGAAAAATAAAAAAAACATTTTCTACTCTGCCTTTTAGGAAAAAGGCATATTTTTCCATTGTCTTTTGAAAAAAAAAATACATTTTCAACTCTGCCTTTTGGCCAAAAGGCAGAAAGTACCAACAGGGGAGGTCAGAGTCGAACTTGCCACCTCTTGGTAAGCAAAAGAACACTTTACCACTGAACCAACTACCACCTCTTTACATTTATACAAAATTAAAAAAAAAAAAATTTTATTAGGACGTGAGTGCACGTGACCACAAGTGCCTTATGGTGGATCCGTCCCTGGTTTCAGTTACCGGTGGTTCAAACGCCGGATTGATTTGAGAGTGGGTGGTCGTATGGTGCCAGGGGATCGAGCATATGTGTTTCCTCATTGGTTTGAATAAAAATAGGGTTTTCATCTCCTCCGGCCTCGCATATAGTATATAATGAAGGGGTATTTTTGTCTTTGTTGGCATACCAGACAAAGGGGTTTGTGGGCTCACAAAAGTTCATCCTCCGTATCCTCTCAACAAACAGCCCCCTATGGGCATCCACAGGAGACCCCGACAATCCCGAGTAGCATACCTAGTGGAGGAGTTAAAAAAGTGATTTCTTTATTCTAGTTAGGTGATTTTTACTTTGATTCACAGCAAACTCTTAAGTTTTTCCTAATTTGGTCGTCCAGCTATTATAGTACAGTAGATGATCAAAAAGAGAAAAAAATACTAGCAAAATAAATGCCTTTCCAGGCTTGGGATGCATAACCTATATTAAGAAAAAAAGGGTAGGAGTATTTTCATGATATATGTTCCAAATAGGACATGATTTATGTTTTTTCTATCCTCAAGTGCAGAAATTACGAATGCAAATAAACTGAGCCGAGTTTTGTAGTGTTCGAGCTAAGCTCATTTATGAAACAAGCCTAAAAATTCGAGCCTGAGCTCTGTAGGCGCGGTCAAAGTCAATAGAGTGAAACATGGGGAACGACTGTTTGACTCTCCTATTGCGGGTGGACACGTGGCAACGTTTGAAAACGCTGACCAACCAACGGAATCACGACGCGTGGAGCGACGGATTGAAAGAATATAATCGCGGGAGTCGCCCGCGGAAGCGGAGAATTCGCCGCGGAGCTCACTTCCGCGGAATCTAGGGTCCGTCGCGGAACGCACTTCCGCGGGTCCCCCATCGCGGACCTCATAATTGCTAAGTCACTATCTTGCGAAGTCTCCGCGGATCCCTACCCGAGGCCCAGAGGCAAGGTCCGGGAGGGTCTCCGCGGGAAAATAACGATCGCCGCGGGTCGCGACCTCGCTCAGCGGGAATTGGGGAATCTTGTGGTTTGGTGGCTTGGGGGTCGGAGGATGCGCCGCGGAGGGCCGCGCCTCCCCGCGGGTCGCCACCCGCGGAAGGGCGGTTCCCCTCGCAGCCAAGAGGTATAAGAGGGACACGTGTCAGGCGCTGATTGGAGCGCCGTCCTGGGCCTGTCCCAGGCCCAGGTGCTCAATAAATACTCCTGACACCCCCAATGATTGGGGGACCTGAAAAAGAGGGCTGAAAGAGAGGGTGAGCACTGAATTTGAGGTAGGAGAACATTCTTCCTCAAAAGGTGGTGACTTCATTCTCTCGAAACCCCAGGGAAAGGTCTGAAGACGTCACGGAAAATCAGGGAATACACGTTGCCTCTGTTTCTCCCATACCTCTTGCTCCTACTCTCTCACCCCGCGGGACAGTCCCATTCCCTCACACTCATTTTGGCTAATCATCGACCAATCGCGTCTCTCCAGCTCACGGGAAATTACACGTAAGCAGATCACGCGACCCTCATCACCCACAAGCTCCCTTAACAAGTTAAGCCCTATTGATCATTTACTAAACGAGTCTCTATAAATGAACTGAATTTTAGAGTGTTGAGTTTGGCTCGTTTACTCCACGAGTCTGAAACTCGAAGTCAAGCTCGAGCTCGCCTTGATAATTAAATGAGTCAAGCCGAGCCAAACCCTAATGAATCGATCTTCAAGCTGCTCCGACGTTTGATTTCACGCGTTTCTTTGTATTTTGTTTAGTTATTTTACTTATACTTTATTTTCCTATTAATATAACTGACATAATCTTGTTCATTAAAAAAAAGAAAAGAAAAAATGAAAAAGAACTGTTTCCAAACGGGCTGACACCAAACAACCAAATTCGAGTGGTTGAAATGGATTCTAACCCCACATAATCCAAAATCCCACCACTCCTAGCTTTCCTGAATCCACCGCAATGGTGTTCATTCCCTCTCTACTCTCAGAATCCAGACACCTCCATTGCCGTAACCCATCGAAGAATCGAACCCATAATCACACAGAAGTAAAAAGGAAAACGAAGCAATGTTAATTTCCCACTCACTTCCTCACATTCACTCTCCGTTCCTCTCTTGCCCTCTCAAGCTCTCTTCTTTCTCTCTCCCCACCCACAAGACACGACCATCTTTTCCACGGATCAAAGCTCTTGATCTTGATCAAAACACGGTTATCTCTCTATACCCTCCTCGTCGTTTATGGGTTTTTCTTTTTCAAAATGATTTATTTGCTAATGGGGAACAACAAAATTTGGCAGATAGTAGCCGTGTCAGTTGGGGTTGCGAGCATTGCTATAGGGATTGGAATTCCGTTTTTCTATGAATCCCAGATTGACAGTGCTGTAAGTGTTTTTCCCTTCATTTCGTTCATACCCTTTTCATTTTTTCGATTTTCATTGAGTTTGAATGTGCCGCGGAGTTATCCCAATCTAAGTCACATAATTCGTGTGCTTAAGCGGGAGCTTAACGGCAAAACTGTCTTTCAAAGCCATCACGAACTACTGAAATTCGCGAGAGCGAGGATGAGAGTGCAAGTGCAGAGTCATACCAAAAGATTATGTGACTAAGATTTGCACAAGCATATATGCATATTTAAATGTAGGTATTTTCAGAGTGTTTGATTTATTTCTAGCTGAACCCAAATTAAACATGGTGCAGGCAAAGCGAGATAACACTCAGCAATGCTTCCCTTGCGATGGCTCTGGCGCTCGTATGTGACTACTCTTCATCTCTTGTGCATTTGCTTTATATATTGAATGTATCAACGTCATTTGGTAGACTTGGGTTTGTTTTTTTTTCAATTGAATTGGAACGACTTATTGATTAAAGGCAGAGCGTTTCAATAGACTGAAGGCCGTCCTTTGTTGGGTCAGTCCCCACGGGGCTTTGCCTGACTGTGATTAATTGGCCCACCTAGTGGACTGTGGGATTGGTCCCGGATAAAGCAGTCCACTGGCTAGATACGAGTTATCAAAAACTGAACGCCATTGGTTGGCATCTTTGTCGTGTTTCAGCACAACCTTAAATTTTTGCATTTTCTTGTATTGGGAATTAAGAGCGCTGTAACATTTAAATTTTCCCTCTTGTAGTTTTGTCATTGGACTCTCTAACTCTCTATCACGCCTATGTCTTGTTACTAAAATGTTTAACTCGCATCACGCCTATGATTTAATCACTTCAGTTGCTCGATCTCATTAGAGTTGAGCATTTCTAGTCGTTCCTCACTGATAGAAAGTGGAAATTTCTGAAATTCAATGACAGTATAGTGGGAGGTACTTTATTCTGGGGGTGTCTAAACTAGGGCCGTGTGCCCAAAGCTCACTTACAACAGGGTTTGGGAGATGTAATAGGAAGGCAACCTTCCCCGCACTGCAGGTATTTAGTTAGATAATTCATGCATTTCGACAACGTTGTTGAGATAAATGTGGCTTCAATGCTGGAGTTTGAACCCCTGTAAATGTCTTGTGTCTGTCTGCCTTCTGCTGTATTTTAGAGCCCACATGAGACCCCCCTTCAAAGTTAGGGTGTCATTTGCTTTGTGTTATTGATTTGCCCCTGTGGAAGGTGGCATAACTTTGGTTCTTGAAAACTTGCCTCCCAGAGAAGTGCAGATTTTGCCTGGGAAGTGGCAGTGTGACGGTGGAGCTAGGAGGGAATGAAAGAGAAGTCTCACGATGCATAAATTGTGACGGTGCTGGTTCTTTGACGTGCACCACATGTCAAGGCAGTGGTATTCAACCTCGATACCTTGATCGTAGGTATGAGACTTCTAGATTTGGAATTCATCAAGCACATATGATTTACTCTCTATGCCACATTTATTTGGATTAAAGCTCCCACAACTAACTGAAAACTTTGATATTGAAATGTGAATACCGATGACTATTGCTGCAAAACAAAATATACACAGAGCGTGACAGTTTCTTCTGCACGGTCTGCTACTATGATATGGCAAAATCACAAAACACGAGTTTCAGGCTTTTGTACTATGTTTCCGCTGGATGATGCCAAATTGCCAAAAAATGTTTCCTTTTTCTTAATCAATCTATGCTTTTCTGTTGTTGATGCAAGCATGAGTTTATGTTGAACAGAGAATTCAAAGATGATGACTAAAGTTTTTGAAGAAGCTTCAGTGAGAGATCCTGGATTGCCGTTAAGGGTTAATTCAATTCATTTGTTCTGTGTGCACCAAAGAACCAACACAGCTTCTTGAAAACACTCCTGTAACATATATTTTTCTTTGCTTTCCCCTTTCTGATGATGAATTGTTTTTCATGCCTTCATCTGATGTATGATTCTGCTAACAAGTAATACAAGACCTTTCTGTAAGCTACAATATTCTAAGAGCGATTGTTATATGAGAGACAACGCAATGGATCACATGAAAAAAAAAACTGCAATCGATCTGGGAGGTGATTTTTGAGCCTAGAATAGTCATAGCTTCTGATTTCTTCCCTCCTAATGAATCTTGCAGGCCATGCAAATAGCAAGCTTCTCGCTATTTTGTCCATAGAAAGATATTACGCGGATTGCTTTTTGCTCTCTTCTGTGTCTTGTATTTGCGTTGTCCAAGTCCATTTGGCAAACAAGGTGGTAAAATAGAAGAGAATTTCGTGGTTTTTTCTCGCTAATATATTTTTTTCTTTGGTAAGTTGAAGATTTTAGTGAAGCAATGATTCGATACAAAATCCAAGGGGCACAAACAAAAGGATACAAAACCCCAGGCAAAACAAAAGCAGACCTATGGCCAACTCACAGGAAAAGAAACCAAAACAGGGACACAAACAACCAGAAGGATACAGAAAAACTAGCACACCTCAAAGACCCTAAAAGAGATGTTCGGATCCAGAGAGATCAACCTGTTGTCATCAGATTTTCTCAACTTCCTCCAAGAGCTAACGTAGGCTCGAATATCAGCAAGGATCCCATGAATGACTTGTTGAACATCGGAACTTTTATTATGAAACACGCGACCATTCCTTTCCTTCCATAGGAGGTAGATAGCAGCAACACACGATAGCTTAGAAAGGAGATGCTTCAAATTAGAGCCATTTCTATGGCTCCTCAACCACTCGAACAACTCATCCACCAATGAGAGACAGGGTCTGTGAATATTGTTCTGCGGACCTGAGAAGAGAAGGGACAAGAGAAGAAGAGGTAACCATGAGTTCCAACATCTTGGATGCAAAAAAAATAAAAATTCAAAGAATGTGATATAGTCTAGCGTAAGGGACTTCTTTATCTGTACTTGTTTCGGCAGGGGGTCTCTCTAAACACACAAAAACCACCAATAATTTTCTTCTCTCGTAATTTTTCACCAAAATTTATCCCAAAAATGGAATGTGACAATAGTTCTCTTTGTACCAGCCAGGGTGGTAGCCTAGTGGCCCATGGCTCACTTTCACAGGGTTTAGGTGGGCAGGAGGTCATGGGTTCTAGTTATGCTAACGACACCCTCTCAAATTTGGTCCTCTTGCAAAGCTCGGTTGTGGTCCACGAGTTTTTGTTGGGATGGTAGTTGTCATGGCTCTTTGGTTTTTTCTGGGGCCCGACACGGGTCTAAAGTCCCTATGATCACATCTAAGGGAGGGTCGTTATGTCCGGTTGCCCCCTCATCCACCCTTTTTTATTATAATGAACATGAGGGGGCGGAAGCATAGACACATGGTAGAAAAACATGGGAAACAGAGTATTTTGTTTCATAGTGTGAATCGGATTACTTAAAGGAGAAAATGGAAATACTTCAGATGACTAGTATAATGTTAGAATAGGAAAAAACTTCTACCTTGTGTCATAATAATAATAATAATAATAGTTCTCTTTGTCTCCATTAACAAATTTATAGCACCCATAGAAGGATTTCTATTTCTTCAAAAAATTTAGCCCCAAGGGTTTCGATATTTGCCACCAAAAAGAACAAACCGTCGACAGCAGGGTTCGAACCTGCGCGGGCGAAGCCCAACAGATTTCAAGTCTGTCTCCTTAACCACTCGGACATATCGACGCTTGTTGATCAATTGTTCTTTCTTAATTATATAACTCATAAAATTTGAACTATGCAATTCCTTTCCCTCTAGGGTTTAACGTTCGTCCCTTGCCAACCCAAACAGAGAAAGCTAGGGTTTTGTTCATCTTCATCCATAGGAGGAAGAAGCAGCTTAAGAGGAGAGAGAGAGAGAGAGAGAATTAGCTTTTTATTGGGTTTCCAGAGAGAGAGAGAGAATTAAGGGTTTTTATTGGGTATTCAGAAAGAGGGTGGGGATGTTGTACATAATTGGTCTGGGGCTGGGAAACGAGAAAGACATCACCTTGAGAGGTCTTGAAGCAGTGAAGAACTGCAGTAAAGTGTACATAGAGTCCTACACTTCTCTCCTCTCTTTTGGTCTCTCCTCTGATGGCCTCTCCACTCTGGTTCGTACCCACATTCCATCCAACCCCTCCGCCCCCTCCCCCCTTTTTTTTTTCTTTTTCTGCTGAGCAATTTTTAGGAGAAAATCAAAGAAAACAAATGGGTGTTGGTTTTTGATCAATTCATGGTATTGGTATGTGGTCTACTTGGTGTGCAGGAAAAACTGTATGGGAAGCCGGTAACGCTGGCAGATAGAGAAACTGTGGAGGAAAAGGCAGATGCTATATTGGCAGAAGCCCAAGAGTCTGATGTTGCTTTCCTTGTTGTTGGTGATCCTTTTGGGTATTGAACTAGGCTTGTGTTGTTTTTTTGTAATTTTGAGTGTGTAAGTGATATTTGCCCACATGTTACTATTGTGGATGCATTCCTCTTGATTCATGATGCGTTTGGATGGAAAATTTATCTTTTTGGTAGTTTTCCAAATTTTGTTTGTCACGACGATATTTGTCAGACTCATACCATTCACGATTTATGCAAAAACAAATATTTTTTTTTTGGACTGGACATTCACAATGCATGAACTTCTATTCTTTAAGTTATGAAATTTTGACTGAATCGTTTCGATTCCTTATTCCAATTCTCGATCCGAAAAAGATTACCTCCGGAAACTAAATGATGAGATGTTTGGAAGATTACCTCCAAAGGATGGGGTGTTTATCGTTACATTGGTACTCATGCATGACAAATAATTGTGGAAGGGACAAAGAAAGAAAAAGGAAATATTGTCCGAGAACTTGAAATTCTACACATTCGTCCCTATTTTCCTCCACCGGTGGTTTGTTATTGACTTCACTAACTTCCATTTCTCCCTTGCATGTTGGATGCTGATGTTAAACATAGAGCTACAACACACACTGATCTTGTTGTTCGAGCGAAGAAACTAGGGGTGGATGTCAAGGTGGTGCATAATGCATCAGTTATGAATGCAGTTGGAGTTTGTGGTCTACAACTCTACCGCTATGGGGAGACAGTTTCCATACCATTCTTTACGGAAACATGGAGGCCAAGCAGCTTTTATGAGAAGATTCAAAGAAATCGCGCGCTTGGATTGCACACTCTATGCTTATTAGGTAAAATTACTGTTGTTATTTTGTATGGTGATGCTACATGTTACTGTGGTACGTCCCCCTTGTACCGTCAAAAAGAAGACATGGGGCACTTTGATGTTAACCATTATTTTTGCGAAGGTTCTTGCTGCTATAATTAAATTCAAATATTGTGGCTTTCTTAAATCCTTCACATAGATGCCATCGGTGGTTCTGTGAGTCATTACCATCATGCCTGCCATCGGTGGTTCTGTGAGTCATTACCATCATGCCCTCTTTGTCTTTTCCCCGTTTGTATTATATCATTAGAGTTCTCAATGGTTAATGAACTTGATGTATAAGTAAAAACTTGGATATCCAGATCCGAGAATATTTATTATTTAAGTAAGGAAGTAGTATGAGTTTCCTTTTATCGTACTAATTTTGTGATTTATTTGTCTGGCTCCATAGCTTTAGATGTTTTGAAGTTTGGAAGAATGAATACCCGTGTATCTCAGTTTTCCTAAGGTCGTCTAAGGTGGTTGATATTTGGATCCAATACCTTCATTAACTTGGCTGTTTTGAACAAGAAGATTTCATGTCTTTATTTTGTCACTCGATGAGCACTAAATATATATATATTTTCTCTCTGTGGAAAAGAGAGAATGATTTCCTCTTCAGATCTTTGCTGATTTTCTGAGAATGCACTGTTTTCCCTTGATATTTTGTGCCTATGTATAACTTTGCCAATGTCATAAAACACAGATATACGAGTGAAGGAGCCCTCGCTGGAATCTTTATGCAGGTCAGAACTCAGATGGATTGTATGCGTTCTATAAATCTATTAGGATATTCTTTCAAGCTGCATCTCCAACTCCTCCTTTTATTTTTGTCTTGCATTGTCATATGGTTGCCATACGATTTATTGGACTAATTTCTACAACTGATCTGCCCTTGTTACATCTCCAGAGGAAGAAAGGAGTATGAGCCACCAAGGTACATGACGATAGGAACTGCAATTGAGCAGCTCCTGGAGGTGGAACAAATGTGTGGAGAGTCTGGTAGGTCCAACATTGCCCTTTTTTCCCCTTGCTCAATGTTATTTAGCATCTCTTTTCTTCATTTTCCTCTAATTATTCTTTAGTTGGGCTGATTCAATCATTTTATGGAGTAAACTTGCCATATTGATTAAATCGGGCCATAAATCATAATTAAACGAAAGAAGTATTATGCTGTTTTTTTTATGGAATTTTTTTGCTGTTATTTTGGTAGTTTTGATTTACTTATCATACTCATATATTGTCGGTACGCAAAATGCAAGATTTTCCATGGCTACAATATCCTAGTACTACATAAAAAACCCAGGATCCTCAGATTATCATATTCTAAAGGACGTTGTGTCATAGATTGCGCCATGAACATCTGATCGTTTAAAGTAATAGTTTGTTTTGGTGGGCTGGGCTCTGTGCCATTGTTCATGATCCGACATTGGTCAATCTCCTTTTCATTCCATTAAATTCATGTGCCCTGTGTTCTCGCTCAGAATAGAAGCCTCACATCAAATCTGTTACTGTGCGAGGAGTGAGAACAACTGAAGTAGAGCAGGGGAAAAAAGAAAAGAAAAAAGACAGGAAATAATGCTCGACATTCTAGTTTGAGTTTCTTCAAAGATATTGTTTTGTTTAGGTTGTTTAGTGCTGGCAGAAGTCAAGAGTTATAAGATGAATCTTGAAAATCGTTTTTGTGGCTTGCAGCATACAATGAAGACACTCTTTGTGTTGGTTTTGCCCGATTGGGAAGCGAAGATCAGATGGTTGTTGCCGGATCGATGAAGCAACTGCTCACTATTGATTTTGGGGCACCTTTACATTGTCTTGTTATAGTAGGTGAAACTCATCCGGTGGAAGAAGAAATGCTGGGTTTTTTTACACTTGGAGGAGGAAACTAGTCAAGGACTGCATTGTTTTCTGTCCGACAGCGATTGACTTCTTCATAACTTTATTGTTGTATTGTTTTCCCTTGTCGAAAATCGATTCATTTTTTCTCCGCGTATGTATGAATGACTAGTTTCCTGATATTCCAGTGTCCCCCAAAGATTTGTTATCGTTCTAGCATTATGGTTTGAAATCGAATTTTTAGTCAATAATACATCCTTTCTTTGAATCGTGTAAATGATCGAACTTAAAATATTAACCAAGTGTCAGCTAAATTGCACCCTTATAAATCGCATAGCTGACCGGTCATAAAAGGTACATGTATAAAACCACTCCAGCAATTTATACAAAACGAAGAACTCCAGTGCATGTGTGCTATTAGATTATGTACACTTCAAAATGCAAAGAGAAAAGGAAGACAATAACATTCTCAGTCAAAGTTACAAAACTCTGATCACGAGTAACGGACAACCGGCAACCTATTTTAGTTTCAAAAAATTGTAGGATCATGCACAAATTTGCATAAAAAGCAATCTGCTGCTGTGAGCTCTATCCTCTAGATCAGCAATTTACCAAAGCAAGTTCAGAAAAATTTACAAAAAAGAAGCAGCAGCAAAACTTTAGTACTAGACGGATATCTTTACACTATAAAGTAAGCTCAAGTTGTCAGCTTCAGTTAAGAGATGGCGGCAGTGCCACATTTTCCCTGCAACCATGTCAACCTAACCTTGTTGCTTTTAAGACAAATAAATGTCTCTCTTAGATTAGGGTCCTCGAACAGGTCCAAGGCAGCAAAATAGAGACGGCCATCGATTCCTTCCATTGTTTCAATCTCATCCAAGGCTTCTATGCAATTAGTTATCTTAAATCTATCATCTTGCTTGGATATTGCAGCTGCCCTCAACTTTGAAGCAGCAACCATCTCTAACATTGCTCCTGCCATGGCTTCATTCAGTTCTTGATCCCTCTTGGTTTGTCCAGAAGCAGGGCCTGCCTCTTCAGAATGCTTCCTCTTTCTCTCACCTACGTTCTTGCTTGATTTTTGCGCTGATGGAGCATTTCCTTTTGTGAACTTTGCGGATGATGGAGTTTTAGCTTGTGGGGTCCCACTATCCGGACACGAAATAAACTTTTCAGGATCTTCTGTTCCAATAGACTTGTCGAATTCTTCATAGTGACTTGATTGGGCATATTTTCCGTCAGCTCCTGTGTCTGCAAATATCGTGCATAGTTGCTCATAGATGGGACAATCCTTGGTCTTGGTGGTCTCCGGCTTAGGTTGCACCTGCTAACTTCAAGTTTGTCAGAAAATGACATGAATGTCATTTATCTAAGGATGAATTGGTGAAAGGAAATTTACCCCTATGTCCTCCTCCCAAAGGTCAAATGCAATGCAACAAGAATCGTCCATAACAAAGTCGGTTTGATCAAAAGTAGACTTCACGCTATAGTAACGCGTCCGAAGAACATCCAGATGCTTCCTCAATTGATTGTTATTGAATTTGAGATCTGTTTGTTTATTGAATTCGTCCCGAATGAGGTTCCAGGTTTTCTTGTCAAAGACATTGTTTGGTCTATTCCCCAGTTGGATCTGTTCGACAACCAAGTCTGCAAATATCTTATCAAGGGATGCTGTCCATCTAGTCCTTAAACGTTCTTGCCTGGGTTGGCGTTCATAGACTTCAGGATCCATCTACATCAACAATAAAATGGTTAGAGAAGAAGGGAAACAATTCTGAAAGGAGAGAGAACCACAACAGAGCATGGTCTCTATTTAAAGATTAAATGGGCCCTCTATTTCCAAATCCAGAGCACCAAGTAAGAATTACAACAAAAAGAGCAAAAAATTACCTCTTTAAGAAAATAATTTTCAAGAGTTATGACTGCCAGTAGCAGGAAGGTTACACATTTGAGTTTTATATAGGCCCTTGTGTGATCTATATCATCACATTGAACATATCCAATGACCACTGTTCATGCACATTTTAGTGAAAGGAGGAGACAATGAAATACCTAAACAAACAAAACTACCTGATTGCCAGTCACAAAGCCTTGTTTGGAATTTACACTCACAAATGCAAAATAAATCAACTAGACTGACAAAATACAACATTCAACACATGTAATGGGCCAAATGAAAATTTTGGCCGAGGATTTAGCTTCAAGCATGACGGACACATACTTTATTATGGCAAAATGGCAACCCCGTTGTTTGTTTTTTTCCTCTGTGTTTGAGTTTGGGTTAAGCTAGCTGATTGAAAAGTTAAACTAACATAGGTATGCAATAGACTACTAAAATACAAGCTCTTTATCACCAGTAGAACAACTGCGTCGAAAGATCTATAAAATATCGTCCAGCCCAAAAGATCAAACTCTCATACAGCTTGGTGACATTAGTATATACACCATACATTTGGATAAATGACCAAGTATAGGACAAACTAACGAATGAAGCTCATACACGTAGGAGATGTATAGCTTTTCCATCTAGCAGCATGTTAGAATATTGTTTTAGGAGTATTTCTGAACAATACTAGCAGACTAGCAGTATGTTAAGGACTTCATGGGATGGCAATAAGCAAAACAGAATGCTACGATTTTATGACAATTGAATCCATTGGATGAGACAATAACATCAGACACGGCTCCACAAGGGTCATTAACATTGCTTTCACAAAACTTATTGAGATAAGGCATAAACGGGGCAGAGTTCCCTCATAAGAAAGTCACAAACCCATTGAAAACCATGTTAATATTAAGATATAGGTCCAACACATTGTCGTTGTACAGAACATGGGAAATGAAAGGGAAATGGAACCATGAAACGTGGTCCAAGAATACAATTGGGAAAGGCAAATGCTATTGAACCGTGTGTATTGCAGGATTCGCTAACACTTCCTATGCAGAAACACATATCTAGACATAGAATTCTTCACCTAAACTACTGGAAATATGAATGATTTGACCTATATCTGTGCAAAACTAGTGAATGAGAACACATAGCGAGTCAGGGACTTGTCTCGTATACAGGAAATGTGTTTTCAGTTCTGTGAAATACAACAGTACTATGAGAAACAAGCATTCAAGTTCCATCATAGAACAAACAAGACGATCTCTTAGCATCTTGGAATGTGTAAAAAGGAGACTTCTGATTTGGAATATGTACACAATACAAACTGGGTTTCAAGTCACTTAACCAAGAGTGTAACAGATATCCACACACATCGCAGAGGATGCAGAGGCAGCGGTACCGGTACTAACCTCTAAAGTCAAAACCCTAAAAAAGGATTTTGGCATTTCATTTTGAAGAGAACAGATACATTAAAAAAAGAACAGACACGTTATAAAGTGAGGATTTTTATGGTTGTCGAATTCGAAAGACCAAGAAAATTAAAAAATTTGAGGGTTCGACTCAAAATTATGTCATCAACAAGAAAATTAAGCATTATGCGCAAATTTCTAAATGACAAAAGTGTTATTGCAAAACGGAAACTATATCATAATCAGTGCCGGCGCTAGAACAAAACCCATAATACCACCGCTTCAGGCTCCCTAAAAAACGCTAAGAAAGAAGGACATTCAATTTAGTTGGCTCAAGAGTGCACCTAAATTAAGAAGAAAAACAAAGATTTCAAACCCAGGAAAAAAACAACAAACGGAGAGAGAGAGAGAGAGAGAGAGGTACCTGTTCTGATCGACGCCAGAGCCGGCGATCGTCGCCGGAGCTTTGTTCAAGATTGAAGGTTAAGATTTTAGGGTGGTTCTGATTAATTTAGGGTTAGACAAAAGTAAACGTACAGTATATGCTTATGTTCACAAATTTTACCCTGCAACTTTTAAATTATACAGATTGACCCGTAAAAAACAAAAACTCAATTTAGGCCCGCATGTTGAAGACATGTCCCATCCCATCCCAGCCACAGCGCGCGCGCGCTCTCTCTCTCTCTTGTATAGTAGGAGTATTAAATATCGAGTATTTGGGTCAGTTTACACAATGCGACACATTTTAATAGACTAATTCCATCGATCACTAGAGAGGGATTCAATTCAAATTGATGCAAAGCCCCTTGTAAATTGACCTTGTAAAAGTTGATAGTACTTAGAGCCCGTTCCACAACACATTCTTAAAAAAATAAATACTTATTTTACATTTTCAAACTAAAAAATAATGTAAATGAAAAATAATTTTTAAATTTTTTTATACCATTCAAAAGATCTCAATGAGATCTATCAAACAAGATCCATATTGCTAAAAAAATTATTTGTGTAAACATATTATTTTTAAGCTTAAAATTGTCTTTTTAAAAAATAAGCACTTAAAATGAGTTTTGGAATGGGAGCATCCACAGTGGAATAACCAAAAGTCAATAATCAAAAGTTGCCACATCATCTTTTGGTTATGCATTTAGGGTTTGTTTGGATGCGGGAAAAAAATTAGTGGTATTAGTTAATAAGGGGGGATAAAATAATATGAGGTATTAATTAATAAGGGAAGACCTACATTGATGTGATGTAGGGATGATTAAATAGTAGGTTATTTGGATGATATATTAAAGAAGGGGGATTAAATAATACTTCGTTTGGATGGAGGATTAATAGGGGGTATAAGGAAGGGTGTATGACATAAAAAACTGTCAAATGACCATTTTGCCCTTGTGCAGTCCCTAAATTAATTATGTATTACGTTTTACATGTAATTGCAAATTTAATTATTCTTTCACAATTTAAGCCGTAATATTTATTTCTACTAACAAATTAACGAATTTAGTATTATTATTAAACAATTTTTTTGCTAAAATTTGATTTTTTTAAAAAAAAATTAAGTGTTCCAAATTTCAATTCATTTGAACCTTTGGAAAGATTTTAGTTTTCTGATCATTTTATCCTAAATGGTCATAATTAAATTTTAACTATAGGGCTCTCGTTGATTAACCCTAAGAAAGTCGTAGAATTAAATATCTTTTAGGGCAAATCAACGAGAGTCATATAGTCAAAATTTAATTATAAACATTTAGGATAAAATGATCAGAAAACTAAAATCTTTCCACCGGTTCAAAATGGATTTAAAATTGGAACACTTATTTTTTTTACACAATTTATATCTTATTTTTTTGATCATTTTATCTTAGATGGTTGAATGGAGAGCAGAAGTTGGTTGAATGGTGAATGAAAAAAGGGGATAACAAAGGGCATTTTCGTCCACAAAACGCCCCTCCACAAGGGGATTATTTTTGGGGACCTCAAGAGGAGCCCAAAAATAAGACCCTACAATCTCTTCAACTGGGGAAAACTAAAAGGGGGTGAAAAATAATAAGGGAGCAAATTGGGTTGCCAAACGGGGGAAATCAAGTGGACCCCTCCCCATATACCCCTTCTAATTTTTGCCCTCCTCTTTTTACTTCATCCAAGCAGGGTCTTAAGGGTTGCTAAAGTTAGCAATGTAAAGGTTCACAATGGTACAATCAAATTTGAATGACCAAAATTTGCCACATTACATTTTCAATTTATAAAAATCTAAAAATTGTGAATATAGAAAACAATTTTTTAAAAATAGGTTTCAAACTAATAAAAATAAGTTATTAGAAAAAGAGAAAATAGTTTTTTGAAAACTTTGATTTAAAAAAAAAACAGTTTTTGGGATAAAGTTAAAAAAAACAAATTTTGAATAAAAAATAGTTTTTGGAAATTTTTTTTTTTTTTAAAGAATAGTATTTGAAAAAAAAACTGGTTTTGCAAAAATAAAATAAAATAAAATAAAGTTTTGAAATTTTTTTTTTAAAAAGTATTTTTCTTAGAAATATGTTGAAAATGGAAGAGAGAGAATGTTTTTGTGTAATGATGGTGTACTTGATTGAGAAAAGATAGAGACAATTAAATTTAATTATTGACAAAAAGTTGTTAGTTTTGATTATTCAAAGGCTAAAATTTGATCAGTTGCTAAGAGGTTACTAAATTTGATTATTCCATTGTAAGCTCTCTTTTGAACAAATGTTGCAAATCTTAGCAACATTTTAATTTTGATTATACTATTGTGGATGCTTTTAGAAGATTTCAACCATGAAACCTAAGAGGGCATAAACTCCTAAGTTCCAGGTCGTGATTACAAGGCCAACCAATTGGGGTTTCCCTACAGTATCTCATGATGTCCTTACCCAAATTTCTAATCTAATTTGAGCCAAAATCTGAATGAAAGCTTTTAAACACTTCAATGGACAACATAAATATGACTAAATGGTATACTAATGACATATTTATATATTTGTGAGGAAGGAAATAATCTTGTAAAGTCAATTCCCCGTTCTCTTTCTTGAACTTAATTTAAATTTGGAAGTTTTATTCTTATTTGAATTTTTTTCGTATTTGTTAGTTTTGCGCCAAATTTTTATGGGTTATTGAATCCGTTTTGATGAGAGGAATCGGAAAAGTAATTTATTTTTTTTACTTTTACCCAAGTATTTTGAGAAATAACCATTTTTAGCACAAAAAAAAAGACATTTTAGAGCTAAAAAATGGTTATTTCTCTAAATAGTTGGGTAAAAGTAAAAAAATTTACTTTTCTGATTTCTCTTGTTAAGACGAATCAAAAACCCACAAAAATTTGGCGTAAAACTAATAAATATGAAAAAAAATTCAAATAAAGACTAAACTGTCAGATTTAAATTAAATTAAAGTTAAGTTGAAAAGAACGGGGCCGTATATAAGTTTTAACTACTTTGAATCAATGACCGAAGTGCCTTCTAGAAGGTTTTACCCATATTTTGATTTTGATTAAAAATTGTTGCTTATACAAAAAAAAAGAGAGAGAAAATGATGGTTATATTCTCAAGATTGATTTTTACAAAAAAAGTGGACGAAAATCACCGGAAGGAGAGATTATATTACACGTCTTTACTAATGCCTCGGCCTTGCAGAGGGGCCGATACCATGTGAAAACTTTATAACCAACTCAAGTTTCAATTGGCAATGTATGAAGAGATCACGCGTTGGCTGCATTTTGAGGGTCATGCTCTGATACCATGTTAAAGCATCTAACTTCAAACCAATTGGTAAAGAGTGGAGAGGCCACTCAAGTTCATACACTAGTTTTGGAGGAGATAATTAACCGATGTGGAACAAATTTCAACACAGCCCTTCATTTCAAAATGGACTGCTCGGATCAAATATGCGCGCATGCAAATCTGACTCTTCCATTACTTGCTCGGTTAAAATCCGAGGTGTTAATTAGCGAAATGAACAGCCGATCTATACCACTCTACCGAGAGATACTTGGCAGCATCTCCCATTCCCATCAAAAAACACAAGCAAATGCAGCTAAAAAGTAAAAACACGAAAAGGAAGAAAAGGAAAGAAAGTAACGGAGAAGTAATGAATCATGAGAATTCGAGAATTGTTTGTCACGCTACCTTGAATTTTCTGAAATTCTATAAGATTACCATATTACCCCTGGCCAAGCCACTGGCGACTGACAAGTATGTAATTGCAGGTGGTGGGTAAGTGAAAGTTTATGGATGAGTGGTCTCAATCCCAACCAATACCAATTCGTCGGTGGGAACACTGGGAAGCGTCTGGTTCACTCAAACTTGCACAGTCCCAAAGGTGATTCACCAATTACTGTTTTTCTAGACCACCAGCACAGTTGAAACATTATTGATTGCTTCCGAAACACCGTCGTGTGGTGCCTTAACGCTACACCAAACAATTATTCACAATTGAAAGTATAAGTCCGACATGAATGTATGTAGTATCTAATAGCGTTATGGCACCACGTAATGGTGTCATTAGATCACTATAGTTATAGAAAGAGAGGAGCTCCCCTACGTACTCAGTTACTAACTACAATAATATCCGTGCACTCCATCATAAGCCTGCAACTATGGTCCAATCGTTCATGGCGTAGGTTTAGAAGAATGCTAGGTAGAATTATTTTGATTGAATATTTGATTTATAGTATCAATTATTTTGTGGAATGTACTTGATAAATATGTATGTGTCTTTTAATTTAGCCTGGTCACTTTATCAAACAAAATTTAATTGGCCAACGTACTCAATTGATGTTCGCTCATCTTCTAAAGATTAGTAAATGATTTAGATAAAATGTCACATAGATGGGTGTTGTAGGGTTAAAACATTAAGTGCACACAATTTCATAACTCCGTGTATGAACTCCATATCAATGTATGGTGCCGTTAGATCATCGAGTGCTTTATGAGTACTGAATAATCACTTATTTGAAAGAGAGCCAATCCACATCCAAAAAAGAAAAAGAAAAATGCTAATAATAGTTCAATGAGCTGTCAATGAGGTAGAAAAAAGAAAAAAAGACACAATTTTCTATTTAAAAGTGCATCAAAAACTATACTACTGTTTTTGGTTTCTTGCCTTTTTGACACACAAATGGACTGTCAAATAGCATAACCGGGAAAAAAAGAAGCAGCAGCAAATCCCAAAAGAGAGAAATTTCGGATTGCCTAGTGGAGGTTCTTGGCAACGTAATGTTAAGCGGTTGATCCGACTGTTCATCTCGATACGAAATTTCAATTGTTTATTGTTAGAATTAAGATCTGAGCAGTAACCGTCGATTATCTAGATAAACGGCCAAATCAGCCGCTCAACACCGCAGCCCAGCATCCGTGGTTCGAGAATTTCACCAAAGGGGCGGAATTTTTGCTTATTATCCCACATTACCAGAGTCAAGATTGTGGTCTCCCCGCACGAATCTCCGAATTGACTACTGCCCTCGGACAATCATTGGCCCACACTTAAAACGACAACAAACCATCCAAAACCCAGAAAATCTAACAAAACCCAAAACAAATCCACGAAATCCAGAGGGCATTCCCGTCTTTTCAACCAAAAGTACGGCAGGCTTCCCGTTTGTCGGTGGTTTTTTTCACCACCTTCATTATCCACCACATTCAAAGACGAACAACCCATCCATCCCTCTGCTTCAATCAAACCGAGGCCAATCCCAATTCGCATTGTCCCGTATCCCACTCTTTTCTTCCACATTTACCCCTCTCTGTTTCAAAATTCCGATTAATTTCTGCTGAAATTGGAAAATGGGGGAGCGTTCGAGGAAGAAAGGGTTCTGTGGGTGGTTCCTTGTGTTGTTAGTTGCAGCTGTAATCGCCATTGCCGTTGTGATTACAGTGAAAAAGAGGAGCCAGAAATCTGAGCCCGAGTTGGGACCTGTTCCTGGGCCTCCTGGCCAAGTTCAGAAGAAATATGGCGATGCTCTGAAAATTGCAATGCAGTTCTTTGACGTGCAGAAATGTATGATTTTCTCCCCTAACGATATCCCATTTCTTGTATTTGCGTTTCTGATTCATTTGGCGTTGCTGGTTTTGGTGAATTCATGATCAATTGCTCGTCATTGCGAATTTTGTTTTTTCGCTTTTCCCCTGTTTCAATTTTACTTGTTGATTTGGAAATTCTCTGATTTTTTTATTTATGAAAATGTACGTAGAGGAGGTGAATTTATTGGTTCTTTTCATTTTGTGATCTGTGCTCTGGCACTTCCTCTAATGTTGGATTGTGGATCAAAGGAAATCTGAAAAATATTTTGAAAAACTGATTATGAGGAGCTCTGTTTTAATGGCTTTTGAAGATGGATTCATGAATACCTGAAAGTACCTCAAGCCATATGTGTTGATTATTTTTTGGCGTGGTCAATGTTCTCAACGAGCTCTATTAAGTAAACGGTTCCGATCCGGACTGGACTGGTTGGAAGAAACTGGATGGGATACGACCCCTCTGCTCATGTATCTTATAGTTTGTCAGTCCTCCATGGAAACATACTAGAGCAAGATGACGAATCTGGAAGGAGGGCCTCTATTACATCAGCAAAAAAGTTCTCAGATTACGAATCCCCTTACAACGCCTTTATTACCTCAGCAAAAGGTTCACAGATTACGGATCTCTTTGTAGAGATTTGGAAAGAGCCCGTCGTGCCCTAGCTTGGGTAGCTCATGTGGACTGCGACATTAACATTACATGTTGAACTTCACTACCATGCTCATTGCAAGGATAGATCCTTTGTAGTACATATTTTATAAACCATTTGTTAGATAACATAGTCTCACATTGGTTGGATATCAGACGGGTGATCGCTTAATGTGATGTACACCTAATAGTTTAAGTTTTGAGTTTGATCTAAAGGTTTCAAATGGTATCAAAACTGGTCTCATTTCTTCTCACAATTCACACATCACAGTAATAGAGGCAAGTTAGGCAACAAAAAGTTGCACGATAGTCAACTGAAAGATAGGGTACCGTTACAGACTTCAAAAGGACTACACATGAATACATGAGAAAAGGGTGTAAGATAACAGTCTGACATCGATTAGTTATGAAATGGGTGATCACCTAACATAATGACGCAAAATCTTATAGCGGGGGACCAAATCACTTGTATTCATGTATTAACAACAAAATATCATTCTTATATAATAATAACATAATTTTGGGGGCACATTTCTTCATAATGGATTCCTGATTATGGGTTCAAATGTTAATTTGGGTTTTTTTTCAGCTGGTAAGTTGGTAGATAACAAGATATCATGGAGAGGCGATTCGGCGCTTAAAGATGGTAGTGAAGCAAAGTTGGATCTTTCGAAAGGAATGTATGATGCTGGGGATCATATAAAGTTTGGATTTCCATTGGCTTTCACAGCCACAGTGTTGTCATGGGCAATTCTTGAGTATGGGGATCAGATGCAAACTGTTGATCAGTTGGAACCTGCTCAAGACTCTCTTAAGTGGATCACTGACTACCTTATTGAAGCTCATCCTTCAGAGAATGTGCTCTATATTCAGGTCACTTTGATCTCTATTTCTATAAACTGCTCTTATCTATTTGTAACCCTACATCCGTTTGACTGTACTCCTTGACAGTCATGTTTTATTAGTTTATTACTCCCTCCGTCCCGGTTTGTTTGTCCCTTTTCACTATTTGGGACTTCTTACAAAATTGTCTATATGTTTTAATTTATAATGTTTTTTATATACAATATGGATCTTGTTTAATAGATCTCAATTAGATCTAAAATATGATGTTTTCGAAATTCTGTAAAACATTATAGATTGTGAGATATAGACAATTTTTTAAAATGCACGTATGTCGAAATTGGACAAACAAACCGGGACGGAGGGAGTATCACTGTCTAACATGGACATGGACGAGAGACTCTGATGCCATGCAGACATGCTGGTTTTTCATAAATTAGTTCATAGATACGTACAGTAGAAGTTATGCCTATGTTATAGGTTTGTTACGAATTCAGATCGAAATCAGAATATTATTTCTATTGAATAAGGATAAAAAACTGAAAACATCTACATGAGCATATAAATCAACAGTTAATAAAGAAGTAATCATGAATTAAGCATCTTATGAAATTTTGGCTCTAATACCATAGTCATTTTGACCTCCCTGAACATATGATTGGCACGTGTCGGACATGGCAATGAAAGGCCGGTTGATGTTTCCATGCTTCTTAGTTCGAAAGGTCACATTGCTAGATTCTAAAGATTCTAACTTGCAAAATGTATACTAAAATTGCCTGTGATTTATGAGGATTGCATGTCAGGAACCCTTGAAAGTGTATAGATAGTTCTATTGTTTTGAGTTTTGTAAATTTGTAAGAAATCCAATTTCTTTTGCGTGGACATGAAATACATAAGATGGGAAATGTGTAATAAATACAATGGAAGTTCTCGGTTCTGCCTGTTTGATAGATTTTTCACCAGTGAATTTAGTGCTCAAAACATCCTAGTAAGAGCTAAGTTAGGCCAATAAATTCACATTTTTACCATTTTTTAAACTCTTATTCAGGTTGGTGACCCTGACACAGACCATGGATGTTGGGAAAGACCTGAGGCCATGACAGAGAAAAGGCCTCTCATACAAGTAAACACTTCTTCTCCTGGAACTGAAGTTGCTGCTGAAACTGCAGCAGCAATGGCATCGGCATCCCTGGTTTTCAAGTCCTCCGACTCCACCTATTCAAGCACCCTTCTCAAGCATGCAAAACAACTGTTTACTTTTGCCGACAAACACAGAGTTTCTTACAGTGAGAGCATTCCTGAGGTCCAGACGTATTACAATTCAACAGGTTATGAAGATGAGCTATTGTGGGCAGCTAGCTGGCTTTATCATGCTACCGGGGATAAATCGTATTTTGAGTATGTTACTGGGGAAAATGGTAATGATTTTGCTGAGTTTGGAAGTCCATCTTGGTTTAGTTGGGATAACAAACTTGCTGGAACTCAGGTATATGTTCATATATCATAAAACATTGATTTTAAAGCCTATCTAAGTATACTTTGTTAAAGCATGTTAGATTATTTTTGACCTCAAATATACTTTATTTGATGTAATTTTTACGTTCTTCCATTGTGATTTGAGGCCATGTAGAACATGATTGTTCAAGAAAAGTTTTTGAATCGAATATATGCAATCGAGAACATATTTAGGCTCCATTAGAATAGACGTTGATTTTAGACGAAAGGGATTTACTGTCCAATTTTAAAAAAAAAACAACTATTGAATATCCAGTTATGCAATTTAGAATTGGCATACACATTGCTTTTGGACTGAGTAACCACTTATGCGACTTTGATACAGGTATTGTTGTCCCGAGTAAGTTTTTTCAGTGAGAAAGACACCTCTAACTCAGCTAGCCTCAACAAGTACAGAAAAACTGCTGAGGCTGTCATGTGTGGGCTCCTGCCAAAATCTCCATCAGCCACAAAAAGCAGAACAGATAGTAAGCTCATTTTTTCCCTGATACTATTTGAGTAATTGTGCTTAACGTCTTCCCTTCTCATTGCTCTTTCTGTTATTTTGAAAAACCTGTAGAGGTACTCAAATTGGATCAACGGTCGATTTCCATGTTTTAAACTCTGGTTGATTGGAATGGACCGTTACTAACGGTTTCACTTAGAAGTGGAAATTAGTCTGAGTTGTGGGAGAAAACCAATTGGATGATCTTACTTGAGCATTGCAGGATCATTTTTATCAATTCACAGATACATGCCATCGGTGGACTAATCCATCCATATCTAGTGTGTCACATAATCCCATTTTATATAATGGACCATTAAATTGTGGTAATATCAATTGTCAAGCCAAGGGTCATCATATAAAGCCTTATAGGGGCATGAGGTTTATCCAATGTTGACATTAACTAAATTACTTAGGTTTAGTCCTGGAATCTTCATGACTCACCACCATAATCTGTTGATGCAGATGGCTTGATATGGGTCAGCGAATGGAACGCGTTACAGCATCCGGTGGCTTCCGCATTCTTAGCTGTAATTTACAGTGATTATATGCTCACGTCTCGTACTGCAAAACTATCTTGCAGTGGAGAATCCTATGGACCATCAGATATTCGAAAATTTGCCATTTCGCAGGTGTGCTTTGTGTCTCCATTTACCCTGTTTTTTTGGATCCCCGATGTGTGTATTAGGGACTTGTGGTGGGTAAAATAAAATGAAATGGACTCATGGATATACGTTTTTTGCCCCCTCTCTTTTTGCTTTGCTTTACCTTTCTCTTCGTAACGACCCCACAAAATCCAAGATCCAAACGTAGCCTTCTAACATTGCTTCGTCTTTTTCTAGGTTGATTATGTCTTGGGCGATAATCCGTTGAAGATGAGTTATCTTGTGGGATACGGGGATAAATACCCAGAATATGTACACCATAGGGGAGCCTCAATTCCAGAAGATGCAACCACAGGTTGTAAAACCGGTTGGAAGTGGCTCGACTCAACTGACCCGAACCCAAACGTTGCAGTTGGAGCAGTTGTGGGTGGCCCTTTCCTAAACGAGACATATGTTGATTCGCGGAACAATTCAATGCAGGCGGAACCAACCACGTATAACAGTGCGGTTATGGTTGGCCTTCTTTCTGGTTTGATCACCACCTCCTCAGTGGTTCAATCTTTCACCTAAGGTGGCCTTAAAAAACGACACGGTTGATTGTATCGTATTGTATATGCAGTAATACGCACTATCTCTTCTTGTTGTGAGGTTGCATTGGAATGGTTTGATTGACACAGTGAATTGGTAATTTGTATCTCCATTTATTGTAGAGTGTGTTCGTTAATGAAATCTTGTTGGAATGTTTCAAATCCCAAATTAATTAAAAGTTTTGCGCTGGTTGTTTGCCTCTGGATTACCGAAGTGCTAGCTGGTGCTAGCTGATTTTTCTCTCTGCCAGGTGCGACCTTCCATCTTCTTGCTGGGAACATGTACTTGGTTTTAATGCATGGGTTGGTGGGTGTATATAATGGAATGTGAGAAATGGTTTTTCGGCAGTGAGAGAGAGGTGTAAAAACAGTGTGTGTCCAAGTGTAAAAGTCAAGTCTTGTACTTAGTATGAGAGTGAGTTCTTGGTGAGAGTGGGTGTATAAGGGGTTGGGTTTGGGTTTTTAAACTCGGGTGTTCTCTTGTACTAATTCTCTCATAGTGAAAGAATGGGATCCTCTCTGTGGAGTTGGCGTGTTATTGCCGAACCCAGTAATTCTTGCGTGTCTCTTTCTATTTTATTTTTCATCGTACTTCCATTAGTTGTAATTGTGGTTGTGTTTCGAATCTCGGTTCTTGGGTGCTTCCGCGTTTAATCCCAACAAATCTATGTGTCATTTCTTTTGTATAGCAGCGAATCCAGTGATATCGCTAATCGATGCTTATTAATCAGCAAAGCTTGAGAATGTAAATGGAATCAAGGAGGAGTAAAGTCAAAGGTGTAACGTGTTGGGAAACCGGAGCCTCGCGCTCAACTCACAACAAACAAAAAATACTTTAGGATCGTGGGATAAAACAGAACACACAGATATACGAGGTTCGGCATTTTGCCTACGTCCCCGGGAGCCACACCAGTCTACTATGAACAAAGAAAACTAAAGATTACAAATCTTCTCTTTCCTCTCTGAGAAAAGTTTCTCTTGCACACTCTCTCTTTAGAATTCTCTCTCTGTATAGCAAAAACAGTCTCTCGCTTTTTCTGCTTGCTCCAACAACTAATATTTATAGGTAAACCCTAAGTGATAGCTCGACCCATCCAACTAACTTGGGCTGCGGCCCACGGCCCATCTCAGCCGCAAGCCTGTTTGTCGCGCGCTACCTGTCGCAAGCCTGACCGTATGCCTACCTGTCGCGGAACTCTCCGCGCTGGTCACGGACCTTTGTTGCTAAACTCTGTTGCTGAAAGTTGTCTGCATCCCCAACATAACGATGGTGTGCTTTGCAGTGGCATCACTGTGTGAGAGCGAAAGGGTGTACGGGCGCTTTTAGGTGCACTTTGGGCTTCACTTCGATTTGCTCCGTTTGTTTCAGATTCAATAAACCGGTGCCAAAAGTTGGACCGAAAAAGTGTTCCAAAACCTATTTTGGACACCGTTTTCTGTGGTGCCTCTCGTCTTCCTCTTACCATTTTTTTGGCATTGTCCAGTTTTTCGTAAACAAGTGTTCTAGGTCCAGTCAGAGCGTACCTACTATGAACTATGCTCCATTGATTTAGATGCATTGGATACAGCATTCCTATAACATGCACGCCTTACAGAGGATCAGGACATCAAGAATAGGAGAACTATATCCTGGAAATAAACACTGAAATCTCCAAAAATAACCCAGGACTACATGAAACAGAATACACACGACAATGGCATACCCGGCTAGCCTACAGAGCGATGACTTGCACAAGCTGATAAGGGGACGTTGCCATTTCTTGACATTACTATCCCCATTCAACACGGACGTGAGAGAGATCATCGCAAAAGCAAACACGCTCGGAGCAACCCAGAAAGCAGCACGAACTGCCTGTTTCTGATCAGTCACTTTCTTATGATGATAGATGTGAGGTGGGCTGAGAAAAAAGTTATTACTACACATGTTGCATAATTGAACATGAGTCCCACATGGTCAGTATCACGACAGTGTTAACCCGAAACTGGAAGGCATTGCCAACAAAAAAACAAACACAAAGGCTAATTACAAAAAAAACATGCTTTTCTTTTGTCCCCACCTCTTTTCGGTCCAAACAGAAACTTCTAAAAAGGCATGTGCAATGCCCACATCAGCACATGCGCCACTTTGAAAATACGTGCGCCACTTTACTAGGAGTAGTACACACTGTCCCCATGGCCTTATCTACCACCTGAAATCCTCTGAAAAAATTGTGTACCTCTTTACGAGATGTTTTGGGTTGTCAGATTGTGTGAGTTTTTTTTTTTTGTTTCAAAAATTTTATGCGATGCAATGGCCGAAAACGCACCGGTATAGAGGTACAGAGAATTTTGGTACTGAGGATTGGATTCCCTTATCTACAAGAATTGAGCTCTGGTCGGGATTTTTATGGTCTAGTCCCGTCCAGTTTTACAATTTTGTGAGCGTATTCTGATTCAAAAATGATCAGCACCGTTCAATGTAGACCTCACTAAAAAGATCATCCTGATGTAAGAATAAGTTAAGTAGTTAATCACATAGTTGCGTGATTACGTCAGTAGTAAAACTAATAGTCATATAATAGTACTGGTAATAGTAATATAATAGAACTTGTAATGGTAACTGTAACGGTAACATCAATAGGAATAGGAATAACTACTATATGATCAATATTGCTTAGGAAGATTTCAAATATAAAGGCTATCCTAACCCAATCTGACTCTTTTTTGCTCAATTTTGCGTTACTTTATTGAGGGTTATGAGGTAATAATATTAGTCTGTCTAGTTATGACTTTGCTTGGCACGGTGGAGATGAAGATTATCGTAACAGGATCTCACTCTTTTCCATTTGAGCTGAGGCATAGCTCAGCCTTTTCCCTCAAGTGTACAGTTGACCAATGGGCTCATAGGGTGGTTCTTGTAAGTGCTTGTGGCGGATAGTTGCATAGCTAAACTTAAACAGAGCTGTATTGGTGCTTGAGCAAATGTAAGCCAAAACTCAGAAATTGGCCCAGCTTTTGTTTTCTAGCCTTCTAGGTTTCTCATTAGTCATTGAATTTTATCTGGCAAGTGTTTCGACGTTCTTATGAAAACTTAGCCTTGTGTACAATAGTACAATCATTGCCTATGAACATTGTTGTACGAGGACACTTATTGGGTTGTAGACGTTTGTATATCTGTACTAAGTATGCAAGATAACTATGGCATTGTATACTTTCTGGTTTCTACTTCTAAGGGTGTGCTTGTTTTCTGATGGTTTACACTAATAATCATTTTAACGCAGTCCATTGATATTTAGCCTGAAACCATAATGGTGCATGGGCGAAATTAAGATTCAAAGTAGGATTTGTTTAAGTTGCGTCCTTTAGTGAACTTTGATTTAGCAGATTAAGAATTATGAGTTTTAACCTCTAATTTGGAGGTTAATTCCGCAGAGTTAAGTTCCACAGATCGCTTTGTCGACTAAGAAAGTGTATAATGTTGATATACAATGCCAGAATAAGTGTAATCAAACATAGTTTGACATATGAACAGATCACTTTTGTACAAGAAAAAAATGAGCAAGTTAGAATTCACCCCAAATTTAGCCCCTAGCACAAACGAACCGAGCTGCTCGCAACCAATTCGAGGCTTGGCTTGGTTCGACTCGTTTAGTAATCGAGCTTCGAGCCGAGCTCAAGCTCAAGTTTTAGACTTGTGAGCTCAAAACCCCAAACCTCAGCTCATTTGGATAGAATCGATTCATTTAAAGGGGGTTGTTTAGTAAATGAATGGAGCTCAACTCGTAAAAGGCTCAACTCGTGTTCCAATTTTAGACTCACAAGCCGAGTTTGAGGACTACAAAACTCGGTTCGGTTTGACTTGTTTGCATCCCCTTTGTACTTGCACAAAAGTTATCTAGTACACATTGTCCCAATGCCCTTATCTACAAAGCCCCACTACACCTTATAATTGCAGAGGGAGGGGAGTGCCACTCACCCTCCACCACCACTTTCTCACTTCTTTTTTTTTTCCCCAAAGGTAACACCTGTTTAAGACTCTTAAACCATGTTTGTTTTAGAATTTTGGTTTTGGAATTTTGAGTAATGAATGAAGAAATAGATAGAGAAATGGCCTTGAGATCCCCTGTCTGACCTGTCTGTTTCACCCCTCTCGGCTGTTGATCTCGTAAATCAACAGTTGGGCCGAGCACGTTTTGCTCCAAAACGATGTTTTGAGAAAAAAGTGCTTGGCCCATCTCAACTGTTGATTTGCGAGATCAACGGCCGAGAAGAGTGGGACAGGTAGGTCGAACAGGAGATCCGGACTCAGAAAAATGAAAATAATAATCGAGAGAAAATCTATTAAAAACCGTGCGCAGTGAGAGAATTCGAAAACCCAAAATCCAAAAGAACAGGGTCGAAGGCCCCTTCTGGACTGGTCAAAGTCAGGTTGTCTTTCTGCAATTTTAATCAATCAAACTTCCTTAGTGGTGAAGACCTAGACCCACCTCCATCATCCTTATCTCTCTGTCTATCTTGTTTGATCAGTTTTGCAATTCTAAACAGTTGCCCTTGTTGCTGTCTTGCCGACATTCCTTTTCATCTGTTACTATAATTGTTGTAATCAACAAAAAAAGGTACTCCCACAAGAAAGGTAGGAGTAGATGCCTTGTGGGCTAACCTGCATCTTGATCTAGTTAGTGAAAGTTCTTTTTTTCATGTCAAAAAACAAAAAGAAGAAAAGAAGAGTCATTGGCATCGTTGCATATGAAATGGGTTCTTCTTAGCATGACAGCAAATTTGTTTGAAAAAAAACAAAGGCATGACGGGAAACATTCGAAGCTAAGTCACTATATTGTAGTTCGCAGCCAATACTTAACCGTTATGGTTACTCTAGAAAAATTCACTTCGACGATTTCTGAAAGTCCACGACAATCGACATGATGTAATGAGCTGAATGACATAAACATGATTCCTGTACATGACATAGGTTGAGTCAAATACTTGTACAAACCCAGTTGATCTCATATATATATACCGACATTACATTAAAAAAAAAAAAAAGAATATTCACATGAACAAGAAACACCTGACATATGAGAAAATAAAAAATGAAATTGCTATGCACTGTTTATCCTAGTCAGCCTCTGCTTCAAAAAATCAGATGAGAAAAGAAACGATTCAACGAGTTTTACATTTTTTTTTCTTGAAATCAGGTGTCCGAGCCACCTTACACCTAACTCAATTAGTTCTGATGCCCTAAGGTTGACAAACAACGGCTCAAGGGGTTCGTTTTCTAATGTTGCACATCGTTAGTCCTCAGTAGAGACTGAAGTCACTGAGGTGGAACGATCCGGTGGAGCTCGCATCTACATGGTTGGATGTATTGTTTGATTAGAAACATTAGCCAGGTCGAATCTACGGTCATCATCGACGATCGAATTACGTCAACGGGCTATGTCTGACTTGGTGGTGTAACCAAGTTGTTGCTCCATCTCCCAGGTAAGCTTTGATGCCACACCAGAGTGCTCCGGTACGTACTCCTGCACACAGAAGTAAATTTGCCAAATAGACAGCTCAGATCTTTCGATCGTACGCGGACAAGTGATTTTGTTTGTGCCACATGTCTGTGGATTTGTGTGGTCTACTGGAAAATTATTACGAGGCGCTCCGCCCACGACACATGCACATTCACGAAGGGTTCAAACTCCTACCCCTAATCCCCGCGTGAATGTTCAGTGATAGATGCCCTTGAAAGGTCACGTGGCGGTGCTCCAAGAGTAGTACTGAATAGTTGCTCGCGGTCTACCTCAAGCTTGGACATGAGTTCATGGGCAGTTTGGGCAGAAACGATGATGTGGCGGGCAGAGGGGGCAATGAAGCCTTCATCAACGGCTTTGTCTATGAAAGACAGCAGTGAGTTGTAGTAGCCATCAACGTTCAACAAACCCACCTGCACAAAATTGAAATATTTCCAACCTTAGAAGGAAAAAAATTACGATAAGTGCCAAGCGAGGCAGCGTCGATGAAGTACAAGGTCGAAAGAAAACCCATTGGTCTTAAAAGAAAGTTAAAATAAAATAAATTGTAGTCCTAGAATAAAATCAAGATAATTAGTTACCGGTTTGTCATGGATTCCGAGTTGAGCCCAAGTGATGACTTCCAAGAGCTCTTCCAACGTTCCGTATCCACCTATGTTGATGAAATTATGTGCACGAAATCAGCATTCAAAACAATTTCATGCACAATGGAAGGGGAAGAACTTGAAATTATGTGCAATTTTTGGTCATCAATGGATATACAGATAAAGCTACTTCATATATTCTTTTGAGAATATGGCTCTTAGCGTCACATAGCAATCTATAGGCGATTCCACAGCATCTACCGTTGTGACAATTCCAGTAACAAAAACAAAAGTTATACTTTCCTGAAATTCTGATCTATTTGAGTTGTTTTTCTAGTTAAACGAAACTTTCATATTCTCAAGAAGAAAGAAAGAGGGAGGGAAAGAATACCTGGCAATGCTACGAAAGCATCGGCTTGGCGAGCCATTTCGGCCTTTCTTTGGTGCATTCCAGCCACAGGTCTCACTTCTCCAACAGTCTCACCAGTTATCTAAAACGTGAAAAGCACCATAATTACTTGCACAAAGAGAAGAAAAAAAAAAGCCTCCATTTTAGGAATTTCAGATTATACAACACTTGATGGAAAATTAGAAATTCTTAGGGGATAAATGCAATCAATTAGTACCTCTCTGGGCATAAGAGTTTTCGGAATCACCCTGCCAAAACCCAATGAAGGGAAAAACAAGCACATGAGTCAAGAATGAGAGATTGAAAGGCGAAAGGACTTCTTGCAACAGTGATTCTACATCAGTACATAATGTGGTGCCACCGAACCATTCATATTCGGCTACATGTGCTCGAGGTTGGATCTGAGGCTGAGCTGACCGACCCCTCGACATTGCAGCTCGACTTTGGACCCGAGCACATAAGAACGAGCATGAAGGGATCAGGAACACCATGTAGTCTCAAAAAAAACACTTTCTTTGAGAGAAAAGAAAGTGAGGTACCCTAACACGTGGCGACCGCCGTCAAAGACAGCTTGGGAGACGAGACCCATCAAGCCAATGCTTCCTCCTCCATACACCAAGTCGATCTTCCTCTCCACCTGCCCCCAAATTAATATTACTAACAATATGGTCCTCTAATAAAATAAAACACTCTTGACCATTTTCCATAAAATACACAACACGATAATCGTACTAATCAATAAACAATTAGCACGAATTATTAGTCTCAATCAATCTCAGTATTTCTAATTCACTTCAATTAACACCATTTGATCCAACGTTAATGCTAGGTACCCAAAAAAACTTACACAAGAAATACCCTGAAAAGGAAAATCAAGGGTCCAGATAATCTTTTGAGTTGATTTGGAAGTTGAAACTTTGATTTCTCGTTTCGGGATACTTTTTGGATAAGTTATTTGGGTACCTAGCATTGCTTTTGATCCAAACGTACCCAGAAGAAATAACAAGAACAGAGTCCTTTTGATCCGCTGTTTTCCACTCTGCTACCACCGAGGTTGTTCATCAATCTTTTTTGTTTTTTTTTCCTACTGAAATTCGTCTACAAAATCCCAAATTTTCAAAGCCTCAAAAAAATATCTTCCGCGGTTAGCAGTGAAGATATTAACAAGTGTGCCCGTTTATTTGCCTAATATGAACATCGGATTATCGGATTGTGCTATATGTTGAGTCCGAGATATATACTAATGAGTATGCCGTTCAAAAAAAAAAAAAGATACATATATGAGTATGGATTTAAAGTCTCGCAAAATATGAAATATTATACACTATCAAGGGATACGGTATCATTAATGTCATCACTGCTAACTCGAAGAAATTATATATTTCATAAAAGCTATTAGTACTGTCAAACAAACGTAACCTCTAATTAGTAAGGAGTGAGGAGTAGAGAAATGATACCAATTCGTTTCCTAGCTGAATAGCAGCGAGCTTGTAGCTTGGACTTTTGCCCGGGCTGCTACCACAGAATACACAAACCCGCTTGAATCTTGATTTCAACGGCTGAGATTGGTGGAGGAGGTGGTGGTTTTCCATAAGACAGGAATGGGTTTTGTTTCCCCTCCAGTTGTTTTTTTTTTTCTTGAATTGTGGAGAGAGAGAGAGAGAGAGAGAGAGAGAGAGAGAGAGAGAGAGAGAGATTGGGTTGGTCGTGCGATTGTGGGTATAATGTAGATGTGGGCAGGCAGACAAAGGGGACAAAAGACAAAAGAGAGGGAATTGGAAGGTCTGCTGGGGAGATGTTGTCAATTGATGCCCTTTTTATATACGCAGGGGTGTCCATTGTCCAAGTAAATTCCTCCCTCACGTGGGAAAAAAAAAATACTACGTCCAATGCTTACGGGAATATATGCAGCATCTCCGTCACGTGGTGCTTCGGATCCTTTTCTCAGCACACACGAGCATGACATTCGAGAGAAAATGATTTGGATTTGCACGTCCGAGCAAAAATTTAAACATAGATGCGTTTAGAATGCTGTTATGGTAGGTTAATTGTTCGATGAGTGTGAGTCTTACATGCATATTACAGGGGGTCATATGTATTGGAAGGGTCCGAACACATCTCTGTCTAGATCTGAGTCCGAATATATATATCTGCATTTGTAGCATTACTTGATGATGGAAGAATAAGGGGCAGTGCCCTATAGTAGTGAATTATTAGGACCCGGGGGCTCTACTGCGCTGATGAGGCAGCAGCGCCTACCCATTGCAACAAACGGCAACGTTTTGAAGTAAAAAAAAATCCAAAACATCTATTTGCAATCCTGTGAAGCAAAAACGTAATTATGAGAGCCTTAGAGACAAAATTTGATTATGTCTCTTTAGAATAATATGATCAGAATAATAAGATCTTCACACCTATTCAAATAGGTTAAAAATTAGAGCACTTAATTTTTTAACTGTATTTTTTAATATATAAACGGTGTCAAAAAATTAAGTGCTCAAATTTTTACTCCGTTTGAATCAGTGCAAAGATCTTATTATTCTGATGATATTATTCTAAAGAGTTGTAATTTATTTTTATCTTTAGGGTTCTCATATTAAATATATGTTTTTTATTTAGTACCCTGTGGAGCAGAAATGTGATTACTAGAGCTCAATATTTAATATGAGAACCCTAAAGATAAAAATAAATTACAACTCTTTAGAATAATATGATCAGAATAATAAGATCTTTGCACTGATTCAAACAGAGTAAAAATTTGAGCACTTAATTTTTTGACACTATTTATATATTAAAAATTACAGTTAAAAAATTTAGTGCTCCAATTTTTAACCCGTTTGAATGGGTGTGAAGATCTTATTATTCTGATCATATTATTCTAAAGAGACATAATCAAATTTTGTCTCTAAGGCTCTCATAATTACGTTTTTGCTCCATAGGATTGCAAATAGATGTTTTGGATTTTTTTTTACTTCAAAACGTTGCCGTTTGTTGCACCGGGTAGGCGCTGCTGCCTCATCAGCGCAGTAGAGCCCCCGGGTCCGAATTATTACTCTTCATGTGGACTCCCTTGTTGCTGTATTTTATCTCATGAAATTTTTTTTTTTTCAGGCAAGCTTACGCATATTTCGTGTTCGTGTACATATAAAATGCAAGGGAAAGAAATGGAAACAGAGAAATGAAATGGGAAAACGAGAAACTGGAAATATATATAGTACTGTAGCATATTCACAGGAATTTGGTTTCTCATGGGCCATGCAACCAAGGGCGGCTCCCCGGTAACAAAATTCTGGTTCCGCCACTGCATGTAACATGAACCGACTTAATTGATGATAGATCATGAATGCTGTGACGGTGGTTCCGTGGACCCCACTTTGGTTTAGGGATGACAATTTTCTTCACCCCACCCCCACCTCGAACCTCCCCACCTGATCCGTATTCCTCAATCCGATAAGGAAATCGGGTGGGGATGATATTTACTTTCCCTTTTTACTTGATCCGTCCACAATTATTACATCCACAATTTTTTTTTTTGTATCTATGTAGATTTTGTATTTTTAAACATCATGAAAGTAAAATACCGCCTGAGAAAATACAATTTAAAATTCTCTTTTCCTTCTGTTTTTTTTTTTAAATCTTTTGAACTTGCATAACTCCGTCTCCCCTCTCCGTTGATTTTTCCACTTAACAAGAACCAAAAAAAAAAAAAAAAAACTTATACAATTTTTCTACGTTTCACATTTACTTCAGGGTACTTATCCAATGGGGATTCGAATCTCAAGCCTTAACCAAGTACTCCCAAAGCCTGGGCAACTGCCCAAACCACTGGAGCAACTCCTGGGTGTGTAAGTGTAACATGGGCCTGTAACAAAGTGGGGCATTAAATTGATTGGATATATGTTATTTCATTTGCTAGTATGGCTTGCGTGCAAAAATGGTGCGCACCCAATCCATCATGGATTGATTAGCAATATAAATCTCAAATGTTTTGGAAAATAATAATGCCAAAATTATTTTTGTTGGTGCCAAAACTCTAGTGTACAAATTGTTTGTACCATGTGCCAACAAGACTTTTATGCGCTGAAATTTTGACGCTAACAAAAAGAGTTTTGGCATTATCACTACGAGATGTTTTTCGTATATTATATGCTCATTGTGTGATTAATTTGTGTCATCTATGATGAAACTTTAAAATGTAGACCTAGTCGCCTAGTTGACATATGTTTATATGTTTTCATATCCACATGTATCTATACTTTATATGTATGCGTTATGCATGTATATATATATAAAATCCCTTTCAACTAAGAACTCCCTTAACTTGTTAAGTTAAGGATCTCATGAGTTTAACATTGTTTTCGATCAAATTTTGATAATCCGAACCGTTCAATATGTTTAAAATGTGATTTTAAGGATGCAAACGAAATATCGGCAAAAAATATGACCGAGAAAGGCTTGATCCGAATAGTTTTTCTTAAAAACGATATAAATGCATTTTTATGACACTATTCAGACCAAGCCATTCCTGGCCATATTTTTTGCCGATTTCTCACGTGTACCCTTAAAATCACGTTCTACAGATATTGAACGGTTCGGATCATCAAATTTTGATCGGAAAAGAGGAAGTCCTAAACTTAACAAGTTAAAGGCACCCTTAGTAAAAGCTTGGTGTCTATATACACACGCACACACATCATATATTTGTGTGTGTATACTTATTTATTCATACGTATCAATATATCGCATGTTATTTTGGGAGAGTGATTCCGTGAGCTAAACGAGACTGTATTATTAATCTAAATAGTATAAGAAAAAGATCAATAAAAAGATCTCCATCTGAATAATAAATCATCTAGTGTGCAACATGAATTGGTATCATGCTCTTGCCATATTGATGTCAGCCTATTACAAAGTTAGAACACCAACTGTAATTTCGAATATATATTCTACAAAATGTGAATATAACAGGTGTGGTATTATTAATCTCATCACTATTGACTTGGTTCGATTAAATACCCCAATGAATATATATGGTTCATTGTTAGTCCTGTCAAATAAACGAATCCTTAATTAGTTCATGAGGCTAGTTATACCTTTCTAAAATTGAACTCCACTAGACCCTAATTTTTGTAGCAAGCTAACCTGTCATAAAAATAGCTTTCAAATCTCTCCCCCCGCAAGTGGGGTGGAATGTAGTTGGTGCCTCTTTTATACACGTGTAAAGTTCGATTCCCATAAACACCCCTCCCCCTCCCCAAGTCTCTTAGGATAGAATAGATTAGGATTAACGAATGAAAAAAAATAAAAAAAATCTCTCCCTCCATTTATTGTACATTCTGAATAATTACTGTAAATTTTAATCTCAGTACTGTGTGGCGGCTATTTACCTAAGTCATACTATTCGGCGATCGACAAAGTTTTGTATGTTTATTAGTATCATGTCTAGCTTTTGGAAAAGATATAGTATATATAACCATCCAATTAACCAAAACAAATAAATTTGAATTTATCGTTTGATCAATTTATCAGTGGGTTGTAATCTCTTATTTGATTTGAATGTGTTAGATGCAAACGGTACATTTGTAATCTCGTTCATTATTAATGTATATTTCTTGCATTTCCCACAAAAAAAAAAAAAAAAACGAAACGAAAAGTTAGGCACCGGATTAAACTCCAAAGGATAGTGATTTTCGCGCTCCAAATTTTACCGCAGGCGCTCCATTTTTTCGTTTTTACACTGTGGTATTGCTGCCAACATCACAGTGTAAAAACCAAAAAGGTGGAGCGCCTGCAGTAAACGGAGGAGCGCGAAAATCAGTATCCAACTCCAAATGGTCATGCATATTCCAAAAAAAACTATTGTATGTCAATTACTTTCATTTCATTTCATTTCTTTTTGGTGTGGTTAGTTTGGGTTCGGGTTCTCTCCAGTCCATGTTCTGAACTACACAAACGGAAAGAGTCTCCAAGCAAATCCAAGTCATAGATTGCAGCAATAGACGATTCAGATTTGGACTGTCCCGTCCAGTCCAAAATAAGGACCACAAAGGATTCAATCCTTTTAGGTTTTTCCTTGTTCTACCTTCCAATATTACACTAAAGCCCCATTGGAGATGTGTGCATTTCTCAACCACAGTATTTAGAAATGATGACAAAATCTTAATCATTAATAATATATGGGGTATGTGGATTAAAATATGATTAGTCAAAAGACATGGGAATTGAAAGCCCTCAAATTTGTGACAAAGACATTATTTGAATAAAAATGGTCCTACCCGCTAATTTTCAGTCGGCAAGTCATTTCATTGGTTTGAAATTGCTATAATATTGAGAGATAGATAAGATGGTCTGATCAGATCATTGTTATATATGTGCATGACTTTAAGCCACAGAAGGCTAATCAGAATTTAGAACTAAATGAAAAAAATTAGTATAAACTTAAGTAATGCTTAATCCGATTTTATAGCTTAATAAAAATAACAGTTTGGTAAGATATGCCTTGAACACGAGGCAATCACCAACCCATGCCAGACGAGTTCAGAGATAAGGTTGATAAACGAGCCGATCACAAGTTGAACGAGTCAAGTAATATATACTCCGAGCTTATTCAAACTTAATTTAAAATTTTAACAAGCTTCAAATTTTGTCCAAGGACGGTTTATTTTTTTAGATAACAAATCGATAACGAGCCCTTAATGCGTAAAACACGAGCTCAACCTCGAGTGACTTGATTCTTTACCAACCCTATTAATAAAAGTTCCAAATTCCAATCATGCACGATCGAATGTCTAGTGATGTGATATGTTAAATTAAATGAATCAATCATACATGATTGGGACAGATCCCCAGTATTCGAACCAAAGATGTGAGGAGAACAAGAAGGATCCTCCTCCTAGGCTATTCACACGAGAGGCATCATAAAGCAAAATACTACAAGTGTGATACTATTATAACTAACAACCATGGAAAAAATTTGGTCCCGGCTTTCTCTTAAGGTTGTATTCTACAAAATATCCTATATATGATAGATATGTCTGGAACTGTCTGAAGCATGTAAATCATCACGATGTACGTACGGACATAGGACTCAAGGATATTGATGTACAGTAGCGTAGCCAGGATTTGGATTGAGTGGCCGGGCGCACCATATACCATTAGTTTAGGGAAATTTCATTTTCTTTGGGCAAGATGTAATCAAGTGAAATGCATTTTGTATGTCTATAAGTAAATTTAGCTCAAAATCAACCAAATTAATGAAATTTTAAGAGTAAATATATTAAAACTCTTCTAATATTATAAAGCACATAGTAAAGCCATTATACACTAACACTAACCAAGAGAATCTTAAGCTATGTAAGTATGAAAGTGAAAAAAAAATTCAATAAATTAAACAACTAGATCGATGAAAATTTATAGTGAAAACTGAAAACCAGTACTCATCAATGGCTAAAAAATAACATATGCATTAATACGTGGAACAGATTTGTAGGGCAGTGCTTGCATAAAGGGAAAGAAAACATGAATTGTATTACTCTTACATAAGAGACATATAGTACTATATAACTAAAGGGGGTAAACTAGAATAGTTCCTAAATAATGTAGGCAATCTGTAATTATGGAAAGTAGAGTGGGGGTACATGCCCCCACCGGTCTTCATGTAAATCCGTAACTGGATATTGAACGTCTGCAAACGTATATGCCTCTTGAGTATTTTTAACGCAGACAATTCAAACTTGAAGATTAATGATTTTTTTTTTCCCTTTAGTTTTTGTAAATTTTTTTTCAAAGATTAATGAATTTCCTTTGCCGTTTAAAAAAAAAAAAAAGTAATTCAAACTTAAATCACTGGTCATACATGTCACTGTCTTGAGAAAACATCGGTTTATAAAAGCATTGGTGGGTTTGGTGTTCAATTAAAAATGAAGAAGAGATCGAAAGACACTTTTTTTTTTTTTTTGAACATGTCACATTGATTAAAAGGCAGCCAAATCAGAAGTTACAATCTTTACGCAAAATAGAATCAATATCGGGCGGACTACAACCCAACTGAACAAAAGAACAACTATTAATACTATAAGAAGCCAACCAATGAGCAGCCTTGTTCTTCATTCTACCAGCCCAGATGAAGGACCAATTTTTTCCGTTAGCCCAAGTCTTGAAATCTTCACCACAGTATGGAACTCCCATGGACAATTAATTCTTCCTTGAACACTCTGGATCACCACTTGACTATCAGACTCGAAAATCACTTGGGAATAATCTGTTTCAATTACTGAATTGCAAGCTATTCGTAGAGCCCAGGCCTCTATCGCACAGGCTGAAGAAACCTTCACTTTCCCACACCGCCAAAATTGAGCAGTTCCACTACTATCTCTGGCAATTACACCAAAGGCGGCAATGCTTTTAAAACCCCAGGAGGGGGAGGGGACCAACTTGAATCATCCCTTTGATCGGGCACCACAATCTTTCCAACCATATACACAGCTTGCAAGTAATCCCCATTTGCCATCTCAGCCTTTTGGATAGTGATTATCGGGTTTGGCAAATTGCCGTGGAAGAGTATTATTGATAGTTGTTGGTTTCAATATAGATATATACTCAAATATATAAACATGTAGTTGTAAGTATTATTGACAGTTATTTGCGTATATATGGGAAACAAAAAACAGTTGAGAATCCAGGGGTTGCCCAATGGTTCGGGCGGATGCCCCGCCTTTGGGAATACCTCTCAAGGTTTAACATTCAATGTCTCACCGGATGAGTACGTACATTGACGTAAATGGGGGGCCGTGACTAGTGTGGTCGCGCTAATTTTTTTCGGAGGTTTTGGTTGTGCAGTCGAGTCCATATAATGGCCTAGCTGTAGGGGCGCGATACCAAATACAAATTAGAAACCAAAATAAAAGAAATTACAATTAGAAACATAAAACAGGAAATACTTTCGTGGCACATGCATATATGCTCCACGTGCACCCTGTCTCATGCAATCTTAACTTCAAGTCCACCTACTATTATTGGGCCTCATGGAATTCTTCATATGATGTGCTTCCATTAATCCATTCAATAGGGTAAAATAATTTTTAACAATCATCTTTCTTATAAACGTACTCTAAAATTTATCTTTTAACGTGCAAAATTGTGTTGTGTGTAGTTCTACACATTGAAGGACAAGATTTAGAGTTCGTTTATAAGTATGTGTAATCTGAAACACAATAGTTACAGAGATATAGAATGTGACTACCTTGTAAGGATATATTCAGTCCTCTTGAGCCATTGTTACGAACCCTTTTCCTCTAGACATTATTACGTACCGGATTCACATAATTTGTGATGGGTTTGAGTATAGGAATTAAATCATGTGATATATGGACTATTCTCTTTCAAAAACACATGCATTTCTATTCAAATATCCAATTTGGTAACGGTTTCTTTTCAATAATATACACACACACACTATATATATATATATATCAACTCAAATGATAAAAAAATTTAGGATCCTAAAATATATGGTAACAAGATTTAGGATAGCATGTATTATGAGTGTCACAAAAATATTTATTTCAGTGTAAGAAAAATGTAAAGATATGAATAGGTTTAACAAAGGCGTGGACAGCCACGACGGATAGGTGTGGACATCCATCCTTTAAGAGCGATCATAGTTTAATAGCTCATTGCTCTTAAGGGAAACAGGGTTCGTTTCAAATGGATACCGATTTGTCCAATCAATTTAAATTTTTTGCTTGAATAACAATTTAGTAATTTACATCTCACATTAATAAGAACCATATGAGAGATCGTAGAGAATCTTGATTCCATCATTTGGCTCGATTTTCCCAAAAGCGACAACCACGCCAACAAAACTCGAGACAATAATCTTTCATGTCCCCATTCCTAGTAAACAAGCAATTCAATTCAGTTTACAGAGAAAGCTATCTCGACCACCTGGTGCACGACTGGGTTATTCTTTCACAGGCTCGATGGAAAGCTTCGTTTCCTTCTCCATGGATCCCTCTCAACTGTAGGGATGGCAAATGGGCGGGTTTGGGCCAAATTGGACAAGTTGTAAGTGGATTGGGTCTTTAATGGATTATTGACCTATTTAGACCCGTTAACTATGAGGCTAATTACCTATACTCAATCCGACCTATTTATTAAAAAGCAAATCCAACCCGCCCATTAACCCAATTAAATACTATATACTAAAATTTAAAATGACTAAAATACCAATGTACACTAAAATTACCATACTATCCCTCTACTAGTAAAATGACCAAATTACCCCTGTACACTTAATTACCATATTACCATCGCTTTTTTTTGTTTTGTACTTCCTTTGCAAAACTATAATCCCGTTCGGCTAAATAAGCCAACTGGGTTATTTTTTTGTTCTTATTCAATTTTTTTTTCGTAGTAGTTAGTATTTCGTCAATTTTTTGGGGATTATTGCATTGTCATGACAAGAGAAATCTAAGTAAAAAATTACGATCGAAACCTAATTTTTTTGAATAAAGATAAAAAATAAGCCAATTTTTTCATTTTTATTCAAAAAAATTGGATTTCGATAATAATTTTATACTTTTTAGATTCCTCTCGTCATGACAATGCAATAATCCCCCCAAAATTGACAAAAACTAACAAATACGAAAAAAATTTGAACAAAGACAAAAAAAATAACCTAACTGGCTTAATTTAGCCAAACTTTTGTGAGAAGATTATGAGGAAGAAAAAAGATTGCTGATTCTGGTTCATATCTCTCTCTCTCTCTCTCTCTCTCTCTCTGTCTCTCTGATGTCGCCTCATCCTCAACCTCATGCCAAATGAAAAATTATAGAGTGCAATAAGCTCACACACTCAAAACTTTGATCGACGCATGTGATCTAACCCGACATCGTATGGAGGCTTATTATACCATTATCCGAACCATCTTGAGGAGACAAGCAAGATGGACAGATCAAATTTTCCGTTCAAGCAATTTTAAAAAAATGCAGATTTTGATCGGAACTCGGTTTGCACTCTCTCTTCATTTGTGTTCGTTTTATACACTATGGAGTGCTAAAATCAGTCTTAACCTACTGGGCAGCAACCAATATACTGGGCCCGAACATTTAATTAGTTTTTCACAGCGATTTAGGGTTCCAATTCCAAGCTTTTTCAAAGGTTTACGGTTTGGCTGGGGTTTCTTGTTATCGCAATGGAACTTCAAACATACAGCACCAGAACATCGATAGAATTACATAGAAACATATAAATATACGTAGGGAGGTGAGTTCGGACTACCTCGTGTCCGGTGAAATGAGTTTTGGAGAGATTTTGGCGGCAGTTCAAAGCGGCGACGGAGCTCGGTCGGATAGTTATGGTGTTCGGCTGTGGAGGTGCAGCAGTGGTGTACAGTAATGGAAATGGTGGTGCTCGGTGGCGACTGGCGATGATCCGGTTGGTGGAGGAGGAGAAGGTGGTGATGGCAAGCATGGCTGTGAGGAGGTGGGAGGAGAGTATCGACTAATAAATGGGGTTTTTTTTGTTGGGTTATACTCGTGACTTATTGAGTCATTTAAGTTTTTTGGGTAAATAAGTCATTTAAGTTGATCCAATTAAAACTCAATTAAGCCCAATTAATAAATGAGTTAGATGAGTTGGACCCATTCTGATCCAGCTAATAAATGGATTGGGTTGGATCTATTTTTTAATAGGTGGGTTTGGGTTTCTTAATGGATCTGGATTCAATTTGTCACCCATACTCAACCGTAACAAAGGCGCACATCAACTAAATTCCAGCAAAGATCATGCTCAAACCATCAAGTTCCATCCTCAATGATGGTTTTCTTTGGCCGCATGAACTGTCCCAAATCAACGAGCCCAAAACATTTGAACAGTCATTCATTAACCAACCGAGATATTCCTTGTATGGCTCTGAGAGAGAGAGAGAGCAACCTTGATAAACCTTGTATGGCTCAGAGAGAGAGAGAGAGAGAGAGAGAGAGAGAGAGAGAGAGAG